>OX439485.1:97485940-98003645 GCA_949320155.1 Melangyna quadrimaculata
GTTTTTCTTTTGTGTTTTGTCCAGCTGTTGCTATTTCCCACAATTTAAATTGAGCTTTTAACTCCAAACGGGAGCCGAGAAATCTATGAATGAACACAAGCAAGTCGGAGCCCCCCAAAAAAGATAATTTTCTGTTTTTTACGAATATCTTTGCTTCAGTATATCGCAAAGTAAAAAATGAAAAGAAATATTACTAATTAGAATATTAGCTATTGTTTAAATAAATACATATTTTTTTTTTTCGACAAATAAATAAAAGTTAACAGCTAGTTCTAGTCAGTTTTATTCATTTTTTTGTTGAACAAATATTTTGAGTTATAATTTTGATAAAGACTTGTGAATCGGCTTAGTTAAAACTAATTTTTAGTCCTTTTAATTTCTTAAAATTAAAAAAAAAATTGCTCCCAACGACATACTAGAGCTGAGCAATGAACACTATAATGGCAAATAAAAAATGGTTGACATACAAACATATCAAAGCACTGGAGCGTTTAGCCTGGGCCAGAATAATAGGTCAACCATACCGGAAGGGGGTGTCTTAAATAAAGTTATTTTAATCGATAGTTTTTGAGAAATTAATTTCCTTTGCTTTGAAATCCTAGAAAAATGCTTTTATTTAAAATTAATTATTTTAGGACTAAAATCACCAATAACTGAAAAAAAGCGCGAACAAATCGTGATTTTTCTGATTTTTGACCATGAAGCGGTCACCGCGCCGCTCGAGGTCGAAAACTTAGGTTATTTACTAGGCCAGTAACCTGAAAACTCAGCAAAAAATCAGAAATACCAGATTTGACGCATACGTGAATGTACATATATAGTTACTGTACTATTTATTTATCATACAGAAAAGGTTTTTTTTTGTATGACTTGCCCTTATTCATGCATTCATTGCTCAGCTCTAGTATGTCGTAGGGAGCTATTTTTTTTATTTTAAGAAATCAAAAGGACTTTAAATCAATTATCAATTAAGCCGAATCGCAAGCCTTTATCAAAATTATAACTCAAAAGTATTTGTTCAACAAAAAAAAATTAATAAAACTGACTAAAACTAGCTGTTAATTTGTATTTATTTGTTAAAAAAAATATTTATTTATTTAAACAATAGCTAATATTCTAATTAGTAATATTTTTTCTCATTTTTTACTTTGCGATATACTGGAGCTAAGATAATCGTAAAAAACAGAAAATGTTTTTTTTGGGGGCTCCGACTTGCCTGTCTTCAATGATAGATTTCTCGGCTCCCGTATGGAGTTAAGAGCTCAATTTTTTTTTAAACGTTGGAAATAGCAACCGCTAGACAAAACACTAACCAAAATATAAGCTTTTTTCGAAATAATAATGAAAACCCGTCTAAAAACCAAAAGAAGAAAAAAAAACTTAACACTACATGCTAGATAATTTTATAACAAACTAAACGCATTTAAATTTTTTACTGTGCAATGTACTGGAACCGAGATATTTGCAAAAATCCAAAAAAGTCAAAAAGTACGTTTTTACGAATAACTTTGGTAAAAAAAAGTTGTCAGGTGGTGCAAATATAGTGTTAAGCTTTTTTTGTAAGCACCTATCGATTCATGAAAAAAAACAGACCGTGCGGATGAACGCAAGGTCAAGCCCTTTTTTACGACGGTTCCACTGGACTATATTCTTATTTTGCAATTTTTTTACAGTTTTCAGTAACTATGTCAAGTACTCGTCAGTTGTGATCGCCAAGAAGCACACCATAATTTTTAAGTTTTTATGAGGCTCACAGTTGTGAGGTTTTTGCCAGCATACGAAAAAAGTAGGGGTGGCCACGAGACGAGACCCTGGGAGACTTTTGTAAGTCTCGTCTCGGTCTCGTGTCGGTCTCGTATAATTAAGTCTCGTCTCGGTCTCGTCTCCGAAAAATACGATTTTCGGACAAACTGTTGATTATTGGATACAAATATTTTCGATTATCGTTTGATAATGTGCAGAAGAAAATAAATATTTAACTGAAATTGGATTTTTTAATTTATTAGACTCTCTGTAAATGTCGGTTGCTTAAAAGGCAGTCTCGTCTCGTGTCGGTCTCGCCATGCGAGACCGAGTCTTTTTCGTCTCATGGCCAGCCCTAGAAAAAAGTCACAACATCGAATTCACCTTGAGTTATGAGGTTATTTTAACTTGTGAGACACCATGAGGTAGCCAGAATAAGGCTGTAAGTTTAACTTAACTAACCTAAATGACTCGAGCTTGATATTTGTCATACAATCAAAAAATAAACATTGTTTCCATAATGTGATATAAATGGTTTGTATTAATAATTCTGATTATATTTTCGAGGTAAATTTCAAATTCTAGTAAATTATTTATTATGTTAGATGATGGGAAAATACAAAAGACGCGCCCTTTAAATACTTTTTTTTATTGGCAAAGTAAAATAAAATTAGCCCTAGAAATTAAAAAAAGAACTTTAAATATTTCTCTTTAAGATTATTTTTCAATGAGCAATTAAAATCTCTATAAATACGCTCAGGAAAAACCTACGGTACGTCCTCACTAAAAATTATGTATGTACATTAGGGTGGTACTTATAAATGGCATTGTCTTATTTTGAATAACGCACCAAGCTAATTTGTTCGAAATAAATAAAAAAACTGTACAATTTAAGCTCATTATATTAACGTTAGCCCGGCCCCCAAGACGTCTGAAGTTTTAAATGGAAAATCCCATGTATTTTTGTAAATCCAAATTTGAAAATCTTAACTTTGGTAATGATGTAGATAATAATTTTCACTAACAGGTCTGTACCTCGACCTGCAACCTAAGCCACTAAAGCGATTTTCTTCAAACTTTGCACTTGAGATTTTTAGGGGATTCCTTAGAGGGGAAATAATTTTTTTGTAGCGCATGAAATAACGGTACCTGCAATACAATTAATGTACAAGATTATATTTATTCTCAAAACGGTCCTACCGATTTTGACAAAAAAAAGATTGTGAGTTACTATTGAAGGTACCTATGGTCAATATTTTAGTAGAAAAAAAATCGACCAATAACGGTTATTAACGGTACCTACCTGTCATATAACCGATTTTTGGATTTTCGAAATTCCCGGCAACTGATTCACCTATTTCAACCAATTTTTGTAAATTATTTTAAACAACTGGACTGGATCGCACATACTTGTTCTCGTAGCTAACAACTTAAACGTAGCTTGAAGTTGACAATGTGCATATGTATTGGTGCCATTACATTATGACATCACTAAAAAAAAGTTTTAAAAAACAAGTTAAAATATAAATTATTACTATAAATTAATATAAATTACTATAAATTACTATAAATTTGTTATTTAGATAGCTTAAACAGATAGAGCTAAAAAAGTATGCCATCTGATTTGTTTGATAAGTATGAATTTATGAAAAAAAAAAATCAAAAATTGTTAGAGCTGTACATTGTAATAAATAAAACGAAATTTAAATATTAAAATATTAAAACTACTTTGGTTTTAAGTGGAGTGAATGAACATAATTCAATTAAAAAGTACAAGTGACCTCAACTCCAGAAATGATTGTGTTTCGCTCAAGGTATGACAGTGGGCTCTTCAGTTAGACTGAAGAGCGTACTGCTACTGATGTTATACCTTGGGCGAAACAATAATTTCTGGAGATGAGGTCACTTATACTTTTCATTTGAATCATGTGTATTGCATGTATATAAAAATTTTTCAACGTTTTTAAAAATAAAATTTGGTGTGCCAACTTTTAGTATTTAATAAAATTTAATTTTTCACAAAATTAAAAAAAAATGCATTAACCCGTTTTCAAGATATTGAATTTTCAAAAAAAAATCAATTTTTTTATGAAAAATTTTTTGGAAAAATTTATTTGCAAAAATGTTAAAATTGTAAAGAGCATCTTGTATAAAAAAAAATTGGTTTAAATCGGTGTAGCCGTTCACAAGAAATTTGAAAACAAAAAATTGGTTCTATGACGGGTGCCTTTATAAATAAATAAATACCAGAAGACCCGTGCGAAAATTTCGCACATTCAATAAGGCTTTAAATTTTCAAATAGAATGTTTGAACAAAATAAATAAATTCTTTTTATTATTGATATGAACATATTAGTTTCACAAAACCTCTTTGTAAACAATATATGAAGTAGGATTGAAATCTTTTTGAATTTTTTTTTTACTCTTGAAAATGCTACGTACAGCTGTCCATGATTTAAAAATGCATTTGGCAGGTATAATCCAGCTCTTTTAAATGTCTGTCCTTGAGACTTGTTGATAGTCATTGCAAAAGCAACTTTCAGTGGGAACTGTCTCCTAATTATGTGGAAAGTCATAGTTGGATCAGATGGAGTACGATTTATGCAGGGTATAACACAAATTTTACCAGAATCAATCAGCTAAGCCGTGATAGTGTACTCATGTAGGTATGTGACAACCATTAATTAAGCCATATTAAGCATTTAAATTTCTTATTAACATGACGATAGTGTCAGTTCAAAATCAATTTATGTGTTGGCAAGCCTGACGGGTTTTAAATATTCAAAAATTCATATTTTTTTTCAATGAAGTATTGCATGTATTCACTATATTAACATTAATTTCACTTTTTTATTTACTTTAATAAGCTCCTTTACTATTACTTAAATCTAAAAAATACATCTCTCAAAAACACAGCTAAAAATTCTTTTGGGGGACCCACTATTTAGCTATCTCACTGCATTCCGATGCTGTGTGAATGCATTTGTGTTTGTGTAACCCACACTATTTTGAAAAAAAGACTCACTTTTTCCTCGATATGTCCGTTCCTCTATTTCTTCTTCTAAGATTTTAAATTAAAGAATTAATACATATGTTTCTTTCATTCATGCAATCTAGTGATATGTACCTAACAAATGCATTCAGCTTTTTAAAATAAGAAAAACGTTTACAAACAACAAAAGTAGGTAACAAATATGTTTCTCCACCACTCACTCAATGTGCAAGTGAAAAAAGAGGATTAAACATTACAAAAGTAATAAATATATTTCTTTCATTCACGCATGGTGTAGCTAAAGAATGTTTCTCCCCCACTCACTCAAGGTGCAGCGAAAAAAAAGAGAATTTTAAATTACACAAATAATACATATTTTTCTCTTCCACTCATTCAACGGGTTAAAATAAAAGTGAGGTATTCTTTATGTCAAATTCAGAGAGTAGGGGCATTTTTTTGAATAATATTAAAAAACAACGGCAATACTTACAGCAAAAAAATGTACCTTTTTTGAAAGCCAGAACCCCGTTCTTTTATTTTATTTTCATATCAAGTTATTGATGTCCATAGTTTTTGTAAAAATAACTTTGAAACTCAAAATTATTAAAAAAAAAAAATTGAAAATTTTGTTTTTGGTTTTTCTTTTTAAATTGGGAAATAAGATGCTGAATTGGCTTTATTTTTCACTACCCGAAATAAATCTTAATTCAAAAACTATTCACTCGAACAACTTAATTTACAAATATTATTAAAAAATAGACTTTTGGCTTTTCAAAATGCTATAAAATGACTGTAAGTATTACCGTTATTTTTTAATATTTTTTTTCTGTTTTAAGTGATTTTTTTTGAAAATTGCTCCTCCCACCTAAACGGGGGGAAATAGACCCCACCCCTCCAATACGATTTTTTTTTTCTTGTGTAAGTCCAACCTAAACGCCCTAGCCTTTTGTGACACCTTATGCAAATCACCCTGTATAGGAGAATGATCCGCATTTTGATGTTAATTTCAATGAAAACACCAAAGGGTACAAAAATATAAAAAACTATACCTACATTAAAAAAAAATATTTTTCAAAAATTCATTTTGACAAAACCAAAAATTTAATTAAAAATTTATCAAATTTGTTTATTTTTTTCAGAATAATATACTCTATATTTCAATAAAACGTCACACTGATTTATAGTAAATTTTTTCTCAAACCTCTATTTCCGCATTTTTGACTTTCAAAGTTCATATCTCGAGTTGTAAATTTTTGACAATTTTTATTGTCATGTATAACTTTCATGTGTTAATAAAATCTATCGATTGCAAAAAAAAATCATTTCTCTATAACTTACCATTTAGAAAATAAAAATTTAATTAAAAATTTATCAAATTTGTTTATTTTTTTCAGAATAATATACTCTATATTTCAATAAAACGTCACACTGATTTATAGTAAATTTTTTCTCAAACCTCTATTTCCGCATTTTTGACTTTCAAAGTTCATATCTCGAGTTGTAAATTTTTGACAATTTTTATTGTCATGTATAACTTTCATGTGTTAATAAAATCTATCGATTGCAAAAAAAAATCATTTCTCTATAACTTACCATTTAGAAAATAAGTGTTTCACCTTTTAGTTCACCATAATTTATTCTACTTAAATTTAAAATATCAAAGAATACCCTATTTGAAAATGTTTAAATTAAATTTTTCCCTGACTAAAATATCAACGGTAAAAAAAAATAAATATGTATGTAGTCCTTTTTGAAAATATAAATTGGTTTGCTAATACATATACAGGGTGATTTGCATAGGGTGTCACAAAAGGCTAGGGCGTGTAGGTTGGAATTAGACAAGAAAATAATCGTATGGGAGGGGGGTCTATTTCCCTCCGTTTAGGCGGGAGGGGAAATTTTCAAAAAATATAATATAAAATATATATAAAAAATAACTGTAATACTTACAGAACCATGCTATAGCATTTTCAAAAGCCAAAAGTCTATTCTGTTTTGAAAAATTAGTTTTTAAACTCGGAATTTTGAAAAAAAAAAATTTTAAGCTAATTTTTTTCAAAATTTAATGTAATTAAGCATAATTTTTGTTATCAAAACTTAATGCTCTTGTCAATTTTTAGTCAAACACTGAAAACCACATGGTTCTAGGACTTTGACTTTTCAAGATATTAAAAAATAAAGAAAACGAGGTTGAGATAATCAAGGTTGCTGAAATAATCATTTAGCCGGGTTCTTCTTTGACAAAATTGCTTCATTTATTTTTTCATATCATGAAAAGTTAAAGTCCTAGATCCATACGGTTTTCAGTGTCTGACTAAAAATTGACAAGAGCATTAAGTTTTGTTAACAAAAATTATGCTTAACCCTAGAAAGGTAACCATATTTTTTAGTACGTGACAGGTAACCACTCGTCGAATCGACGAAGTGATATTCAACTGCACTGTTAAAGAAAAGTTATTAACTTATTTCAGTGAAGTTAAATAACTTATATTTATGATTGTTTTTTTTTATGGGAAAAGGAAAAAAATAGTTATTTTAAACAATTTGAGTAATTATTTTCGACAATGGTCTTTGAACACATCGGTTTTGAGATCACTTGCATTTTTATTTCCATAAAAACGTGTGTTTTTTTTTATTTTTTTTTTTTTTAGTAGGAACTTTAAGTTAATTCATTAAATAATAGAACAAAATAAAAATAAAAATAAAAAAAATATATTTCATCATTGGGTGCAGATTTGAACTTTATGCTCTCCATCACATGCTAGCATCACACTTATTGAACGTTGACTTACTCATACGTGGTTTTGTGTAGGTACAGATAATATTTGTAAATTGTTTGTGTCCTCCACTTAACGGTTTCTTACTTTTGGGAGTAAATTTTTCAATATTAGATCTAATATTAGCGGGTAAAATTGGTACTTTTCGAGCACTAAAAGTTACATTAAAGGTAACCTTCGTCGTTTCGACGAACATTGGCGACGATTTTCGATAAAAAAAGCATTTTCCTAAGTAGGTACGCCACCGAACGCCTACACACCACAAGCACTGAGGGAACACTAGGGTTACACGGAGATAGAATGCAATCGGAACGAAGAATAAAGAGAAAAATGAAAAAGTAAAATTGATGTTCGTGGAATCGACGAAGGTTACCTTTCTAGGATTAATTACATACCTATTTTTGAAAAACAAATAGCTTGAAATTTTTTTTTTTTTCAAAATTTCGAGTTTGAAAATGAATTTCTCAGAAACTATTCACTCGAACAACTTAATTTAAAAATAATATTAAAGAATAGACTTTTGGTTTTTCAAAATGCTATAGCATGGCTCTGTAGGTATTACCATTATTTTTCAATATTTTTTTTCTGTTTTAAGTGATTTTTGTTTTTGATAATTGCTTCTCCCGTCTAAACGGGGGGAAATAGACCCCCCCTCCTGTACGTTTTTTTTTCTTTTCTAGGTCCAACCTACACGCCCTAGCCTTTTGTGACACCTTATGCAAATCACCCTGTATAAATGATATCCTATCGATACCTTAAAGCACACATGTGCTATATCCATTTTTGCTGTTTTTGGGAAACTCAAAGTAAAGTTTTGGTACGTGCATAACTCTATTAGTGCAGCTCAATTGGCTTTGATTTTTAAGTAAGTTACGGCCTGATACCTCTGTAAAAGTATAAAAATGAAAAATATATTATGATTTAACCAATTTTCAATTTATGCATGATATAATAAAAAAAAGTATGGACATAGCACTTTTGTGCACGATGCCAGTTGTTCAAATAGGACATAGAACACAATTTAGTTCCGAAACCGTAAACTTATTACTTATCGACACACATGTTCAGTGTTCAGCCTAAAACCATAACATAAATGGTGATTGAAGACGATGCAAAACCAGCCTGTGAGAGATTTTAGCTGTCGACATTTTGATCAGATTATGGTTCATGGAATGATGTTTACATAAATCATAATCTGATCAAAACGTCGACTACTTATTAAAATGTCGACTTATACAAAATGTCGACTATTAAAATCTCGATTGTTAAAATGTCAATTAAAGTCGATATTTTGCTATTCGATATTTTGAAAATCGCATTTTAAGAACTCGGTCTAGTTTTTTTCGATATTTTTTGTCAGTCGGTTTTTTAACCAGTCGACATTTTTTCTGTCGAGATTTTTAAAGTCGATCTTAAGAAGCCGATGTTTTAAAAGTCGACATATCGTACCCAATCCGTAATGAACAATGTAGGGAAATGGTGTTTTGCTGTTCATTTCATTAAAAGAGTTGTACTCATTAGGGGAGTATAACTGTTTTGACTTGCGAGTTGCGAGCTCTTTCGATTGTTGCATGAATACTGTCCGCTTCAAGATAGCTATGAATGTCCCAATTGCCACCTATTTTAAATCAAGCGTTTTGCATATTCCTACTACTTGCCCTATTCAAAGCATAAAACATGGAAGCAAGGACATTTTGATTTCGTTTCTGTCCTCCACAAGTATCAGTAGGTACGTGAAAGAAAAAGCTATACACTCAGGATAGAAACTTAAATGTAAATGTTATGTAATGAATCTCTTTACTGAGTAAACTTCATGTGTGCTGGTTACAATTTAATTTATGTACCAAGTGAAACCCACCATCATCAAGCTCTGTTTCTATAAATACGTCTATTGAATACAAGCCGTATATACTCAATACACATCTATCTGGCTAACTTATGTTATGCAAACACAAATATTTGTTACTATTATTGTACCACGTACAAGCTCTATGTGGTCTGTATCAGTTACGTTTATTTAGCACACGCGCTATAGACGCAGTACATTTCTACCTGCTATTCCATTTTAAGTTATGTGACAGGTACAATCTACATGATGATGTGTATCACCTACGTTTACTGGGCACACGCGCTATAGACTCAATCCATTTCTATCTGATATTTTATTTAAAACCCACCACCAAGTTATCTGACAGGTACAAGCAACAAGTGATGTGTACACGCGCTATAGACTGAGCTTATTACTATCTGCTATTCTATTTAAAACCCACCACCAAGTTGTGTGCAGGTGCAAGCTACATGAGTGATGTGTATCACCTACGTTTACTGGGCACACGCGCTATAGACTCAGTACATTCCCATCTGATATTCTATTTAAAACCCACCACCAAGTTTCTTCTAGGTACAAGCGACATGTGATGTGTACACGCGCTATAGATTCAGTACCTACACTTATGTCTGATATTTTATTGAAAACCCACCAACAAGTTGTGTACAGGTACAAGCTACATGTGATGTGTAATGTGTATGTACCTACGTTTTAGACCAAGAGCCCACAGCAGATTTGGCGTACGAAAGTGAACCAAAAAAAAATTATATGAGTCGAAAGGTGTATTAAGGCCGATAAAAGAAATGCAAGTCTTGCAGTCCCTGGTGGCGGCTGTTAGGAGGGAGGGGCATTTTTCTAAAAAATTGACTTAAAACAAATAAAAAATTATTAAAAAGCAACGGTAACATGTACATTCTACAATGCCATGTTACATGTTCATGAAAGGCCAGAAGTCTCTTCTTTCATTTCCTTTGAAATATTAATGTTTGAACTTAAATTTTGAAAAAAAAAAATTTAAAAAATGGTAAAAAATATTTTTTTTCGCAAAATTTCACGTATTTAAGTACTATTTTGGTTTCAAAAATTCAATGCCCTTATCAATTTGTAGTCAAAAACTGAAAACCGGTTGGTTCTAGGCCTTTTACTTTTTAAGATATTAAAAAGTAAATGAACCAGCTTTTTCATAAAAATAAGACAAATCCGGCTAAATTATTATTTCATTTTCGCAAAACATTTTTGAAACTTGGTGGGAATGTCGGATTAACCAAAAGAATAAAGAATCAAAAGAGTCCATAAAAATATCTGTATCCCGCGGGTGCTTTATGGAGGGGGAGGTATGACTTATGGAAATTAAAAAATTATGTTGATACAATTTGGACATACGATACATGATTTTAGGGTATTTTTCAATTCTGAATCTAATGACATCAAAATTAAGGCGATACAATAATTCTAAAAGAGTTATGGTCCATTTTATCCAGAGATGGCTGTTTTTCAGTAAAACTGGTAAACTATTAAAAAATACCTTGAATAGAATGGTTCATTGATGAAAATTTGTATAAATATTTAATTTGGCATTTGACAAATGAAACATTTTTAATACATTTCATCCCATTCTTGGGAAAGGTGTTATTATCAAAATTTCATACCTTCCCTTTCCCTTAAGAAAAACACCCTTTCGTCATAGATATTTTTATGTACTCTTTTGATCCTTTATTCTCATGACAAATTGAATATTTATACAAATTTTCACCAATGTACCATTCTTTTCAAGGTATTTTTTAATAGTTATTCTAGTTTTACTGAAAAACAGTCATCTCTGGATAAAATGTACCATAACTTTCTTAGAATTATTGTATCGCCTTAATTTTGATGTCATTAGATTCAGAATTGAAAAATACCCTTAAAATCATGTATCATATGTCCAAATTGTATCAACATAATTTTTTAATTTCCATAAGTCATACCTCGGACTCTTTTGATTCTTTATTCTTTTGGTTAATCCGACATTCCCACCAAGTTTCAAAAATGTAAGAATTTTTTCCACATGTTTGTCCTATTTTAACTGATTGCCGAACTAATAATTTAACCGGATTTGTCTTATTTTTATGAATAAGCTGGTTCATTTGCTTTTTAATATCTTAAAAAGTAAAAGTCCTAGAACCATCCGGTTTTCAGTTTTTGACTACAAATTGATAAGTAGGAGATGAAGAAATTTAAATATTAAAATATTGAAATTCCCACCAAGTTTCAAAAATGTAAGAATTTTTTCCACATGTTTGTCCTATTTTAACTGATTGCCGAACTAATAATTTAACCGGATTTGTCTTATTTTTATGAATAAGCTGGTTCATTTGCTTTTTAATATCTTAAAAAGTAAAAGTCCTAGAACCATCCGGTTTTCAGTTTTTGACTACAAATTGATAAGTAGAAGATGAAGAAATTTAAATATTAAAATATTGAAATTACTTCTGTTTTAAGTGGAGTGAATGAATAAAATTCAATTAAAAGTTCAAGTGACCCCAAATCCAGAAATAATTGTGTTTCGCCCAAGGTATAACAGTGGGCTCTTCAGTCAGTCTGTTATACCCTACTAAGACACAAATTTTGGTCGATGTTTACCGACTCTTATAAAAATCACAGCAAAAAGATACTGTGAATTTTATTATTCTAGGGGAATTTGTTTAAATTCGTGCACCCAGAAAATAAATACCCGTGGTCAGGTTTTTTATAATTAGAAGATGAAGAAATTAAATTATTAAAATATTGAAATTACTTCTGTTTTAAGTGGAGTGAATGAATAAAATTCAATTAAAAGTACAAGCGACCTCAACTCCAGAAATAATTGTGTTTCGCCCAAGGTATAACAGTGGGCTCTTCAGTCAGTCTGTTATACCCTACTAAGACACAAATTTTGGTCGATGTTTACCGACTCTTATAAAAATCACAGCAAAAAGATACTGTGAATTTTATTATTCTAGGGGAATTTGTTTAAATTCGTGCACCCAGAAAATAAATACCCGTGGTCAGGTTTTTTATAATTAGAAGATGAAGAAATTTAAATATTAAAATATTGAAATTACTTCTGTTTTAAGTGGAGTGAATGAATTAAATTCAATTAAAAGTACAAGTGACCTCAACTCCAGAAATAATTGTGTTTCGCCCAAGGTATAACAGTGGGCTCTTCAGTCAGTCTGTTATACCCTACTAAGACACAAATTTTGGTCGATGTTTACCGACTCTTATAAAAATCACAGCAAAAAGATACTGTGAATTTTATTATTCTAGGGGAATTTGTTTAAATTCGTGCACCCAGAATATAAATACCCGTGGTCAGGTTTTTTATAATTAGAAGATGAAGAAATTTAAATATTAAAATATTGAAATTACTTCTGTTTTATTTGGAGTGAATGAATAAAATTCAATTAAAAGTACAAGTGACCTCAACTCCAGAAATAATTGTGTTTCGCCCAAGGTATAACAGTGGGCTCTTCAGTCAGTCTGTTATACCCTACTAAGACACAAATTTTGGTCGATGTTTACCGACTCTTATAAAAATCACAGCAAAAAGATACTGTGAATTTTATTATTCTAGGGGAATTTGTTTAAATTCGTGCACCCAGAAAATAAATACCCGTGGTCAGGTTTTTTATAATTAGAAGATGAAGAAATTTAAATATTAAAATATTGAAATTACTTCTGTTTTAAGTGGAGTGAATGAATAAAATTCAATTAAAAGTACAAGTGACCTCAACTCCAGAAATAATTGTGTTTCGCCCAAGGTATAACAGTGGGCTCTTCAGTCAGTCTGTTATACCCTACTAAGACACACATTTTGGTCGATGTTTACCGACTCTTATAAAAATCACAGCAAAAAGATACTGTGAATTTTATTATTCTAGGGGAATTTGTTTAAATTCGTGCACCCAGAAAATAAATACCCGTGGTCAGGTTTTTTATAATCAGAAGAAGTCACTTGTACTTTTACTGATACTGTGAATTTTATTATTCTAGGGGAATTTGTTTAAATTCGTGCACCCAGAATATAAATACCCGTGGTCAGGTTTTTTATAATTAGAAGATGAAGAAATTTAAATATTAAAATATTGAAATTACTTCTGTTTTAAGTGGAGTGAATGAATAAAATTCAATTAAAAGTACAAGTGACCTCAACTCCAGAAATAATTGTGTTTCGCCCAAGGTATAACAGTGGGCTCTTCAGTCAGTCTGTTATACCCTACTAAGACACAAATTTTGGTCGATGTTTACCGACTCTTATAAAAATCACAGCAAAAAGATACTGTGAATTTTATTATTCTAGGGGAATTTGTTTAAATTCGTGCACCCAGAAAATAAATACCCGTGGTCAGGTTTTTTATAATTAGAAGATGAAGAAATTAAATTATTAAAATATTGAAATTACTTCTGTTTTAAGTGGAGTGAATGAATAAAATTCAATTAAAAGTACAAGCGACCTCAACTCCAGAAATAATTGTGTTTCGCCCAAGGTATAACAGTGGGCTCTTCAGTCAGTCTGTTATACCCTACTAAGACACAAATTTTGGTCGATGTTTACCGACTCTTATAAAAATCACAGCAAAAAGATACTGTGAATTTTATTATTCTAGGGGAATTTGTTTAAATTCGTGCACCCAGAAAATAAATACCCGTGGTCAGGTTTTTTATAATTAGAAGATGAAGAAATTTAAATATTAAAATATTGAAATTACTTCTGTTTTAAGTGGAGTGAATGAATTAAATTCAATTAAAAGTACAAGTGACCTCAACTCCAGAAATAATTGTGTTTCGCCCAAGGTATAACAGTGGGCTCTTCAGTCAGTCTGTTATACCCTACTAAGACACAAATTTTGGTCGATGTTTACCGACTCTTATAAAAATCACAGCAAAAAGATACTGTGAATTTTATTATTCTAGGGGAATTTGTTTAAATTCGTGCACCCAGAAAATAAATACCCGTGGTCAGGTTTTTTATAATTAGAAGAAGTCACTTGTACTTTTAATTGAATTTTATTCATTCACTCCACTTAAAACAGAAGTAATTTCAATATTTTAATATTTAAATTTCTTCATCTTCTAATTATAAAAAACCTGACCACGGGTATTTATTTTCTGGGTGCACGAATTTAAACAAATTCCCCTAGAATAATAAAATTCACAGTATCTTTTTGCTGTGATTTTTATAAGAGTCGGTAAACATCGACCAAAATTTGTGTCTTAGTAGGGTATAACAGACTGACTGAAGAGCCCACTGTTATACCTTGGGCGAAACACAATTATTTCTGGAGTTGAGGTCACTTGTACTTTTAATTGAATTTTATTCATTCACTCCACTTAAAACAGAAGTAATTTCAATATTTTAATATTTAAATTTCTTCATCTTCTAATTATAAAAAACCTGACCACGGGTATTTATTTTCTGGGTGCACGAATTTAAACAAATTCCCCTAGAATAATAAAATTCACAGTATCTTTTTGCTGTGATTTTTATAAGAGTCGGTAAACATCGACCAAAATTTGTGTCTTAGTAGGGTATAACAGACTGACTGAAGAGCCCACTGTTATACCTTGGGCGAAACACAATTATTTCTGGAGTTGAGGTCACTTGTACTTTTAATTGAATTTAATTCATTCACTCCACTTAAAACAGAAGTAATTTCAATATTTTAATATTTAAATTTCTTCATCTTCTAATTATAAAAAACCTGACCACGGGTATTTATTTTCTGGGTGCACGAATTTAAACAAATTCCCCTAGAATAATAAAATTCACAGTATCTTTTTGCTGTGATTTTTATAAGAGTCGGTAAACATCGACCAAAATTTGTGTCTTAGTAGGGTATAACAGACTGACTGAAGAGCCCACTGTTATACCTTGGGCGAAACACAATTATTTCTGGAGTTGAGGTCACTTGTACTTTTAATTGAACAAATTGATAAGGGCATTGAATTTTGGAAACAAAAATAGTACTTAAATACGTGAAATTTTGCGAAAAAAAATATTGTTGACCATTTTTTTTTTATTTTTTTTTCAAAATTTAAGTTCAAACATTAATATTTCAAGAACTATTCATTGAAAGACCTTTATTTAAAAAGGAAATGAAAGAAGGTACCTCTGGCTTTTCATGAAAATATAACATGGTATTGTACAATGTACATATTACCGTTGTTTTTTATTATTTTTTTTCTGTTTTAAGTCAATTTTTTAGAAAATTGCCCCTCCAACCTAACAGCCGCCACCAGGGACTGCAAGACTTGCATTTCTTTTATAGGCCTTAATACACCTTTCGACTCATATAATTTGTTTTGGTTCATTTTCGTACGCCTAATCTGCTGTGGGCTTTTAGACTACTTACTCAACACACGCGCTATAGACTAACAACTTTATGCAAAAACGAATTATAGCGAGTGCATAGCGCTATGCACTCTTTATAATGCCTCTGAACGCAAAAACCTTATTCATAAACTTATGCAACGTTTAATAGAGGCAACATAAGCTAAACGCGTTTGGAGATTGTATAGAGCCTATATAAGGGTTGTTTAGTATCGGAATTTCACTTTGACTCACACACAACAATTATGTAGATAGATATTAGGGGGGCGCTTATTTTTGCAATCTTTGAGGTGTTGAAATCTGACTGTCAAAATATTTTATAAAATTAAATACGACAATAAATAATGTTGGTTTTGTTAATTAATTGTAAATTTTTGTTGCAATATTGTTTAAATAAAATTAAGAATATTTTTTCCTAAACCTTATTTTATAGAATCTGCGTACAAAATGTGGATGATTTAAAGATTTTCCACCAAATTTTACAACTTTTGCAAATGCTCGATGGCATGCGTAGTTTCAATCAATTTATACAAAGAATCACCTTCATCACTTTCACGGGAAAATACAAATGAAATTTAAGCCTTACCAAATAAGCACCACCCTTTTATTTTTCTCCTTAACAGAAACATCACGATATGAGTGAATGGAAAAATTCATGGAATAAATAAAAAACGACGTATTTTTTGTTTCAAATATTTTTAATTTTATTTGTGAACTCAAAAACCTACAAAGCAACTGTATACTTGTGTCCCCTAGATTCAAAAACCACGTATTCCACTTTTTCTAGTTTTGAGATATTTAAAAAAAACGTTTTTGGAGACGAGGCCTTACAGTATGTAGAAATCGATTTGTTTTTATGTTTTAGCTTAGATCTTAAATCCTTATTGCATATCATTTTGCTTTGGCCGTCCATACGTCTTTAAAATATTGAGCAATGCATTTTGGAATAGTGTCGTTTTGAAATTCAGTGAATGGAATAGATGCATTTTGAAATTTTCTTTTCGGAATAGTTTGTTTTTGAAAATGAAACAGATATAATTTGGTTAATTTTTTGTATATTAGGTATTTTTAATAAATAAGTAAATCGAATTCAATTAGAAATTAACAAACAAAAATTATTGATAATAATAGTCAGAAAAAATGAGTACTTAAAATTAAATTCTTATGGCTATATCCGGTTCATGGGGTTCGCAAATAGGGTCAGCTTCAGTGTTTTCTTGTTCATGGGTTTCATTGATGTCTAGAATTTCCTTATAAAATTTTAAAAAGTCTAAGGATTTCCAGTTACACCCGTAGTGTTTTTTAAGTAAACTGTCAACGTCATTAAGCTTTACTTACTTACTTACTTAGGTCCTCGGACCTATTACGTCCGTGATGTTTCCCTTACGGGACATAGGGCCTCCACTACACCTACGCGCCATCGTGTACGATTTCTTGAAATATATTTCAGCTCTCTCCAACTTTTCCCCAGTCATGCCGATTCCTGTTCGACCGTTCTTCGCCATGTACTTCTAGGCCGACCCACTTGTCTTCCCTCCTGTGTGAGCGGGTTCCACTCCATTGCTTGAGATGCAATGCACCGATCCCCTTTTCGAAGCTTATGGCCAATTTACTGCCACTTTCTTCTTCGTATAATGGAGTCTATGGGCTCCTGACCCGTTCTCGCATGAAGTTCGGCATTGGAGATACGGTTGGGCCAGAAAATCCTCAAGATGTTTCGTAGACATCTATTAACGAAGGTTTGCAGCTTTCTAGTGACAGTGTCAGTGACTTTCCAAATGCTGCAGCGGTAAAGCAGAACGGATTCAACATTGGAGCGGAACAGTCGTAGCTTGGTCTTTAAGCTAAAAGAGTTGTTTTTCCATATTTTGGACAGCATTCCGAACGCAGCCTTTGCTGTTTTTTCGGCTGTTTACGTCCAGTTCAGTTCCGGCACCCGTAGAGACAATACTCCCAAGATATTGGAAATCCTCTACCATCTCTACCGGTTGTCCAGAAATATTTACTCGGATTGATGAGGAAGTTCCAAGGCTGATCCTTTTAGTTTTTGCCGAGTTGATCTTAAGCCCTACGATTTCTGCTTCTCTCTCCACCCTTGTTGTCATTTGATGGAGATCCATGATCCTATGAGAGAGTAAGCATACGTCGTCCGCGTAGTCTAGATGTTTGAGGTGAGATTGCAGAGTCCACTGAATTCCTCCATATCCACTTGACAAAGCTGCGTGCAGTACGTCACTTATCACCAACAGGAACAGTATTGGTGACAGTATACAGCCTTGCCTAACTCCACTTTGGATTTCAAACTCCTCTGACAGCCTACCTTTGTGCAAAACGTGACACTTGGACCTTCATATGTAGCCTTGATAATAGCAATCAATTTATCTGGGATGCCCCTTTCACTGTCGAACGCCTTTTCAAAATCAATGAACAGCAGGTGAAGTGGTGATCGATATTCAACGCACTGTTCGATGGTGATCCGCAAGGTGTTGATGTGATCCACACAGGAAGATCCAGTGCGGAAACCTGCTTTTCGGCGTCGAGTGTGTCTTCGAGGTAGTCTTTAATTCGGTCCAAAACTATCCTTCCTATTATCTTGGCTACTGCAGGCAGAACGCATATTCCTCTCCAGTTTTCGCACTGTGTGAGATCTCCTTTCTTTGGGAGCTTGACAATCATTCCTTTTTTCCACTCTTCAGGAAAGCTCTCTGTTTCCCAAGCTCTCTAAATAAGTGGGTGCAGTAGCTCGCTCGATGTCGTTGGGGCTGCTCCTAAGCCAAATAAATTCTCTATTGACACTGTCGAACGCCTTTTCAAAATCAATGAACAGCAGGTGAAGTGGTGATCGATGTTCAACGCACTGTTCGATGGTGATCCGCAAGGTGTTGATGTGATCCACACAGGAAGATCCAGTGCGGAAACCTGCTTTTCGGCGTCGAGTGTGTCTTCGAGGTAGTCTTTAATTCGGTCCAAAGCTATCCTTCCTATTATCTTGGCTACTGCAGGCAGAACGCATATTCCTCTCCAGTTTTCGCACTGTGTGAGATCTCCTTTCTTTGGGAGCTTGACAATCATTCCTTTTTTCCACTCTTCAGGAAAGCTCTCTGTTTCCCAAGCTCTCTTAATAAGTGGGTGCAGTAGCTCGCTCGATGTCGTTGGGGCTGCTCCTAAGAGCCCTGCAGGAATACCGTCAAGTCCAACCGCTTTGTTGTTCTTCAGAGCTTTGATGGCGGTGATAATTTCTTCTTTACTGGGGAGTACGGTGCGTATTCGGGAAATTGTTACTTCGGGTAGCTCAGTGGGAATAGGGTTCACTTCACTGGCGAAAACGCGGTTTAAAACCGCAGAAAAGTGTTCCCTCCACCTTATGAGCTGGTCTTCATCCGAAATTAGCAGGGATCCGTTTGTGTCTTTAACCAGGTGTTGTTTAGAGCTCTGGACACCAGTGAGCTCTCTGGTAATTCTGTAGACGGTCCTACTGTCACACCTTCTAGCGGCTTCTTCTGCTTCTGTAGCCAATGCGTTGATGTAGTTACGCTTATCACGTCGCACACTACGGTGAACTTCCCTCATCTTCATGCGGTACGTAGACTCAAGCTCGTTTCTCCCTGCTGCTGGGGTAGCTGCGATGCGAGCTTTAAGGTGTTTCCTTTCTTCGATACTTGCCTAAGTTTCGTTGGAAAGCCAAGCACTATTTCTCCCTTGCGCCTGGCCGACTATACTTTCAGCACCGGATATGAACACATTTTTCACAGCACACCAATGATTTTCGATGGATGTGGTTTCCGTGCTGCTGATTGCGTTCAATCCTTGTGAAAGGTGGTCCCCTAGTTGTTGGCGCACTGCGGAATCCTTCTATCTGTATTAAACTTGGACATTCGAGTGTTTCCTTGGGATCTCCGAACTGCAGCTGTACGCAATCTAACGGTAGCAACCATCAGATGGTGGTCTGGGGCCATTCCCATGTCAGCACCTCCTTTGTTACGGACGTCCTGGAGACTGCTTCTAAAACGCCGGCTGATCGCGAAGTGGTCAATTTGGTTGGAAGTTGCTTGTCTGTCAGTCGACACCCAACTGACTTTGTGGCACGTCTTATGCTCGAACATGGTCCCTCCAATAACAAGGCCGTTGGCGTTGCAGAAATCGACAATTCGTTGGCATTGTCGTTTCGGTTACCAACACAATGTTTTCCCATGACATGCCTTAGCCCAGTGTTGTCATTGCCAACCTTGGCATTTAAGTCTCCCATCACCATAGTTATATCACCTCGTGGAACGTGCTGCTTAACTCAGCCGGTTATAAAAGGCCTCCTTCTCCTCGTCAGAAGAGAGCAAAGTTGGGGCGTAACACTGTATGATGGTGACGCGACGTACTCTAGTCCGGAACCTGGCTTTCAGGATCCTGTCACCTAAAGGCTCCCAGGAAATTAAGCCAGATTCCCGAGCTCTTCCAGGTGTTTTTCCGGAATAAAATAGTACAGTGTTACGGGTTGGTGACTTAAACTTCCCCGAGCCCAGCCATCTAACTTCACTTATCCCTAAGATGTCCATCCTATAGCGCATGAATTCCTTCTCTAGTTGCAGGAATCTGGCATTATGAGGACCGTCTTTTCCATTGTCAAGAAGCGTCTTCACATTCCAGAAACCAATCTTTGTCCGGGTACAATAGCCAAAAGTCGTCAACGAGTTATCATTAATTATCCGAGGCGTAGTGTTGGTTTCGGTAGCATATCCTAGAAAGCTAGGCCTTTTCGCACTTGTAATTTTGGCCTATTTATGTATATTGGGATACACAAATAGTTGCCCGGGGACCACCACGAGGAGGAGGAGGACTATAATAAGCTGCTTGGTCAGAAACTTTGGGGAGTCTCATATTTTTTCTGGCAGTCGAAAGACATTGTCAACAAATCTTCTCTTTCCTCTCTTAACAAGTCAAAAAATGCTTTTCCCCGCAGCTTATGGATCCGAAGTTTTGGCATTAGTTGAACCTTTTGTTCATCTTCTCTTTCAATTTTCAAAAGTTCCTTAATTTGAAGACATGTTGAGCAGACATCTGATGAAGGGGGTTTAAATCCAAGATTGAAGCATGTATTGAAAACCATACGAAAAAAACTTAATTTAGTTTGGTTGAGTTGATGGCTCTGATTGAAACCTTTCCACATTTAAGTAATGGAAAGATCGCCAGGTAGGTACTGTCGTTTTGCGGTTCTACTCCTACAATAATGCACTTCCATGGTTTTATATTTTTTGATGAAATTAATTATCAGTTCCTTCGTTTCTCTTAGCTTAGGACTTTTGTGGTCACCACCACGTTTCTCCGAAGGAACTGATCCTGGTTTAAAATGATTGTAACAAATATTTCTTACTCGACTGGCTGTAACTCCAATTATATTTAAAAAAGTTTTCTGGCAAACTTTAACGGTATGTTTTTGTTTTGTTCTGACAGTATATGTAACAGAAAACTGCTTCCTTGGCCCATTCTTCAAATTTCGGTCCAAACGTTCAGGCTTTTGAATGTTGCAGTAGCTTAAAATAAATGCATCCGGGGCAACTTTTGAGGGTATTGTATGAAAACCATTTGAAAAATATAATGCATCTGCTGTTTTCAATGTTCTACATTTATAAGATCCACCTCTATGGTTGCATGCAGGCATTTTTGGTAATTGTTTTCTTTTGTACCAACATAGTGAAGAAAAATGATAAACATGCTTAATTTTTCCTTAAAAGATTTACTTACCGCTCTACTTTAGCTAGCTGACGCTTCCTATTTGCATTATTCACATTTTTTTGCGTGGATGTGCAGTAAGAACAGGTGATTCGATTGATTCCATATTCACTTTTTATAAAATTGCATCCGCACTTAACAGAAGAGTAGGTCGAACTAAAAATAAAATTAAATCCATGCACAATAGTTTGACAGTAATCGATTTTCGCGCCAAAATTTGGAATACAATTGTTTTGATTCAAACAAACAAAACAAAATTGAATTTGCTCTGGAATAGAGCTACTTTGATTACAAACTGGAATAGATTCGTTTTGATTCAAAAAAAGCCTAAGGAATACGTTGTTTTTGATTCTAACCCTAGTATTCAAATCAAAATATCTTTGGAATAAGTACACTTTTGAAAGTTTCAATGACAGTGAATGATAGATTTCAAAAAGATGAAGTAAACTGCGTTGTTAACTCTTTTTTTTTAGAAAAGTGGAATACGTTGCTTTTGATCTTAGGCGACACGCTTATAATAATATTAAAGTAAATTAATAAAAAAAAAACAAAAAGAATCCAATCAACAGAAGAATTATTTTATTGATTTTTCATACAACACACACACAACTGAGTCTCGTTTGTCAGTTTTGAAAGTAAAACGTAATAGACTTAACCTTTTTGGTACTATTTTTGACACAAGCTCATTATAATTATAATGGGTTGAAAAATATTTTATGCATAACAATTTATGCAACGTTGAATAGTGGCTACATTAATCCTTATGCAGTGCATAACTATTCATTTCTTCAGCGGATTCTAATGAATAAGGCTGTAAATACATTTCTATCTTCTACTTTATTTAAGACCCACTACCAAGTTATGTGGCAGGTACAAGCGACATGTGATGTGTACACGCGCTATAGACTCAGCATATTTCTCTCTGCCCAACTAAATAAAAGGAAACGGTGTTAAGTTTTCAACTGATTAACAGTTTGCAGAAGATTTATATAATGGAAACTAGCTCAGTGGATGCATGCTCGCTCTCGGCACGGAAGGATACCAGTTCAAATCCAGGTAAGTAAAACTTGACATTTTTTTCAAATAAAATAAATTAATATAATTGCAGAATTTCAGAAGAGATGACATACAAACTAGAAGATAGCAAGCTATAGACGTTGCATCAAACTATAAATAATCCATTGTGAAGAGTACATACAAATATACTCAGTACATAAACATATGTACTCAGTATATAAATGTGTGTACTGAGTAAATAAATTTGTGTACTGAGTACATAATTGTATGTACTGAGTTCATATATTTAAGTACTGAGTACATTATATTTATGTACTGAGTACATATATTTATGTGTATATAAATATATATTTATGTACTGAGTACATCTATTTATGCAGTGAGTATATATATTTATGTATTGAGTAAATATATTTATGTAATGAGTTCATATCCACTGTACTAACAACATCTTCCTTGTACTCATCACAAATACACAGACCTAATTTATTCAATTTATCAATGCCGTATTTATATTTATGTAATAAGTAAATAACAATTGTACCCACTACATTATCTTTGTATTCATCACAAGTACCCAACACATATAAATTTAATGAATCCATGATGCAATATTTATTTTTATGTTCTGAGTACTATCCACTAAATCATCTATTTACTCATCACAAATGACTGGGGCTTCATTATTTAAAGCATCCATAAAATATTTATATTTTTGTAATGAGTACATATCAACTGCATAGACGCTTTAGCCATCGCAGAAAACCGGAATTTATTCATTTATTTAATCAATTTCATATTTATATCTATTCACCGAGTACATAGAAGCTGTTCTCACTACAAAATCATTAATTGTGATTTGTGATAAGTCCATAGGAGAATTATATTTTGTATAATGAGGGAATTGCATCTGTACAGCATAATAATTCAGAATCGCGGATGATCCACGGGCTTGGAAACTATACTCACTACAATAATCATTGACTCATCACAAATAACCTACGGATCGATATGTACTATGACCATATTGCCTTAATATTTATGTGGTGAGGGCATAATAAGCTGTGCCCACTACATAAAAGGTTCAAAACCCCAAAAATTCGAAAAAAAATTGTGTAATGGGTTCATCGAATTCTTTATTGGCTAAATTGCTGATACAGAATTTATTAAGCCAGTAAAGATTTCAATATTTAACTACTACATAATGTTATGTGTGCAGAAATATAGGGGATAGGTACATACATTTATGTGCTGAGTGCATACATTTTTCCCTCAGTGCACTAACTCTTCGAGTTCTTTAGCACATAAATCTTTTTGCGACACATAATACACTCCTCGTCATATGGTTAGAAGCAGTCATTTTTGAAAATTGAATTTGATTTGTCTCGTGTTATAAGCCAAAGAGATCGAAATTTTATATGATACAAGAGAGACTATTTAATGTGCCATAGCAAAACCTATGCTTGTACTTCCAGAACAAAAATTAATGGCAGCCAAGAGAATAAATGTAAGCTGAGTCACTTTTTTCAGTAATTTTATCGCGTTATAAGGTTAGAAGCACATACAAAATTGCAATGCGATGGCTGATTCACACCGTTTAATTGGCTTTGATTAAAATTTCACTTGACTATCTTAAATCACTGTATAACTCTCTTAAACACCGAATTTTGGAATTTTCGTTTAAAGCTGGCGGCAGCACACACTGTTAAGTAAATAAATTTGTGGAAAAAAAAAATTAAATCATCGATTTTCTTCAATTTTGTATGTTCTTCTAACCTTATAACGCGATAAAATTACTTAAAAAAGTGACTCAGCTAACATTTATTCTCTTGGCTGCCCTTAATTTTTGTTCTTGAAGTGCAAGCATAGGTTTTGCTATGGCACATTAAATAGTCTCTCTTGTGTCATAAAATTTCGATATTTGGCGTATAACACGAGACAAATCAAATTCAGTTCTCAAAAATAACTGCTTCTAACCTTATGACGAGGAATGTATTTATTCTTTTATAAAACAGAGATAAATTTAAAACACTTCTTGACCGCACAACTCACAGCTTATAAGTGAAAAATAAGTCAAATGCAAAAAACTTATATGAATTGTTTTTTTTTTTTTTTCTTGGAATAAGAATATGCACTCGATTTATAGTACTTGAGTATAGGACAGTTGTCTTATAGGGACCACGCTGATAAGAAAAATGACCTGAGCCTTGATGTTTCCCATACGCAAAATGCACTGCCTAATTATTTCTAAGAATATCTAAAGTCAATTGGAAGGTAAAGGGTTTTTCCAATATAGCATTCTTGAATGATTTGTTTTTTTTTTTCTTAGCGCTAAAGTATGCATCATTGTTTTGGACAGGATGCAATCATAAAATTATGATTCTTTTTCAAAAATGTTCGCATTGTAAACATAAATACACAATATTCCAAACAAAAAAAACGGTTCCAACTCATATAAAGCAGCAATTTTTGCTACTGCTTTCGGCGAGCGTTGCGAAAACGCAACGTAATGCTTTCATCTAACCTGACAAGAAGGGAACTCATATAAATTATCTTAGAATTATTTTAGAATATAATTTGAACCCTTATTTACCTATAGTTGACATTGTTTTGAAAAATTATAATTTTGACGACATTTTTCAAAAGTTCAAAAATCCTACCTCAAAATTTACAAAACTCGTATTTTGAAAGTCCTAAAAAAGCACGAAAAAAATTTCGTACAACAAAATCAAAAAACAGGTCGATTAGATAATTCAACTATCTCTCAAAATCATTTTTTAGTTTATTTCAATTTATAATCAGTTCTGTTCCAGACATCTTCAAATATGACGTTGCGAAAACGCAACGCTAGCCGGAAATGGGTAAATGGAAGGTTTTGTGCTGAACATATATAATTATTTTAGCTATTAGATACAAAATGACAGGAAATATGGCTAACGTCGTCAGTAGGGCTAGCCACGAGACGAGAAAAGTCTCGGTCTCGCATGACGAGACCGAGACAAGACTGGACCGAAATTTACAGAGTCTAATAAATTAAAAAATCAAATTTTAGTTAAATATTTATTTTCTTCTGCACGTATTCAAACTATATTCGAAAATATTTCGTTTCAATAATCAAAAAACTGGCCGGAAATCGTATTTTGTGGAGACGAGACCGAGACGACACTTAATTATACGAGACCGAGACGAGACTAACAAAAGTCTCGCAGAGTCTCGTGGCCAGCCCAAGTCTTGTAAATACATAATTTTTTAGTTAACTTTTCGTAACCGACAACGCAGTTTCTCTGTGAACAAGAGAGAGAGAGAGCCTCTCTTAAAAGCATTGGTCAACAGATAAAAGTCCTTTCTGCATTTCTCACCATTTTGACCACAGATAAATAATTATAAAGATACAAAACCTTCGTATGTTTAAAAACTTTATATAATAGATATTTAGGGCCAATTTTTCAATAGTCAGATAAGCAGTCAGTTAGTATTTAATCCTCAGATAGAGCAAAAAACTATTTTTCAATGGGCAGCTAAAACTTATTCCTAGGAATAGGAATAAGTTTTATTGAGAATTCAGATAAAGTTATTCATAGGAATAAATATTTTCAAAGCCAAACATTACTCTTTGTCAACATTGCTTTGAAATAAACGTTAAATAAAATTAAAATTACTTTAGAATAATTGTGTCGCTTAGAATCAAAATTACCTATATATTGTAGTATTTTACCAAGGGTTCTTCAATAAAACTTATTCCTTTTATTTATTCAAACTGAACAACAATTACGTTACAAATATAAAACACCTTTATTTCACTTCAAATACTTTAATTCCAATACTTTTATTATAACAAGCACAACTCTTAATTCACTATTTTACACCGACGTTTATTCGGTCACTTCCAAAATCCAACTCAGGGGCCGAATTACGTCTTCAGTGAACGAGTGAGGAACTTTAACACGTTATCGAACTATCGAGTAATCACATTGGTATGATCTTATACGAAGTATCACGTATCGAATTGAGTTCGTATTGTACTAGGATAATTTTAGTACATTTTCCTAAACGTCAATATTCCTTACTTTTCATTGGTCGATTGCCACAGCTGCTTGGGTTAGGCTCATGTTTTATTTGCATTTGCATTTGGAATTTAAATTGGCCAAAAATATTTTTTGGCTAAATCGAATTATTGTGTCTTAAAATCAAGCAAGAATAATTTTCTGGGTGATGTTTAATTTATTTTAATTCACCCTGCCTGAAACACCTTTAACCGACATTTTGTAGGAATATTTGCAGAAAAGGGAATAATTTTATTTTTCTGCCATTTTACTGCTCACTCGTCTACCAAGCATCTATCGTATGAAAAAACACTCGTTCACTGACGAGGATATGCCAAAAATCGAGTTCGATACGCGATACGTTACTCGATATCTTAAAAATGCAGATAATTCAGTAACGTATTGCTCACTCACTGATGCGGTAATTCGGCCCCAGGTCTTCGGACTGGTGGCGGTGTATATCCGAGAAAAAGCTACTAGAATCTTCTGGAATGTGCTGGAATGCGTTTCTCCTCCACAAGTAGCTCAAAAGCTTTCGACCCTTGTATATGAAAACTATAGTACTATCATGGACAAAATTTGTTTGTGCAACAATGCTTCGTTGGTGGCGCCACTTTAGCTCGGCGGAGACTTCCATTTTTGGGAGACAATTGTCGGCGGAGACTTCAATTTTTGGGAGACTTCCATTTATCAGAGAATCGAAACTAAGTAGTTAGAGCAAGAGGAGTGTATTTTTTTCGATTCTGGTAAGAATCAAGTGGAGTAAGTGAGATTACCAATCGAAGGTTTTGTTCAACGTCAATGATGAGAAAAAGGTGAAGAGAATGGCAAAAAAATGTTCGTATCCTCTTTGATTGAATGTGCAATGCAAGGTTATTTTTTTTTGCTTAATTTACTGATTATGCTTTATGCGAGAAGAGAAGTGGACATACATACATGTAAGTTAGCTTTTTGCGTCGTCGTTGTCAACAACCTTGAAGCAAGGAATATAGTTTTTTTTTGCGGGAAAGAATAATGCGTGGAGGGATACATTCTTATATTATCAAGGGTAGGTTGATTTTAATGCGTGAAAGAAAAATATGTTCATGTTGTGTAAGTATATTTGTAGGTATACGATTGCATATGTTATTGAGGGTAGTTTTTATATAATATTGTCTTGCAAAGATTTCTCATTTGCCGTGAAATTTGTTGCAAGTGCAAGATGTTGAGCATATTTTTTTGCGGGAACATCTACATAGGTAGATAATATTCGTATAAATCATGAATGGTAGGTTTTATTAATATTTACGTTGTTTGCATGATTTGAGTTTGACTTGAAATATTTTGAAGAAATTTACAATTTATTATGCCGACAAATATAGGTAGGTCCATACATAATGCATAACTATATGTAGGTAGGTATGAAAATAAGTTATGAAAAAAGGGAGAATTTCTATGCAATGTTGAGGTAGGTAAGTGCTTGGTGGTAGGTAGGTTGTACTTGTTTACCTACTTTTAATTCACAATTTATCATACAAGCAGGCATGTAGGATGTAGGTATAGGTATGTACCTACATAGGTAGATATGATTTAATTGTTTGACACTAGAGTCTGTCAATGTGTTGGTTGAATTTCAGCCAGTGTTATTAATTTTTTTTAAATCAACCAATTGCAAAACGTACCAACAGGTAGGTACTTATCTACTTACCTATTTTAATTTTTATTTCCGATTTTTTGATACCAGGTAGTTTACAAAATAAATGCTTTAATGTAGAAAGGTAGGTACCTACCTGTAGATACCTTCCTACCAATAACTTTTTTCGTTAGGAATTTTTTCCTTTTTTTGAAATTTAAGTGTAAAATAAATTTGAAAAACTTAAATATGAATTTTTGCATACCTAACACAGTAATAATAATTATAAATTGTTCCTATTTTCGTGACCTTTTTTTTATAAATTATTTATTTATTTTATTTATTTTAGAAATTTATAATAATTTTAATTAGTTGGTGTTTTTTTTTTAATGTTTAAAGCTTAAAACTTCTATCTCCCTCCGTTTGTTGGGGAGGGGCAATTTTATAAAACATTTGCTTTAAATGGATTAAAAATTATTAAAAATCAACGATATTACTTACAATATTATGCGATAGCTTTTTTCAGGCTATTTTTTTCAAATTGTTTTCAAAATAAAAATTTTCAATGAATAGTTTTTGAAACAAAATTTTTCAAAGTCAGAATTTAGAAAAAAAAAAAAATTGAAAAACAAAATTTATTTGCATTTTTTACTTCAGAATTTTACGTAATATTCTTTGTTCCAAAAACGATTGCTGTAATTAGTTTTTAGTCAAACGCTAAGAACCAGGAGCTAGTATATAGTTTAGTTTTAGAGAATATCGAAACTTATGAAAGTACTTTTTTCTTCCAAAATTAATTTTTTGAGTAGGTATTTAGTACGTGTATACAGGGTGATTTGCATAAGGTGTCATAAAAGGCTAGAGCGTATAGGTTGGACTAAGGCAAGACAAAATTCGTATGGTAGGGGGGTCTATTTTCCTCCATTTAGGCGGGAGGGGCAATTTCAAAAAAAAAATCACTTAAAACAAAAAAAAAAATATTAAAAAATAACGGTAACACTTACAGAGTGACGCTATAGCATATTGAAAAGCCAAAAGTCTATTCTTTAATATAATTTTTAAATTAAGTTGTTCGGGTGAATAGTTTTTGAAAAATAAATTTTCAATTTCAAAATTTTGAAAAAAAAAAATTAAAAAAATTTCAAGCAAATTTTTTTTCGAAATTTTATGTAATTAAGCATAATTTTTGTTTTCAAAACTTAATGTTCTTGCACAATTTTTAGTCAAACGCTGGAAACCGTATGGATCTAGGACTTTTAGTTTTCAAGATATGAACAAATTAATGAAGCAACTTTCACATTAAACTAAGAAGAATCCGGCTAAATGATCATTTCAGCAACCAATTGATTATCGTCAAGTTTAAGTTGTGAAAATTGGCAGAAAAATAGTTATAATATTAACTTTAATTTAGCCCAAATTGGTGGTAAATGATCATTTCAGCAACCATTAGTTGATTATCGTCAAGTTTAAATTGTGAAAATTGGCAGAAAAATAGTTATAATATTAACTATAATTTAGCCCAAATAAAGCTATTCCAGGCTAGTCCAGGCGTATTAGCACTAAAAATTGTATAATCATCTAAATATTTTATATGTACATATGTATTTACATGCTGATAATATATAACCTTTCTATAGACATCTAAATTTTTAAATTCGGATAAGTACTTTTCGATTTATAACCAATTTTATGCCGACAAATTGACAATTGACAAAATTCTGGATTTGGTCTTTTTTATTAGATTTATTAGATTTTCAAAATTTATAATTTTTAAATTTGAAAATATTTGATTGTGTGAAAGCGTTGACAATATAAAAAAAGAATTCCTTAAAAAAGCACCACTTTGCATTTTTTTTGGTAAATAAATCAATAAAACTAACTTTAGAGTGGCTTTTGTTGCAATAATCACTTAAAATTTATAAGCAATATTTTAAAAGAGGATTAGAGCAATTAGTGTGTTGGTTTTGTTTTTCAAAATTTATCAATTTTGAGTAGGTATTTAGTACGTGTATACAGGGTGATTTGCATAAGGTGTCATAAAAGGCTAGAGCGTATAGGTTGGACTAAGGCAAGACAAAATTCGTATGGTAGGGGGGTCTATTTTCCTCCATTTAGGCGGGAGGGGCAATTTCAAAAAAAAAATCACTTAAAACAAAAAAAAAAATATTAAAAAATAACGGTAACACTTACAGAGTGACGCTATAGCATATTGAAAAGCCAAAAGTCTATTCTTTAATATAATTTTTAAATTAAGTTGTTCGGGTGAATAGTTTTTGAAAAATAAATTTTCAATTTCAAAATTTTGAAAAAAAAAAATTAAAAAAATTTCAAGCAAATTTTTTTTCGAAATTTTATGTAATTAAGCATAATTTTTGTTTTCAAAACTTAATGTTCTTGCACAATTTTTAGTCAAACGCTGGAAACCGTATGGATCTAGGACTTTTAGTTTTCAAGATATGAACAAATTAATGAAGCAACTTTCACATTAAACTAAGAAGAATCCGGCTAAATGATCATTTCAGCAACCAATTGATTATCGTCAAGTTTAAGTTGTGAAAATTGGCAGAAAAATAGTTATAATATTAACTTTAATTTAGCCCAAATTGGTGGTAAATGATCATTTCAGCAACCATTAGTTGATTATCGTCAAGTTTAAATTGTGAAAATTGGCAGAAAAATAGTTATAATATTAACTATAATTTAGCCCAAATAAAGCTATTCCAGGCTAGTCCAGGCGTATTAGCACTAAAAATTGTATAATCATCTAAATATTTTATATGTACATATGTATTTACATGCTGATAATATATAACCTTTCTATAGACATCTAAATTTTTAAATTCGGATAAGTACTTTTCGATTTATAACCAATTTTATGCCGACAAATTGACAATTGACAAAATTCTGGATTTGGTCTTTTTTATTAGATTTATTAGATTTTCAAAATTTATAATTTTTAAATTTGAAAATATTTGATTGTGTGAAAGCGTTGACAATATAAAAAAAGAATTCCTTAAAAAAGCACCACTTTGCATTTTTTTTGGTAAATAAATCAATAAAACTAACTTTAGAGTGGCTTTTGTTGCAATAATCACTTAAAATTTATAAGCAATATTTTAAAAGAGGATTAGAGCAATTAGTGTGTTGGTTTTGTTTTTCAAAATTTATCAATTTTTTATTAAAAAAAAAAAATAAACAAATCAGGTGGCACAACAACTCGCAACCATTCCTGTGTGCGCCTATCGATACTATAAATACTAGAATAGTAAGCTTTTGATATCCTCCGTCTTTTTTATCTTTAATCCGTCACAGGAATGGAAGGGACCTACAATTTTATGCCTTTATTTTATGAATTTTGTAAGATTATGCAAACGTTTTAACACAGAAATTTAGATTATAAATTTCTATCTTTAATTTATGTATCATTTGTTATGAACTATTAAGTATTACTCAAGTTTGAAGCCTCTAAACTTGCTTAAATGGAGCTTAAATTGCCCCTACTTTTTTCCAGTTAGATTTACAAATACAAAATTACTCACATATTTGTAGAAGAAGGTTACACCTATAAATGTGCATCATTATTTTTCGAAAATATATAAATTTTTGATTAACTTTTGGATTTAAAGTACGAAAAATAGAGTTGATTATTCATTAAAACACATTTTTAGTACAAATATTTTGCAATAATTCTTACACAAAAATTTAAGTTATAAATTTCTACCTAAATTTCATGTATCATTTATTATGAACTATTTAGTATTACTCAATTTTTAAGCCTCTAAAGTTGTCTAAATGTAGATTTTTTGTAATTTATGATTTGTATATGGTTATGATTTTTTATATATTAAAAAACTGTGAAATTCTATGAGATTCTTTCACAATCGATCTGAAGATGGCAGTCCATTCGACACCCACCATGATAGTACTATAGTTTTCATATACAAGGCTTTCGACCAATTACATATTATAGCAGGTACATGGTTTGGGTATTGGATAACGATGATAGTGGTTTAGGTATTGGATAATGATAGAGTAGTTTATGTGTTAGATAATATTAGTTAATCGTGTGTCCATAGATGGCGCTGAACTAATTACTAATTTATTCTGTTATAGAAGAATAAAAGATGTCGTTGTTTGCATAAATGGGCATATTCACCACAATATTTAAAAGTGAAAGTGGTTAAAAAGGGCAAAAACCTTTAACTTCTAAACTAATGGAGATAATTTTGCGAAATAAATTTTTGTTTAATCTATATAATATCTTCATGACTTTCTAAAAAAAAAAAGAATTTTTTTTGAATCTAAATACCAAAATATAGTACCCTTTTGATTCTGAAATGCATAGAAATTAAAAAATCAGTATTGAATTTTTTTTACTAAGCAAACATACAAAATATGCACGACTGGATCGCACGAACTTGCTCTCGTGCTAAAACTAGAAGGTAGCTAGACAATGACAGTGTAGATATAATGATGGTTTACACATATTCCTATATCGTTAACGAAAAAATAATAAAAACATGTTAAAATATCAATTTTGATTTTTGTTTTTATTTAAATTTTGATTTAAAATAAACAAAAATTCTTTTATTCCATTTTATCGTAAAAAGAGATTATTTATACAAATTTGAAATGCAATATTTGTTGAATAACTAAGAAGTAAGAGATATGAGGGAATATACCTTAATAAGTATAAAAAAAGACCATTAAAACAAACATTTTTTTATTCATTACATTATTCGCATTTTTGGTAAAACGTGGTAGCAGTATTATTAGAACTGGTCCAAATCAATCAAATCGTTTGAGCCATTTTCGAGAAATCTTGATGAAAATTACTTTTCTGGACTTCTACACCATCGTAATCTTAGTTTTGATTAAAACTTCGAATTTTTTTTTGTTGACACGAAACCAATACTCTTGCCCTCTAGACCAAGTAAAAAGTAACATAGGTAGGTACATGGTACATAAATTCATTTATTTATACTTATTATTATTATTATTATTTTAGAATTAAAAGTGCCATTTGTTTGTTCGGTTTTAGAGTATCCTGCGCAGGAACGGCGAACCCCACAAGTGGAACCTTAGGTGAAGCAGTTGATTGGGAGAGTTGTGGTCCCCCTCGAGATCATGACAATCGCCGGTCAATGAAGGAGAAGAAGAAGCTTATAGTTACTGCGCAGGAGGCTATCAATCTACCATTGGGGACTGGACAATTTATTTTATTTTGGCTTTCCATATTTACATTAGCTCACTGTAACCTATATATATTCATTTTAAACATTATAATGCAAAATTTGTATTTACCTCACGAAAAGAACGTCTGACTGTGAACTGAGTTCATAACTTTACAAATTCTTTCTTTTGTCAGAGCGAAAAAAATAGACCCTTTTTGAACACAAATTATATATGTTTTCTTGTCATTTGCAGAATATGTAGGTCCGTTTTGAAAACAAAATCATTTATAGTGAAAAATAGGTCCGTTAAAATAATAAATTTAAAATAAATTTTTCACAAAAAAAAGTAACATGTCTACAAAAAAAAAAAATAACTTTTTTACAAAAACAAATTAACTTTTTTACAAAAAAAATAAGGTTCTTACAAACAAAAATTAACTTTTTTACAAAACAAAAAAAAAATAACTTTTTACATAAAAAAATAGCTTTTCTACAAAAAAAAAAATAACTTTTGTACAAACAAAAATGAACTTGTATATGCATATATTATTAACGCTCTTTTCTGACTCACTGACTGGGTAAGGGGCCAGTTATAGCGATCAGTGAAAACCATCAGTAACAATTTGCATAATTTCATGTGTTATAAAAAGATTTGAAAGATAAAAATGGTATGAATCGATGGCAAATCAATTTAAATATTTTTTTCTGGCAAAAAACAATCCCAAGGAGGAATAATTTTTTTAAAAAAAGCATTTATTTATTTTACTGATGGAAATTCGTTTTACTGAACAGCTGATTGCCAATTCACAAAAAATGGAACATTTCGTTTCAGTTCCACTGTTCCACTCCATCAGTAAAAAAGTTACTGAAGCAATTTACATCATTAAAAATAATAAATGGTTGTTGCTGGAGGTTTGACATTTAATTACTGATAGAATTTTAACGATTTCTATAACCGACCGTACGTAAAAAATTCCAGTTTTCAACTGTTTCAACTTTTACTGATGGTTTTTACTGATCGTTATTACTGGCCCCTAACGCTGCTATGATGGTAAAATCAGAAGAAAACACGTCCTGCTCCTAAACGAAAATGTTAAAGGTTGCCAATTTTCTGGAATTAACTTTTTTATGCAAGTGAACGGTGAGTTTGTCAATTAAATTTATTAAAATTATGTTAGACGGGGCGCCTTTGGGGTCCTGCAACCAACTAGTCTCCGATATTAAGATTTTAAAATTCTTCATTAAGCCAGACATAAAAGATTTATTGAAAAAAAAAAAAAACAATCTATAATTGCATGAAAACTTAAAAAAAAAATGAAAATCAATTTGAGTTAATGTTATTGTACCTCCCTAATTGACTTTATTATTCAAAACTTTATACGGAAATTTAATTTGGTACAAAAGTTGTAATTTAAGATTCTTGCTAGCATATTCTCTACATATAGTAGAGGATTAAATAGTTGTAGATATAATAGAAAATTTAAAATTTAGTACTTTTTGAATTATGATTAAAAAAGATGAGCATTTTGTGACACGCAACGGACAGGTACAATCGTTCCTAACTTTATTTATTCTAAGATTTCAATGTAATAATCTATTTTGTAGCTCGTACCACTGGAAAAATAGAAGTTATATACAGTAGGGGCCACTTATAGTCTCACAAGAAGTCTTGTACCTAGTGCCAAACCAAATATATCAGATCATTATGAATGAGGTGAAAAATTAAAGCAGGGTTGACTTAAATTTGTATGCAAACTTAATCGTAAAATTTCATTCTAAAAATGTGATTGCGTTATTAGTCGTTTCGATTTTCGGCGCATAAAATTGAGAAATTGATACAAAACTTTAAAAAATTTTAAAACAAAACCCACGCACATATTGACTTATTGACTTAAACCTCCTACGATAAGGTATAAGATAATGTTAAAACAAAATTTGCTGATTAATTTATCAAGAGCAAAACGAATAAATATAAAATAAATTCGTAACTTACAAAATTCTAAACGGATCCTCCAGATTAAGTTTTAAAAATACTGATCTTAAGATTTATACAAAAAAAAAAATATCTACAAATTCTTGAAAACTTCGAAAAAATTTAAAACAATGTTAGTTAATGTTTTTTTCACCTACCTAATTTTACTTAATTATTCAGATATTATTAATTTAAATTCTTTAGTTGACATATTCTTTAAATAAACTAGAGATTACAAATTTAATGCTTTTTGAATTATGGTTATTAAAGACAAGCTGTTGTGACACTCAATCGGACAGATAAATGATAAAATCATTCCTTACTGTATATTTTACTGAAGGATTTTAATCTTCTGTTTCTCTTGTCAGCAATTAAGCGCTAATGTTAATCAAACAAAGCTGTTTACTTATTGAAAGCTCCAAACGTTCTGAAACAAACAACAAAAACTATTCTTATCTATTCTATCAATAGCAGTAGGATAGCTAGTACAATTGACGAAGTCGAAAGGAAGAAAACATTATACAGTCGAGCCCGTTCATGGTCATATGAAGATGAAATAAAAAAATGTGCTTTTATTCGACTGCAAAGTTGGTTTGGCGCACAGAAAAAAGATTAAATGACGATAACAAACAAGAAAAAGTTCCAGTGTTACTTGCAGATGTTAATTGTCAAACAATATTCGGTGCAGTATAAAATTGAGAAAACTTCAACTTTTCGCTACAGGTAGGTTAGGCAGTTAATTAAATCGGAAAAAGTAATTAGGCAGTAGTCAGTAAAAGTAGAATAACAGATTCAGGCAAGATGATAGTTGCTAAAAAGTTAGTAATGATAGGATGATGTACCTAATTCGCTTGGATCTTCGACCATCCAATCACATTGGGAAATGGTTGAGTCTAATGGTGTAGGTAGCTGTGGATGAAGCTTGTATGTACATCACTGTCAAAGTAGAAAGATACGAAAATTGTGAAGAGCTCTACAACATAACGTTTTAGTTTTTGCAAGAAATGTATGGTATGACACATAGTTGAGCACTCTTGGTTGAAATTACAGTCTTGTTTTCAGCCATCAGTTACCTACAACAATTTTTGTAGCTTTCACACATGAAAAGCTTACCAAATTAAAATAATTATAATGTACCTTATTGCATCACGATAGGTTGTCAACATTACATCCTAACAAGAATTTCAAAATTCAAAAAGATATGGAATTATTTACTTTTATTATGTAGGTATTTGTAGGTATTTATGTTAAAATAAGGAGTTCTTCTTAAATTAACATTATCGTTTTCTTATATAACAGATCTTGCTTCAACTTAATTTTAATTAATTTAATTTTGTTTAAGTGCAAACAATTAGTCATGTTTTTGTTTTATCTAGCAAATGCAAGGCATTTGCAATGCTCCCATTCTTACTCTATGAGTGAAATCTGTACATTTTTTATTTAAAATTAGTTATTTAGGACTAAATTCACCAATAACTGAATAAAGCGCGAACAAATCGCGGTTTTTTTGATTTTTGACCATGAAGCGGTCGTCGCTCGAGGTCGTTAACTTAGGTTCCTTACTAGCCCAACATCCCGAACAACTCGGCAAAAAAAAAATTAGAACTACCAGATTTGACTCATACGGTTCCTCCTATACAAACAACAAGTGCACTTACTGGAATAATTCTTTTCGTTCCTTGGAAAATTACTCAAAAGGAATCAAATTTTATTACTAGATACTTGTATATGTACCTTACCTACAGATACCAATACCTAGGTACTTCAATCTTTCATTTATTCCCCAATACACAAAATACCCTTATCTCTTGTTCAAATTGGTAAAAATATCTGAAAGCGTTCATAAAATTTATTTATTTAGTTATTTTGTTTTCCAAACATGCGACGCAAACACAAAATAGGCAAGCAAAAGACAAACCCTTGTTCCAAAAAAGAAATGTATTTTTATTTAATAATAAAAATTTAAGGCCAGCATTCAACTGTTTCTCGGAAGAACTTTTCTTTCTTTCGAAAATAAACCCTTTGAAGTGCTTTTCTAACATCTATTTAGAACGACAATAAACCCCCACAACCTCACCATCGAGTTAAGCCCCATACACATGGTGCCGTGTTATGGCATATCAATAAAACGTTTATTCAATTTTATAAAGCCCGTACCACATGTTGAGCTTTGTACCATGTATGGTTGTTGTATGCGTTTTGTGCCTTTTTGCTGCATGCACGTGTTCGTTTCCCCCTTTGTGTTTTACACAATAACGATCCCAGCGAATGGCCTTAAAATTCTAATTCCGTTTTGTTGACTACTCAGTATTTGTCCGACTAAAAAATAAAAATGGAAAAATGCTGTCGCATGCCAGACGTAGCCCAAGAGTCAGGGGCAATTTTAGTACGAGCTCCCTCGCCAAACTAACCCAACATCACTACCCTACCCTTTTTTAGTCACCCACCCATCGCCATGAAAGAACCAAATGAAACCAACGTCGTCGTCGCACGCTGACGAAAAAGGCAAGAGCGGGTTATAATGAAACCGCATCCGCAGTCATTCTCAAAACTGTGGCTTCCAGCAGGTTGTTTCAATTCTAATTTCATTGCGGCAGATGTTGAGATATTTATGGGTAAACGGTGTGTAAAAAGAGGCTATGGGGAGACGAGTTCGTAGAGGGTGTCACTGAGAAACCGCACCTTTTGTGGAATTTGTGTAATTTTGGTTGTTTCATGTGAAAATAAGTTCTCTTTCTCCTTGTCTTAGAAACAGGAAGTGAAAGCTTAAGAAAACCAATTTGAAATATTTTGCACTGTTGTCGTTGTGATATGTTGACTGTGCCATGCTGAAAACTACATATACCTATAAGGTGCTATACCTCTATGCTTTTCTTTTGCTTATTGTTTCTCTTTTTTGATATATGTGTATCAGAACTCGGTTGCGGGTAAAGTTGAGGTTTGATTAATTTTGTATTTAAAGTTTTTTTTTCCAGAACTGGACAAAATGAGTTTTTGCTTTTGGGTTGCTTTTTAAAAACGCTCACTAAACAAAAATTTGATTTTCTAGTACCTATCTAGGTACTTAGTTAAGTAAGGAGATATAGGTACCACCTATAGAAGCCTTTGACCAAGACTCCCATCGAAAATCCTCAAACAAATGCCCATCACCGGTGCCACCTGCGACATGAAACGTTCTAACACAGGTTATTCTAAAACACATTATTATGTAGGTATATATTTTTATATAAGAGCACTATAGTCAAAAATTATTAAAAACTTATTCCAAGAATACACACCGCCCCGGTCTCGCACGAAAAACTTAAAAAATTTAAGATGTTCAGAAATATTGTGGTGAATATGTCCAGTTATGAAAACAACGACACATTAGTACAACCCATGGAAAAATACAACATTGGTGTCAGAAAAAGTGGAATAAAACTTATTTAGTCTGTGAATTCAGATAATCGATGGTGAAAAATTGATAAAGTATGTGGATTAGTAATCAAATAAGAAAGGTGCTTGTGAAAAGTGACATACAAAAATATAAAAAAAAAAATGGGTAAAATTGTGAATGCATTGTGTTGAACTTAAAGCAGAACTTAACAGACGAGGTCTTCATACTGCTGGAACGAAAAATTACCTCATTTTTCGTCTGCTGGAAGATTTAAGGCAACACGATGAAAATCCAGACACGTTTCTATTTGAAATTGAAATGCCGGAAGAGCAATTAAGTACAACCATAGACATGACTAATATGATGGCTCAGCTGCTTGCCCAGTTTCAAGACCAACGAAAAGAGCAAAAGAATCTTCTAGAAGAGCAACACAGTGAGCAAAATATTTACTGGAAAAAACAGAAACAAATTTTCTCGAACGATTTGAAGAACAGAAACACGTCTTCGAAGGTAAACTAGATGCATTTGACAACAAGTGTGTTGCCCTTGACGATCGTGTTGAAAAACAATTTTCGTCAGTGGAAGCAAAATTCCAGAAGGTTGAAGATAAAATTCAGAGCATTACCGATGAGTCAGAAAAAGTTAGAAAAATGAAGGTTCGAGAAGGTAATGCCGATTTTCCAAAGAGAAAAGAAATGCATCCACCAACTTTTGACGGAAACTCTTCTTGGTCAATCTACAAGAAGCAGTTTGAGGCAGCCGCAACAACAAATGGCTGGGTTGACGAAGACAAGTTTATTGCACTAATGCTTGCGCTTAGAGGTTCTGCTGCTGAACTATTGCAAACCATACCAGCAGACAAGAACGGAAACTTCAGTGCTCTTGTTCAGGCCATTGATAAACGTTTTGGTGATGGCCATATGCAAGAAGTCTTCCGCGTCCAGCTCAATACCAGAGTCCAGAAAAGAGGTGAAAGTCTGCAACAACTCCAAGCAGACATTGAACGGTTGGCGCACTTAGCATACCCAACTGTAGGAGATGAAATTACCAACCAGCTAGCAACGGAGGCATTTGTCCGTGCAGTTTCCGACATAAACCTCCAGCGAGCAATTCGAACTACTGGAAAACGCACGCTTTCTGAAGCATTAGCGTTCGCTCTGACTATGGAAGCATCAGAACAGGCTTCTTTAGGAGTTCATCGGGTAAGAGAACTTGAAGTTGAGGAATGTTCTTGCCAGAGAGCTGAATTCCATAGAAGTCAGCGAAAAGGACCTGCTCGATGCTGGAATTGCAACAAAACCGGACATCTCCAGCGCCAGTGCAGATTGCCACCAAGAAGAGTCACCTGTCAACATTGTGGAAACAGGAATAATACCAGCGAACAGGTAAGCAATAACATCATCGCTCCTGCTCGCCCTGGTATCGATGGGCCCAGAACCACAATCCAAGTCGCGCAGACTAAACGAAACAATAAGAGTCTGACAGTGGACGCAACATTAAATGGCAAGAAACACGTGGCTACAATTGACACCGGTGTCACAGCCTCCATTGTGCGGAGAGACTTGGTCAAGATGACGTGGCTACATAACACCAATAGCTACCGTCTTAAAACTGCGACAGGTGAGGCAGCAAGAGTATATGGAGAAGTTCGTCTTAAAATCCGTTTGGCAGAATTAGAGTTTTGGCATCTATTTTGGTAGCAGACATACGTGATGAGTGCATAATTGGAATCGACTTCATGAAAGAGCACGGAGTGATTCTGGATATCGGTAAGCAAGTGTTGAAGTAACAAAATGTACAGATTCTTATGGTTAATGGCAACGAAAACTCATCAACTCTAAAAACTGTCATCAGAGAAGACATATGCTTGCCTGCCTCTTCAGAAGTGTTTGTTTGGACGAAAATAGAGCGCGATCTAGGTAGCCATCGATACCTCATGGTGGAACCAGAGTCTGAGCAATCTTCCCAAATCATCATCCTAGGGAAGACTCTTGTGGAACCAAATAACAACATGGTACCCGTACGGATTCTGAACATCAAACCGTACGAGGTCAAGCTCAAGAAAGGAGAAGTAATTGGAAAATGCGAATCTGTGACCGCAACAACTAAAATCACAGAAATGAACGCAGAAGAACCAATGGACCCCGGAAAATTCAGCTCCATGAAAGCCAGAATTCTCAAACCATCCAATCTAGGTCAACATCAGCTTAGTGTTGCTGGAAGCCTTCTTCATGAGTACGCCGATGTATTTTCTTCACCGAGTGGGCAGTATGGTCGAACACAACTGGTACAGCATCGAATCGACACAGGTGATGCGAGACCGATTCGACAACCAGCAAGACGTCTCCCATTAGCCAAACAAGCCGAAGTTGAAGGAATGATATCGACAATGAAGAAAGATGGTCTAATCGAAAATTCCAAAAGCCCTTGGGCGTCACCAGTGGTTCTTGTCAAAAAGAAAGATGGAAGCATTTTGTGTGGACTACCGTAGGCTGAACGATGTGACAAAGAAAGACAGCTACCCTCTGTCCAGAATCAGAGCTACATTGTATGAAATGGAAGGACCTCAATGGTTCTCGACGTTAGACTTGAAGAGTGGCTACTGGCAGGTAGAAATCCATCCAGAAGATCGAGAGAAGACAGCTTTCTCAACCGGAAATGGTCTGTGGCAGTTTAAAGTGATGCCATTCGGACTGTGCAACGCTCCGGCGACATTTGAGCGTCTGATGGAGTGTGTTCTTCAAGGGCTTACTTGGAAATCATGCCTTGTATATTTGGACGATGTCATCGTTTATGGAAAAACTTTTGACGAGCATTGTGAAAACCTTAAGGCTTAATTTCAGAGGCTTCGAGAAGCACACTTAAAATTAAATCCAGATAAACGTGCGCTTTTCAAGGCCGAAGTTAAATACCTGGGACATATTATCTCATCCCAAGGAGTAAAGACTGATCCTGAGAAAGTTGACACTGTGAAGAATTGGCCACCATCACAGGATAAACATCACCTCCGTAGCTTTCTTGGTCTAGCCACATATTATCGGTGCTTTGTGAAGGACTTTGCTGGAACCGCTAAGAGCTTGCATCAACTTACTGAAAGGGGAAGCCGTTCAAATGGTCAGGTGAGTGCGAGAAAAGTTTTCAGGAACTCAAGCTACGTTTGTGTAATGCTCCTGTGCTGACCTATCCGACTCCTGGAAAACCTTTCATCATCGATGCCGATGCCAGTAACGTCGGAATTGGAGCTGTCGCAAGTCCATAAAGGAGAAGAAAAAGTCGTCACCTACTACAGTAAGGTACTCTCGAGGCCAGAGCGCAATTATTGCGTGACCAGAAGGTAACTTCTAGCTTTGATTTTGGCAACAAAGCAATTCCATAAGTACAACTATGGACAGAAGTTCCTCCTTCGAACAGATCATGTTGCGGTTAATTGGCTTCTGAACTTCAAAAATCCAGAAGCTGCACTCAAAAGCAGATGCATTGTCTCGACGACCGTGTAAACAGGACTGTAAGCATTGCACGCGTCAAGAAAAGGAAACGTTTGCCATCCAACGAATAAGAGCCGATCCCATTTACGGTTGGAGCAATGAAGAACGGACAAGGAAAAAGGTACGACGCCCGTGCAACAACGATGGGATTCCAAGAAGGAGACCTGGTGTGGTTTTACAATCCTTACCGACAAAAGGGACTGTCACCAAAACTTCAACAAAACTGGCAAGTCCTATTTACCGTTGTGAAGCGAATCAATGATGTGGTTTACCGCATTCAGAGAGGAGTAAGGAGTAAGCTTAAAGTGGTACACTGCGACCGTTTACATCGTTATAACGGTGGGAATAATGGATTAAATCGGGACCATCAATCCTAAGAGGGGAGCAATGTGGTGAATATGCCCAGTTATGTAAACAACGACACATTAGTACAACTTGGCGCGCCATATATGAATGAAATAAATAATTAAATCCATCACGGTTGGTGTCCAGCCTCGTACGTACTGGAATAATTGACAAAACCTTTTTGAAAGCACCATCTAGCAGACCCTAGAAACTTCTAGAACCCTTTATTTTTGGATACAAAATACAGGGGCACCAGTCCGAAAGCGGCAGTTTGATTTTGAAAGTGAATGAATAAATGTCAGTGTGAATAAAGAGTTGCATACTTGTGCTTGGTTGTAATAAAAGTATAAGGAATAAAAGTATTTGAAATAAAAGCGTTTTATTTTGTGAAGTAATTGTTGTTTCAGTTTGAATAAAGGAAATAAGTTTTATTTGCGAACCCGTGGCAAAATACAACAATATTATTTTTTATCACGAAAAGTCGAAATTTGACTTTAAGGACAATAATGTTTCAACTCCAAATATAATGAAAACAACTATTTTTAAAATTATAACAGTTTTTCTAAAAAAAATATTTTCTCTGAATTAAAACAAGATTTTTTTTTGAATCGACAAAAAAAAACTTATTATTTCATAATCAACTGCCTACAAATCTCAATGTCGTTTTATTATAAATGTCGTTTTCGATTGGATTTCGGAACAGTAGATACTACTCCTTTTTGATTCAATCGAATTATTTTCTGTTGTTCCAAGGCTAATTTCTGAAGAATTATGTGTGTGTGAGTAAATAATGTCTGATATTTATGTAGGTATATTTAGCATTTTCAGTCGAGTAAAATTATTTTGAAAGGTTATCCGATGAAAGAGCTTATTGTACATATGTGTTCTGGGTCTACTCCTTTTTATAATCCGAAACAGAAAATAAATCCGAAAACATAACTCGGAACAACCAGTCGAATTATTTTGCAGTAAGTGGAGTCAAAAGGGAGTAACTCCAAACCTCCAACTGAAAACGACAAAAGAAAGTCGAAAACCCTACCTACTGTTAGAAGGTTCCTGTTTTCATTTAAATTGTTTCCTGCCGAAGATTAGGTTGACATTTCTTGAGAAAAAAATTATTTTGTTCACATTTGTATGTTGTTGAAGATACTTTCGACGACATCAAAAAAAATGTGAAACGAACAGTCCTTTGCAAACACTTAAGCCAACTGTCAGAAACAAAATCAACGAAGAAGGAAGACGAACATAACAAGAAGAAGAACATGACAATAGAAGAAAAGAAGAACGAAATTTCAAACGGCGAAAGCAAAATCAATTTTAAAACACGTATAAATCATAAATTAAATAAAGTTTATTTTAAATAAATAACAATTATTTTTGTCTTTCTTTGGGTCACAACATAGTTTTTAAAATTGTTGCTTTGACTTGCCTCATAAAAATATCTTTTGGCATAAATTTGTTCTGCAACAGCAGAGACGCCACTTACGCCATTTTGTAAAAATTGTCTGCGATAAGTATCTCTGAATTACCTATAAGTATCTTTGAATTACCTATATAAAAGTAATATGGCTGATGATAAGTTATCTGAAACAAGCAAACCAGGTGAATCAGACGAGAGAACTTTGGTTGATGTGAATACACCAGCGTTAACGAAAACACAGGTATGCATTTCTAGTGAACAGTTCAATTCACTTATTGCAGGGATAAATACATTGCGTAGTTCTGTCGAAGAATTGCGAAATGAAACGTCTCGAAGCCAAAATCAACTGCAACAACTTCAAGCTAAAGTGCATACCAATGCCAACAATATTAACCAATCGCAGAATCAAATGACCCACGAGCACTGGCGGACTAAGGTAGGGGCGAGGGGGGCGGTCCGCCCCGGGCCCCCGATGTCCGGGGGCCCCCAAATCCAATTGAACCTCCATTACTGTTCATTGAACAATGAAACAAAATATATTGAGAATGGATGTACATTAAATAGGTATATATTTTAAGATTTTAAGAAAACTACGTTCATATGAACCTACTACCTACTAATTATATTTTTTTTTTCGTAATGTTTCTATATCACACGCGAAGGAAAATTTAATGGGGCCCCCCATCTCGAACTCAAATTATTTTTTGTTAAAACTTAATTTTTTGACGGGAGCACTCATTCCACAAAATAAACATTTATGTATTTACATATTCTATACCGGTTTTGATGAAATTTTCAGCAAATCTTCAGATTAGCCCAACTGGATTAACAGAATTTTCGTTTGGTTAAAGTAAAGTGTTTCCTATACAAAGCAGGGGGTCGGTCGCCAGTTTTGAATAAAAGCTTTTATTTTGTTTTCTATTCATTGATTTTTGGACTTTACATGTTGGTTGGTATGCCTATTGCCTATAAATGCTGATGTGTTGTCCTAATTTCTGTGCCCGTTCTTGTAGTTCGCCAAAATGTTTTGTTGGATTATTTTATGTTTAAGAACACATTTTGCCCCATCGAAATCTGCCGGGCTCTGTAAAAGAACTGCAAAAATAGGGCATAAATATTTGCCTCACTTGATTGAGGCCACTTCAGAAATCTTTCAAAAAAAGACAAAATTTAAAAAAAAATATTTCAATATTTGTTGAATATTGGACTATGGCCACCATTTTGTGACAAAATCTTTATATTAGAAGGCTTAATTGAATGATTTAGATTTTTTTTTAAATAATCGAGATCAATCTCGATTCTCGACCCAGTCATCACTGAAAGCTTCTATTAAGACGTCATCATCTTCAAAATATCTACTGAGTTCAAAACTTTTTTGAAGTAGCCGCAGGTCCAAACGGTTTTAACGAAGTTCAAGCCAAGTTTAAAGGGCGGTCCCGGTAAAAGTTCCATTTTTGTATTCTAAATCTGGATTTTACCTGACTTAGAAGTGTGGAAAGGGGCGAAGCCTTGTTGAAACATCGAATGTACAAGTCTTAAAATATTTGTAAGTTTTGGAAATACAGAAAATAAATCCGAAAACATAACTCGGAACAACCAGTCGAATTATTTTGCAGTTAGTGGAGTCAAAAGGGAGTAACTCCAAACCTCCAACTGAAAACGACAAAAGAAAGTCGAAAAACCTACCTACTGTTAGAAGGTTCCTGTTTTCATTTAAATTGTTTCCTGCCGAAGATTAGGTTGACATTTCTTGAGAAAAAAATTATTTTGTTCACATTTGTATGTTGTTGAAGATACTTTCGACGACATCAAAAAAAATGTGAAACGAACAGTCCTTTGCAAACACTTAAGCCAACTGTCAGAAACAAAATCAACGAAGAAGGAAGACGAACATAACAAGAACAAGAACATGACAATAGAAGAAAAGAAGAACGAAATTTCAAACGGCGAAAGAAACATCAATTTTAAAACACGTATAAATCATAAATTAAATAAAGTTTATTTTAAATAAATAACAATTATTTTTCGGCTTTCTTTGGGTCACAACATAGTTTTTAAAATTGTTGCTTTGACTTGCCTCATAAAAATATCTTTTGGCATAAATTTGTTCTGCAACAGCAGAGACGCCACTTACGCCATTTTGTAAAAATTGTCTGCGATAAGTATCTCTGAATTACCTATAAGTATCTTTGAATTACCTATATAAAAGTAATATGGCTGATGATAAGTTATCTGAAACAAGCAAACCAGGTGAATCAGACGAGAGAACTTTGGTTGATGTGAATACACCAGCGTTAACGAAAACACAGGTATGCATTTATAGTGAACAGTTCAATTCACTTATTGCAGGGATAAATACATTGCGTAGTTCTGTCGAAGAATTGCGAAATGAAACGTCTCGAAGCCAAAATCAACTGCAACAACTTCAAGCTAAAGTGCATACCAATGCCAACAATATTAACCAATCGCAGAATCAAATGACCCACGAGCACTGGCGGACTAAGGTAGGGGCGAGGGGGGCGGTCCGCCCCGGGCCCCCGGTGTCCGGGGGCCCCCAAATCCAATTGAACCTCCATTACTGTTCATTGAACAATGAAACAAAATATATTGAGAATGGATGTACATTAAATAGGTATATATTTTAAGATTTTAAGAAAACTACGTTCATATGAACCTACTTCCTACTAATTATATTTTTTTTTTTTCGTAATGTTTCTATATGACACGCGAAGAAAAATTTTATGGGGCCCCCCATCTCGAACTCAAATTATTTTTTGTTAAAACTTAATTTTTTGACGGGAGCACTCATTCCACAAAATAAACATTTATGTATTTACATATTCTATACCGGTTTTGATGAAATTTTCAGCAAATCTTCAGATTAGCCCAACTGGATCAACAGAATTTTCGTTTGGTTAAAGTAAAGTGTTTCCTATACAAAGCAGGGGGTCGGTCGCCAGTTTTGAATAAAAGCTTTTATTTTGTTTTCTATTCATTGATTTTTGGACTTTACATGTTGGTTGGTATGCCTATTGCCTATAAATGCTGATGTGTTGTCCTAATTTCTGTGCCCGTTCTTGTAGTTCGCCAAAATGTTTTGTTGGATTATTTTATGTTTAAGAACACATTTTGCCCCATCGAAATCTGCCGGGCTCTGTAAAAGAACTGCAAAAATAGGGCATAAATATTTGCCACTTCAGAAATCTTTCAAAAAAAGACAAAATTTAAAAAAAAATATTTCAATATTTGTTGAATATTGGCCTATGGCCACCATTTTGTGACAAAATCTTTATATTAGAAGGCTTAATTGAATGATTTAGATTTTTTTTTAAATAATCGAGATCAATCTCGATTCTCGACCCAGTCATCACTGAAAGCTTCTATTAAGAGGTCATCATCTTCAAAATATCTACTGAGTTCAAAACTTTTTTGAAGTAGCCGCAGGTCCAAACGGTTTTAACGAAGTTCAAGCCAAGTTTAAAGGACGGTCCCGGTAAAAGTTCCATTTTTGTATTCTAAATCTGGATTTTACCTGACTTAGAAGTGTGGAAAGGGGCGAAGCCTTGTTGAAATATCGAATGTACAAGTCTAAAAATATTTGTAAGTTTTGGAAATACACGTTCAAGAAAACATTAATTAAATATTTTATATCACTGTAGTAGATCTAAATTTCGATTCGAGATCGCCATATTGGGTTAGGTATAACAAAGAATATAAAGTTTACAAGATTATCTGGAAAATAAAATCAAGCTTTTCTAAAGAAGAATAAAACAACGAACCAAAAAAATATTTGAGAGAAAAGCTCTTACTCATACAACCTTGCCAAACAACACATACAATGTTTATAAGGAGATGATGGGTAGGCATAATAAGGACAAAACCGCAGGTTGTGTCACTGTGTGTGGTATATTATTGTTAAAGTGCTGAAAGAATTATTGAAAAGTCCATAAAAAAGCAAATACTTTGAGAGCGTTTCGCACAAAATTTGTATGAGATGCGTCTACTTGGTAACTTTATATATAGTTTCTCACGCCATCCATAACACCTGACTTACGACTGTGTTGTCTAAACGGATAAATTTTGTCTCTTCTATAAAATATTAAAATTAAAAATAAAAATTTTAAATCAAAAAAGACAATATAAATTTTCATTCGTAACTCGAAACGACATTATCGATAGTTCATTCGACAAAATTCATTCGCAATCTCATATAACATTGACTTTGGAATGGTTTCTTAAACATTTTTAAATGGTGGGTGCTAGGTATTTCTAGTGTCGTAAAACTGGCTTAAACGTCAAATTTTACGCCATTTAAGGGATTGAGACTGTAATTTGAGGCAAACCACAGTTTTAACCCCATTTTTTCGTCCCTATCTTATTTCTTCCGCTGTGTAAGTATTTCATTTTTTTGCGGCATTTGTTGTAGTTTTTTGAACGCATTTATGTATTTTTACTTTTTTTTTGCTTCCGTAAACGTTTTTCTAAACTTCACTTTTATTTAAAGAATACAAAATATAGTTTTTTGCCCTTTCTTAAATATTTAAAATTTTTGTTTAGAAAAAATCCATTCCGTTAAATTTTCAAACGCGAAATTCACCGTGGCCGCAATCAAGTAACACAACTTTTTATACCTTTTTATTCAGTTCATTAACAAAATCCGTGATATTTCTTAAAATATTCCAAGATACGTTTTAGTTTTGCATCTTTATTTTTGTAAAATATGTATGTACAACTAGTAAATTTATTTTTAAACACAATTTGTTTAGTAGATATCTATTGTATGCAATATAAATAGGGAATAAAGAGTGTACTATAATTACTATGGTTTATGTTTTCTCTGTCGTAAAAGCACGTTATTAAGACTACAAAAATATCTGATCATACAAGGGGCCCCATTTAGAATTGCCGCCCCGGGCCCCCAACAAGCTTAGTCCGCCACTGCCCACGAGCAGTCACTTTTATCATGATACCACCATTGAATTTCGATATAGCGATCTTCAAAATGTCATGCGTCTGCAAAGGGCGTTGAAGGGTATTGCCAGGATCAGTTTCATCTATGCTTCTATACGCGGAAAACTTGCCCCATATTATTGAGGAATTCCATTTCAACTTTGGACGTCCAGACCTGCTTGTTGATGCCCAGCTTACAAAGGTGCAACAATTTCCAGCCATCAGTGAAAATCGTCTGGAAAATATCCTGCCACTGTCAAATCGAGTTCGAAACATGGTCGCATTTTTCAAATCCGCAAATTGTGCACATCAACTATCAAACCCAACTTTACTACGTGAGCTCATCAATAAATTGCCGCCTAAAAACAGTATGAATGGGCGAAACATGCCTTCACTATTTCACCATTCCCAACTCTAGAAACATTTGCAGAGTGGAAAACTGCTCTTGCCAGAGTTATATGTTTGACGCCGAACCTGAGCAGATACAAAATATGTGTATTCACTGTAGTAAACAACACAGGTTAAGCGAATGCCAACATTTTAATGCTCTCGACGTCAACGATAAATGGATTCAAGTCAAACAACATCGTCTATGTTTTTCATGCTTACAGAAGGGACATAATTTGACCAACTGTTTTCGCAAGAAACCTTGTGGGATTAATGGATCCACTCGATTTCACCATCAGACATTACACCAAGAATCAAGATCTTCAACAAGTGAATTTCAACAAAACCAACAAGTTTTAAATTGTCGTCAGGGTTCACATTGCAGTCAGTTGTTCAAGATCTTGCCCGTTGTATTATCAGGACCACTTGGAAGTGTTTCTGGCCATGCCATGTTTGACGAAGGATCGTCTGTCACATTACTGGAAGAAAGCATCGCTGCTACGTTGGGACTGAGGGGACAGAGTGTACCACTGACTCTCCAATGGTATGGTGACAAAACATCAACGGAAGTATCCAAAAAGGTAATGATTTACATTAAGGGACAGGAAAACGACGCAGAAAGCTATTTGTTAAGTAACGTCCATACAGTCTTATATATATATATATAGTCTTATATATATAGATATACGTTCAAGACAAATTCTCATCGAAACGACCAAAAAGATAGGACAACAGTACGAAATCGGACTTTTATGGCGCCATGACAACACGATGCTTCCAACTTCAGCTAGTTTCACTATGACTAAGCAACACCTGTTGAATATTGAAGCCAAAATGGATATGAACCAAGCATATGCTGCCTCCTATAGAGCTGAAATGAATAATTACTTCAACAAGGGTTACGCAAAACTCCTTTCGCCAAGAGAAGCTGAAGCTGAAAGCTCAACGACTTGGTATCTTCCACATTTTGGGGTGTTTGATCCCAATAAGCCGAACAAAATACGGATAGTATTTGATGCCGCTGCTACGACGTCAGGCGTATCACTAAATTCGAATCTTTTGAAAGGACCTGAACATGCACAGCCTCTGGTAGTCATCATTCACAAATTTCGTCAAGGAATTGTCGCGGTTGCAGGTGATATTCAGGAGATGTTCTCCCAAGTTAAGATTAGAGCTGCAGATCAGAACTCACAACGCTGCTTATGGCGGGATGGGTATTCCAAAAGAGCTATCTAAATATATTCGATGACTTCGATGATTTTTGGTGCCATTTGCTCTCCTTGTTGCGCTGAATATGTGAAAAATGTAAACGCCACCGAGCATTCTTCATTCAGGCCGAGAGGATCCAAGGCAGTTATTGAAAGCACTTATGTCGATGATCAAGCTTTCAAGCTTTGACTCTGAACGAGAAGCAGAAGAAGTCACTCTAGAAGCAGTAAAAATTAATAAGGCCACTGGATTTCGCTTGCGAAAATTTGTGTCAAATTGTAAACAACTTAAAAAAAAATTGAACATAGACAATATTTCATTAGAAGAAAAGGTAAAGTACCACAGACAAAATTTTGGGAATGTTTTGGAATACAAACAGTGACGCATTCGAATTCCAGTTTAAATTTAAGAAATTTCCAAGAGAGGTTCTTGAAATGAAACGATCGCCAACAAAAAGGGAAATGTTGGGAATAATAATGACTATATTTGACCCGTTTGGTTTCTTGGCAAACTTTATGATATCTGTCAAACTGTTGATGCAGTCACCTTGGAGACAACAGATTGGTTGGGACGATCGCCTTCCGCATCAACTTTATATCCAGTGGAATGCTTGGTGGAAGGATTTCCAGGAGATAAAAAACTTTGCCATTCAACGATGCTATTCAACTTTATTACCAACTGCCGATGAGATTGAGCTGCATATATTTGTCGACTCAAGTTCGTATGCATATGCAGCTGTTTGATATTTCCGAATCAAAAGAGGAAATGAAATCCAGATTGCCTTCGTCGCTGCCAAAACAAGATGTGCTCCACAAAAAGGAATGACAATTCCCGCTTTGAGCTTCAAGCAGCAGTTCTAGGAAGCTGTCTTGCAACATCGATAAAAAATTGTCACGACTTTAGTTTGAACCGTATCATACTTTGGAGTGACTCGAAAACTACTGTGCTCTGGATTCGTTCAGCAACCAGAAGATACAAACAGTTCGTTGCTTGTAGAGTAGCTGAAATTCTCAGCAGTACAATTCCATCACAATGGAGATGGCTGCCAACAGAACTAAACTCTACTGATGACGCCACTCGTGCTCGCCTACAACCAAAACTTTGATCCAGTGTCTAGATGGATAATGGGGCCTGATTTTTTACTTCATGATGAGTCATATTGTTGACAGACACAGGTGAGTCTTTAGTCAACTATGCTAATTTCTCATGCTATTTAGAACTTCGCCGATTCGTCGCATGGATATACCGATTTGTTAATAACACTCGGATAAAAGAAGAATACAAGTCTGATCGCCAGAATGGAGAACTTACAGCTTCCGAGCTCACCGCTGCAAAAAAGTTCATCTGCAGACAAATCCAGAAAGAGATTTTCGTGAGTGAAATTGCTAGTTTGCGAGCATTAAAAACAGTAAACAAATCAAGCAATATATATCAGCTGACACCATACCTGGACGAAGAAGGATTATTAAGAGTCAAGGGGAGAATTGATGCAGCCTATTGTCTTCCCTTTTCTGCAAGACGCCCAATAATTATCCCGCATTGTCACCTAGTGTCACGACTTATTATGCTTCATTTTCACGAGAAGTATCATCATCAAAACGATCGTTTAACCATCAACGAGATGCGCCAAAGGTTTTGGTTGCCATTCGGTCGTGCTGTTTTGAAGTCTGTCAAGAGGAAATGTCCTCAGTGTATCATTTCTAAAGCTAAGCCAGTCGAACCGTTGATGGGTCAGCTACGACCAGACCTCCTAACTCCATATGTTCGTCCATTTAGCTATTCTGGAATAGATTACTGTGGACCATTCCATGTTGCCATTGGAAGACGGAGGGAAAAGCGTTGGGTCGCCCTGTTCACGTGCCTCACAACGCGTGCTGTACATTTAGAAGTTGCAGAGGATTTGTCAACAGATTCCTTTCTACTGTGTCTGAGGAACTTTGTTAACCGTCGTGGAACTCCAGTTTAAATTCGCAGTGATTATGGCACTAATTTGTCGGTGTCCAAAAGGAATTAAAAACGGAAAATCGACATTTTGACCTAGACCGCATTCAAAAGAATATTTCAGCAGCAAATATCGAGTGGCTGTTCAACTGCCCAGCAAACCAAAGCGCTGGTGGTTGCTGGGAATGGCTTATTCAGTGGGTCAAACACCTGTTGTATAAGGTCTTGAAAGAGGAAGCACCAAGATTGGAGACATTCAGAAGTGTGCTCATAGAGGCCGAAAATATAATTAACAGCCGATCTTTAACGGATCTACCGCTCACATCAGATGAAGATGAACCATTGACTCCAAATAACTTCCTTCTTGGCTGCGTCAACTCAATGCAAACGCCAGATCCCAAAGAGAATCGAACTTGTCTACGAAAGCAGTGCAGAATTGCACACAATTTTTAAGTCAGACTATGGAAAAGATGGACTTTGGAATATTTACCTCATCATCTGCTCCGTTCAAAATGGAATCAAGAGGTTGTTCCATACGGTCGTGCTGTTTTGAAGTCTGTCAAGAGGAAATGTCCTCAGTGTATCATTTCTAAAGCTAAGCCAGTCGAACCGTTGATGGGTCAGCTACGACCAGACCTCCTAACTCCATATGTTCGTCCATTTAGCTATTCTGGAATAGATTACTGTGGACCATTCCATGTTGCCATTGGAAGACGGAGGGAAAAGCGTTGGGTCGCCCTGTTCACGTGCCTCACAACGCGTGCTGTACATTTAGAAGTTGCAGAGGATTTGTCAACAGATTCCTTTCTACTGTGTCTGAGGAACTTTGTTAACCGTCGTGGAACTCCAGTTTAAATTCGCAGTGATTATGGCACTAATTTGTCGGTGTCCAAAAGGAATTAAAAACGGAAAATCGACATTTTGACCTAGACCGCATTCAGAAGAATATTTCAGCAGCAAATATCGAGTGGCTGTTCAACTGCCCAGCAAACCAAAGCGCTGGTGGTTGCTGGGAATGGCTTATTCAGTGTGTCAAACGCCTGTTGTATAAGGTCTTGAAAGAGGAAGCACCAAGATTGGAGACATTCAGAAGTGTGCTCATAGAGGCCGAAAATATAATTAACAGCCGATCTTTAACGGATCTACCGCTCACATCAGATGAAGATGAACCATTGACTCCAAATAACTTCCTTCTTGGCTGCCTCAACTCAATGCAAACGCCAGATCCCAAAGAGAATCGAACTTGTCTACGAAAGCAGTGCAGAATTGCACACAATTTTTAAGTCAGCCTATGGAAAAGATGGACTTTGGAATATTTACCTCATCATCTGCTCCGTTCAAAATGGAATCAAGAGGTTGTTCCACTACAGTAAGGTCAACTAGTCCTAATTTGTGGCGATAATCAATCACGAAGTCAATGGCAGAAAGGAATTATTACAAAGGTTTTTGAAGCACCCGATGGTCAAGTTCGCACAGCAGAAGTCCATACCGCCAGAGGAATATTATGCCGACCCGCCATCAAGCTAGCCGCTCTGAAGTTTAGTGAATCCCTTTAGGAGTTCACGAGGGTTGGAATGTTGAAGAAACTTTCGATGACATCTAAAAAAAATGTGAAACGAACACTCCTTTGCAAACACTTAAGCCAACTGTCAGAAACAAAATCAACGAAGAAGGAAGACGAACATAACAAGCTGAAGAACATGGCAATAGAAGAAAAGAAGAACGAAATTTCAAACGGAAAAAGCAACATCAATTTTAAAACACGTATAAATCATAAATTAAATAAAGTTTATTTTAAATAAATAACAATTATTTTTGTCTTTCTTTGGGTCACAACATATGTATGGTGGTCGTTTTATGAGCATTTTGCTTCTGCCCGCAGAAAGCAAGCAGACGGCAGTTTTTTAATAAATTTTTTGTTCGTAAACATGGCAGCACAGAAAATACGATTTTTTTTTTAAATTATTATTAAAAAACCGACATTCTTTAAATTAAATTTTCACGCGGGAATGGGCGATCCTAGAGCTTCTGGGTAAAATCCGCCAACATTTTGTTTCTGTTAAGGTACTGTCAACAGATGGGTTAAAAAAATTTCCAAAAAATCAGAGTTTTCTTAGAATTAATATTTTAAAAAATGGCAACATTTTTGAGATTAAATTTTCCCGCGAGAAAAACCGATTTTAGGGCTTTTGGGTTATAAATATGGCACAAAATATTCTGTGATGGAAAAATATCCTGATAATATATATATTTCGAAGACATTTCATTTACTTATATCGTACATACGTATCCACAGTACTGTTCTGTTTCAGTCAATTTCAATGCAGTTTAATTAAAATTACTTTATTCATTTCAGACACGAAGTATATTCAAAATCTGGGCCCGTGTTACAAATTACGAAACGAAAGACAAAAAAACGATACCCGAGAAAACGATAGTCATGACATGGACCAATTATTGTTTACGATAATGGATGCATGAAAATATTGCCAGATAAAATCGAAAAATCTATTTTTTTAAGCGCATCCAACTTCATTCCTTCAATATTTTTGTCAACAATAAATTGTAGAACTGAATTAATAAAGTTAAGAAAGTGTATCTAATTGATTTCTTAATTTAAACAAAATCTTTTTCCATTGTGATTTTTGTTTGAGTAGTGACGATAATTCCGAGGATTCGGAAAACCGGTAAAACTAAATTTCAAGGAGATCACTGAGGGATGCATCAAACCCAATGGGTATTCCTGATGCATTGTTAGTTGGTTGAGCATTATTAACACTTTCATTATTAGTTGGTTGAGCATTATTAACCTTTTCCAAGTCTTCCATAGTGGCATTAAAAATGACATGTTCTTTTTGGAAGCGAGAATGTTCGCCGAAATGCATTCCTAATGTGTTGCCTGAGAACGCTTCGTTCAGATCAAGGATCGATATCACAGCTTTCTCGTTGTCTGAAAGTCTTTTGTTTATTTTGCCCGCCTCCTGTGCCACCGGAATGTAATTTGTGTCGTCTGTGTTGATGGCCTATTATTAAAATTTTATTTAACATTTTTATTTCTTTATTATTTTATTTTGTTTTTATCAACCAGCAGCACCAAACTCAAACAACAAACGTAATAAATATGTGACAGCTACATAAAGTCATGTGTCAAAACAATAAAATACGAGTGCCAAAAGCAGTCGTAAGAGAAAACGAGTATCGTTTAATAAAAACGACTATCGTAAAACGTAATCGCAACGTAATAATAAGGAGGGATTTTGAACGATAATCGTAATTCGTAATACGGGCCCTGTATCAACCCCCAAAACCAACCCCTGCGTTCACGCCTGCCTTCTCCAGTTTTAAAAATCCAATATTGACAGGCATTGTGTACATCTGCGCGAAAGTGGTTTTGTGGGTGAAATATTTTCAGGGAAAAAGAAATATATGTAATAGGAACATATAACTACATGGATATCTTATCTACTAAAGTTACATATTAAAGGTCATCTCTTTATTCAACTTTTATCTCGTGGGAAAACTGGAAACTCAAAAATTAAGAGTGAAATTCTTATGTGAGGAATTTAATTTTATACATTTCGGGGGGTGGTGAACCCACAAATCCTCTACCTGCGTTCGCACCTGATCTTAGTTATTTTAATGGTCATAAGGTTCATGAACATAACAAGAAAACAATCTTCTCGAACGATTTGAAGAACAGAAACACCTCCTCGAACGTAAACTAGATGCCTTCGAGAACAAATTGACGAACGTGATGAAAAAAAGATTTCGTCAGTGGAAGCAAAGTTCGAGAAGTTCGAAGATAAAATTGCAAATATTACCAAGGAACTGGACAAAGTTCGAAAAATAAAGGTTTGAGAAAGTTCTGGCGACTCTCCAAGGAGAAAGAAAATGCATCCACCATCAGCCTTTGACGGACAAACTTCTAAGTCAATCTACAAGAAGCAGTTTGACTTGAGGCAGCCACAACAACAAATGGCTGGAATGACGAAGACAAGTTTATTGCCCTGACACTTGCCCTTAGAGGTTCTGCTGCTGAACTATTGCAAACCTTACCAGCAGTCAATAACAGAAACGTCAGTGTCCTTGTTCAGGCCATTGACAAACGCTTTGGTGATGACCATATGCAAGAAGTCTTTTGCATTGCATACCCGACTGCAGCAAATGAAATTACCAACGGAGGTAGCAACGGAGGCTTTTGTCCGTGCAGTTTCCGACATCAATCTCTAGCGAGCAATTCGAACTGCTGGAAAACGCACGCTTTCTGAAGCGTAAGCGTTCGCTCTGACTATGGAAGCATCGGAACAGGCTTCCTCAGGAGTTCATCGGGTAAGAGAACTTTAAGTTGAGGAATGTTCTTATCAGAGAGCTGAGTTCCAAAGAAGGCGACGAGAAGGACCTGCTCAATGCTGGAATTGCCACAAAACGGGACATCTCCAGCGCCAGTGCAGATTGCCCCCAAGAAGAGTCACGTGTCAACATTGTGGAAGCACAAATAATACTCGTGAACAGGTAAGCAATAACATCAACGTTCCTGCTCGCCCTGGTATCGATGGGACAAGATCCACAATCCAAGTCTCGCAGACTAAGCGAAACAATAAAAGTGTGACAACATTAAATGGCAAGAAACAGGACTACAATTGATACCAGTGCCAGAGCTTGCATTGTACGAAGAGACTTGGTCAAGATGACATGGCTTACTTAGCCACCAGCTACCGTCTCAAAACTGCGACAGGTGAGGCAGCAAGAGTGTCTCCAGATCCGCTGGGCAGCACTAGAATTTTCGCATCTATTTTTAGTCAGATATATGTGATGAGTGCATAATTGGATTCGACTTTATGAAAGAGCACGGACGGAGTGATTCTGGATATCGGTAAGCAAGTGTTGAAGTACCAAAATGTAGAGATTCCTATGGTTTATCGCAACGAGAACTCATCAACTCTAAGAACTGTCATCAAAGAAGACATATACTTTCCCCCCTATTCGGAAGTGTTTGTTTGGATAAAAATAGGGGGCGATTTAAGTAGCCATTGACACCTCATGGTGGAACCAGAGTCTGAGCAATCTTCCCAAAACATCATCTTAGGGAAGACTCTTGTGGAACCAAAGAACAACATGGTACCCGTACGGATTCTGAACATCAAACCGTACGAGGTCAAGCTCAAGAAAGGAGAAGTAATTGGAAAATGCGAATCAGTGACCCCAATAACTAAGATCACAGAAATGGACACAGAAAAACCTATGTACCCCGAAAAATTCAGCTCCTTGAAAACCAAAATTCTAAAGCCATCCAACCTAAGTCAACATCAGCTGAGTGTTGCTGGAAACCTTCTTCATGAGTACGCTGATTTATTTTCTTCACCGAGTGGGCAGTATGGTCGAACACAGCTGGTACAGCATCCTATCGACACCGAAGACGCAAGACCGATTCGACAACCAGCAAGACGTCTCCCATTAGCCAAACAAGCCTAAATGGAAGAGATGATATCGAAAATGAAGAAAGATGGGCTAATCGAAAATTCCAAAAGCCCTGGGCATCACCAGTGGTTCTTGTCAAAAAGAAGGAGGTGTACGTGTAGTGAAAAAATCTTAATCGAAAGTAGTCAGGTTTGAATGATCACCGTGTAGTTTGAATTTGTTCATTTCGTAATGCGCACTAAACACATTCAATTTAGTTTCATTTGATCGAATATTAAATTAGTAATCGCAGTTTCCTTTGTCTACAATTTAAGTCCCGTTGGTTGCCGATTTATTCTCATCGGTTTGTATTACATATAAGCAGTCAATTCTCTTTTGATCGTGTGCTGGGAAACAAGTCCCCACAAAATAGTCTTTTCTTTAAATAATGATTATAATTTATAACGTTTATTTTATATAGTAAGTTATTAAGTAATTCAATTTATAAAATCATAAAGTGTAGTCTTACTCATTTGGATTCACCACGGACTACCATAGATGGAAACACCCGATTTTGTGTGGACTACCCTAGGCCGAAATATTTAATAGAGAAAGACAGCTACCCTTTGCCCAGAATCAGCGATACTTTGGATGCAATGGAAGGAGCCCAATGGTTTTCGACGCGCGCTGGACTTAATAAGAAGTGTCTACTGGCAGGTAGAAATTCATCCCGAAGATCGCGAGAAGACAGCATTCTCTATTTTATTGCAATGGAAGGAGCCCAATGGTTTTCGACGTGCGCCGGACTTAATAAAGAGTGTCTACTGGCAGGTAGAAATCCATCCCGAAGATCGCGAGAAGACAGCATTCTCTACAGGAAATGGTTTGTGGCAGTTAAAAGTTATGCCATTCGGATTATGCAACGCTCCGGCAACTTTTGAGCGTTTGATGGAGTGTGTTCTACAAGGCCTTACTTGGAAATCATGCATTGTATATTTGGACGATATCATCGTTTATGGAAAAACTTTTGACAAGCATTGACAAAACCTTAAGAATGTATTTCAGAAGCTTCGAGAAGCACACTTTACATTAAATCCAGAGAAATGTACGCTTTTCAAGACCGAAGTTAAATACCTGGGACATATCATCCCATCCCAAGGAGTAAAGACTCATCTTGAAAAAGTTGGCACTGTTAAGAATTGGTCAACACCATAGATAAACAATACCTAGATGGGAATCTTTCGTTCGTATCACCCCCCCCCCCCCCCCCCAAAACCCATTTGTTTACTCGTTGTTTTTATAATTTCATTTCGTGTCGATAAATAGATGTGCATTGCAACAATAATTTAACGCGGTGAGTTTGATCTGTTTGACAGTTCGATTACTATTTGTCGTGATGTGTTTGGAAAATTCTTATCTTAGGCCGTGTGTCAATTGCCTTAAAATTTTGGTTAAATTTGATCCCAGTTAAATTTGATCCGTTTTTAAAGCGGTTGAATAAAATTGAAGGGTTTTGCTGTGTTAATTGCATTAAATGGAATTGTTTAAAACATAAATTTCCCATTGACGTTGCTTGCGTTAAGAAACCTATCCGAGACGGTATCAACCTATCCAAAAATATTCGGGTACCTTGATTTGTTGTTGCAATAGCTTTATTATTATTCAGAGGAATTACAACACAAATCTGTCCAAATCGCTTTGGATACGATCTTGAACGCGGAAATTGCATTTTGATAGTGGCAGCCATGAACCTAGTATACCTGGACTGCTTGTCGATCGTCAGTCTCATTTGTTGAGCATGACACAAAAGACATCATTTTCAACTTTTGGTTTGCATTAGAATAATTTTGCATTTGAGTGTGAATATGTTTCTTTATTCACTTTAGATATTCAAAATATTTGGAATAAGAATTTTGTGTTTCCTTATTCTATAAAATACTCGGGATAAACCATTATTGTTGATTTTTTATGCTTGATTTCGGTGGTCGGACGAGAACCTGTTTTTATTTTTTTAAACCGATATCTTCCGTAACGTCTTTCGTCAAAAGGCAATGAATCCTTTATTTAATAAAAAAAAACTATAATCGTCGTTTCTTTTGAGAGGCGAGAACAAAACCATGATCCTCCAATTTATAGATACCGACACGGGGAAGCATACATTTTCTTCTTCTGCATTATCTTCACTGCTCAAAAAAATAAATGACGCCCAATTCTCCCAGAAGAAGGTTATTTGCACGAAGCATTTTTTATTTTATTATTTCAATTAAAACAGAGCTTGTTTTTCCTTTCGAAGTCAAAAGCGAAAAGTTTACAACTAAATATCATGAATGAATAAACAGAAATGATGAAAACTCCCAAGTTTACTCGCTAACTACTATGCTGATCAAAAGTTGAAAATTTCGACTTCGAGTGAATAAAACTATTTCTCAAGTTGACTGTACAAATCCCAAAGTAATGTTCAACTTTGAGTGAATAAATTACCCAACTAACATTTCAGCTTCGGTTCGGCTTAATAGAATAACCTTTAGAAGTTCCATAAGACAATTGTAAGGTCTACTTAAGCATAAAAAGGAGAATGTTATAGAAGCAAGTATAGCTTGTATACGTGATTTCAGAAAATCTTCTCATAAACTTATTCGCAGGTCTTTTAAAAGGAGCAGATTGTATAAAAGACTAAAGAAGCCGATACGAAGTTCTCACGAGCGATATTGGAAATTTGTCAACTTGGCAGACAGATTCGGACATGGTTGTATAAAAGTAAAGTACAAGTCTTATAGAAGGTGAACAAAAATAAATAAAAAAAAAAGAAATTTAAATTTTTATTTTTTAATGTGATTTTTATTGCATTTTATCTGAAATCAAGTATCAAATTCAATTATTTATTAATTATAGTAGTGGACACAACCATAAAACATAAATTATATTTTTACCTCACCAGGGATTGAACTCGGGAACTCCTACGTGACAGTCCATCACTCTTTTTTTTTTTTTGTAAATTCATTTTTATTTTGTATTCAACTTAAAACTACCTTAAAGCTAGACAAAAATTCATGAAAAACTAGCCTACTTATTAATATCTTAAAAATAGCTTACTGGCCCTAAGCGGGCGTATGCGGATGACATAGATATTGTCGGCAGAACGAAGCGAGCTGTGGCAGGGGCATTTGCGAGCATTGAATCGGAGGCGGCTAAAATGGGATTGGCGGTTAATGAGGACAAGACGAAGTATATGCTGTCATCGAGAGAGGAATCTCAACATCGTCGACTCGGGCAAAATATCCCGATGGACAGATATAACTTCGAAGTTGTCAAGGACTTTGTTTACCTGGGCTCCACTATTACATCGCAGAATGAGATCAGTGCAGAGATCAAGCGAAGAATTACTCTTGCCAACCGCTGTTTCTTCGGTCTAAGAAGGCATTTAAGTAGTAAGGCCCTCTCTCAGACAACCAAGGAGACTTTATACAAGACCCTAATCATCCCGGTCCTGCTTTATGGGTCAGAAGCATGGACACTGAAAGATTCGGATAAAAATCTGCTAGGGTGCTTTGAGAGGAAGAGCTGGCTGGAGAAGCTTGTTAATTGAGGCCGAAGCCCATCCTGGGCTGTGAGCGCCATCAAAAGTAAGTAAGACTTAAGCGGGCGCTCTAAATTAAACAAAGTCCATCACTCTAACCACTCAGCCATCTTAGATATAATTTGGAAGATGCAAAAACTTAATCAGCCTTTTCCTTTTTTAAAACTTAAAATTTTCCTTTAAATAAATCCGAGCTTTTATACAAATTTTCACAAACTGTTGCTCTTTTGTTTAGCAGTTCCCTTGCTTCATTTTCATTTCAATAGTCTTAAATTAATTTCAATAGTCTTAAAATAAACTAAGTAATAATGCATATTTTTAATAATTTCAAGCCGAAAAAGTACACGGCAAATACAATTGTGACATCACAATTATCTGCTTATGTTCGGAGAAAAACATATGTCGTACTTTGGAGTAAGGACGCTTGAAAAATAGGATCCTATGGGAGTTCTGAATGGCGATCGTGGTCGGGATAAAAAATCGGGTGGCACAACGGCTCATGGAGAACCAGGGCCTAGTGACTAACAACTCGCAACCATTCCTGTGTGCGCCTTTCGACAGGAATGGAAGGGACCTACAATTTTATGCCGAATCCGAACGGCTAGACGAGAAGCACTTATTCGTGACAAGTGATACTCTTGGAGGATTTGTCAATTCCTCGCAAGAGGCAGTAGCCCTGAAAAAAAACTTTTTTGTTTTTAGGTGGACGAGGCTGGGAAGCGATCCCAGACCTCCAGCGTGACAGTCAGACGCACTAACCATTATGCTACGGGCTACTACATCGTGGTCGGGATGTTCTTTATAAAAAGTGCTCTAGATTATAGAAAGCGAATTAGAGATAAAGATTTTTAGATAAAAAAAAAAAATTGTTTGTGTTTCCATTGTATTAAATATAAATCTTATTTTAACTATATCAATACAAAAATGTCAGTCAAGTAGACGGCTTATAGCCAAACCTAAAGACTTTTTTTAAAAAACAAAATATTGTAAGATATTGTATTACTGTATTTATCTTTGAATAAAAAGTTATTAAAACTAAAACTAACTAACTGTTCGGAGAAAAGAAAAATAATCTTACTTTATTTGATTCTTATTATAAATTTTTCTATTTTTAAACCGCTTATGAAGAATTTAAAAACAATTTATTAAAATACTTAAATTTGTAATTATGGTCTTCACTTTAGGTTGAATGAAAACATAAAAGCTGACCGTGGCGGCACATAAATACCCAGATATATGAAAATGCCGAATGCTATGTTTATCTTATGAGCATAAACCTTGTTTCTGTTTATCGTGCATTGAAGCTTATGGCTCCAACCAACGTAAAGTAGCTTTCCAAATTCTCAAAAAGACAAAAGTCAAGTGAAATGAATTATCTTTCAATTTATTCAATATATATAATTATAAATGTCAATAGAGTGTTTTAAAAAGTTTCTTTAAAATGACTTTTCGCGTTCGGGTACATCGCCAATGGTATCTAGATTTGTTCGTGTTATTGGCCCTGAGTAATAAACGAATTTCGAGTCGAATTTAGCTTATATTCGATTTTTTTGTATGGATTAACTCGAACTAAGGATAAATTCGACTCAAAATTCGTTTATTACTAAGGGCTATTGTAATGTCTAAGGAAAAACCAGCCGACGAACAAACAGCTGGATATCAAAAAGAAATCTAATGCTATCCCAAAAATATTCAGATCTGTTTGGATTATATGAACAGCAGACATCTCATCTGTTCATTTTCTTTTGTGAAGGGTCGTTTAGTTCGGAGATGCTAAAGTATCTCAGAAACCATATATCTGCCTACCATCCGAACGTGGCCATCTTTTTATGATTCTTTAGTAAAAACTAACAAGCTTATTGAAAATGGTAACAGAACACTTTTAAAGGCAGCTACTTATATAAAAACTTTATGCAGCCTTTTAAAAGTGACAACTTCAATCATCTTCTGTAGTATCAATTAAAGAAGCTTATTAGAGTGACAGCTCGCAAACTCGGTAAGTCTTTTTTTCTTATTTCTATTCGGCTTTAAAGAAGCAGTTATCCAGCTCGTTACATGTATAAGAAATTTAATTCCGCCGAAGGCCCTACCGAAGCTTTATATAAAGTGAAAGCTGCGGCACATCAATATTTTTAAGCTAAAAGAAGCTGAATTGTTAGTTGGGAGGCCTAAATCGTTTTGAAATTGGCGCTAGTGTATCGATTTTTTTAATAAAGGGAACCATCGTGATGTTGGCTCCTAGCAGTCCAGGTATAATAGGTCGATGGTGTAAGTAATTTGCAAGAAGCTTAATACAAACGTCAAATTGTATCCACTATTTAAAATTAAAACGAGCTCCTGAGCAGGTTAAATGTTGACGACTGTATTCACCTCAGTAATGTCAAAATTTAGCCATGGGATCAAATTTAACGCACTTTTAACGCAATTGACACACGGCCTTACGGTACAAACACCCTTACTATATTATGAAATTATTTTAATTTATACCTAAAGGTTGGATTGCATCATGGTCAAATTCGAACGTAAATTTTGAGAAACTAATATAAGGTATCTCAAACCGATGCGTTGACAACATTTTTGTCAGTCGTCGGGTTCGTATGGAAAATCGGTCCGTTTTCATTGTGGCTACTCTCAATTATTGCCATACAAATTAATTTTAAAAAGTGAATGTTTTGTTGTCGTGAATGTTTCGCTCCGATCGAACGTTGATTTGGAAGTTCCTTTATAAAATTTAAATTGTGTTGCGACAAAAAAGTTCTTCTAAAGCAATGCGAAAAATTTGGAATTCCAACAAAACCTTCATCTGCCAGAATACATTTGTATGGGGATAAAAGAAAGCACCCACCGTAATGTGAATCTCGTCTGTTCTAAATTGCAAAAACATTACAATAGATGGTTGGTATGTGTATTACTGACCATCTCTTATGGAATTATCACATATTCGATGTAGCCAAAAACATAGCGAAATGCTTAGGTTTTCTTAGAAGATGCAAGAAATTTGTCTCCCCATCTGATCTGGCTTCCATCTTTAAAGCATTCATCCGTCCAAAACTTGAGTATAACTCTCATACTTGGGCGGGTTGTCCGATAACACATCTGAACTTATTGGATAGGATCCAGAAAAGAGCGTTTAAGCTTATAGGAGACACATCCATTACTGAAACTTTTATTTCCCTATAAAACCGTCGTAATGTTTCATGTCTTATCGCTTTTTTTTATCATCAATGCTCTAACGAAATTGCCAGTTGCATTCCTCCCCTTAAAACATTCCGCCGTAATACTCGTTTAGCTATGATTGCCCATCAGTTTACCCTTGACCCTAACTTCGGACGTACTGTCAAATAAAGGGGTTCTTTCCTTAGCCGCACAATCCGAATGTGGAATGTTTTACCTCACTCAATCATTCCCCCTCATTGTGATGTACAAAAGTTCAAGACCAATGTGCATCAACATCCCCTTTTAAATCCTCTCCACTTCTCCTAACCGCTCGCATTGTGTCACATCGTATCATTATAAGGGTAGTCATAATCCTTTGAGTGCGCGCAAATTATAAAAAAAAAAAACGTACAATAGGCGTGTTTTATTGCAAAAGCCATACATAACACAGAACGGTCTTACGTGCATTACAAATACAACATAGTAGCTCTACAGCCGATAAGAAGTTAAACTAGAATAGAGACTCGAATAAACGCCAAAAATTAACCCACGGTGGGATTCTAATCACATCGCACATAGTTTTAACATAAATGAAACTATCTCATTTCGACTTTTTATTAAAATATGCAACTAGGGAGTTATTTGGCAAGTTTATTCATCTTTTTAATCTTTTTGTATGATAAAAACACCACATATATTTCATAAAGTTTCTCCCAAACCAACGCGAAAGCGGCGCTGAACATTCGCCGACACGGCAGTATTTGTTGTTATTTAGCATTGTTTATTTGTTATTTTTGTTTTTATTGTGAATGATTCGCCCTGGTGAATGTTCTGCTTTGGTTTGGGAAAGACTTAAATCTATACAAAGTATAAATGAAAAGTAAAAGTTAAGGCAAGACCGCACTTAACTTTCAGCGGAAATACACTTCACGACGCGACGCGGTAAAACATTGTTTGTATTCATTTGTATGAGCTATATCGCACTAAGCGGCAACAGAACTTCATAAAATTTCATACAAATTATTGTGAATCGCAGTTCCACTGCAGTTCATTTCCGCCTAGTGCGGTCTAACCTTAAGCGGCAATTGAACTTCATACAATTGAATACGAATTCCACGCCCATGCAGTTCCGTCGAATGCTGTCTAACCTTTAATTTCACATTATATGATTTACTTGTTTTTGCTTTTTTCATCATCCACTTCAGTGCTCCTCCCATTCATAGTTATGTGTAGGTCAACTCTCATTCAAAAATAGAAATCCCTAAAGCTAAACTAAAAGATAAATTGAAACATTTAAAAGCACTACTTCTAAAATAATTTTTCAACTCCTAGATAAATGTATGTTTATCTACTTCTTAATGTGGATTTCCTTTCAACAAAAGAATCAAATCTGTGAAGGAAAAATTTGATTCGTTCAAATAAAAGATCAAAAATCAAATCCTTACACCGGCTTGCACACACGAAATTTTTTGCGAGTTCCTAACAACAAAAAAAAAATTGATCTGCAATCGTTGAAAGGAAATTGACATAAAAGCACCTACGAATTTCAGCACTTTTTGAACAAACCCTTTGATTTTTCAATCACCCGCCATTTTGTTCACGAACCGAGGTGAAACTCGGATTTTTGTGCAAAAATCCGATTTTCACCACGGTCGTCTGCACGTACACTAGTGCAAAAATCCGATGTTCACCACGGCCATTTGACGTTTGAGCTTGTAGGCAAACCGAATTGATAGCCGTTGTTTCCCATCTAGGTATTGTTTATCTATGGTCAACACTACAGGATAAACACCAACTCCGTAGCTTTCTTGGTCTAGCCACATATTATCGGTGCCTTGTGAAGGGCTTTCCTGGAATCGCTAAGAGCTTCCATCAACTTACTGAAAAGGGGAAGCCGTTCAAATGATCAGGTGAGTGCGAGAAAAGTTTTCAGCAACTCAAGCGACGTTTGTGTAAAACTCCTGTGCTGACCTATCCGACTCCTGGAAAACCTTTGATCATCGACGCCAATGCCAGTACCGTTTGAATTGAAGCTCTGTACTGTCGCAAGTCCATGACGGAGAAGAAAAGTCGTCGGCTACTACAGTAAGGTATTCTCGAGGCCAGAGCGCAATTATTGCGTGACCAGAAGGGAACTTCTAGCTTTGATGTTAGCAGCAAAGCACTTCGAACAGATCATGGTGCGCTTAATTGGCTACTGAACTTTAAAAATCCCGAGGATCAAGTAGATAGGTGGATCGAGAGACTTCAGACATATGACTACCAAATTCAACATGTGAAAGGAAAGTTGCACTCAGGATTGCACAGGATTTTAAGCATTGCACGCGTCAAGAAGAAAAGGAAACAGTTGCCATCAAGCGAATACGAGCCAATCCCATTAACGGTTGGAGCATTTGCCATCCCAAATCAAGAAGCCAAAACAGTGGTTGATCAGATTGTCTTCAATCGGGTGAGCAGGTTTGGTCTCCTTTGGAACGTTGTTTAAGAAGACGAGGACAACACCGCCTTATCCACAAGCTGATGGAAAGGTCGATTGATTCAACAGGACGCTTAAGGAACATCTTTAGCAAAACTAAGAAGGCCCATACACCGTTGTGAAGCGAATCAATGATGAAGTTTACCGCATTCATAGAGGGTTAAGACATAGTGACCAGATTTATTTGAAGCAAAAGCGGGACACATTTTCAAAACTTCACAGTGAGTAGAAACTATGATTTTTTTTAAAGTAAAAATTTTAAATAGTACGCAACATAAACGACAAATGACATATTAAAAAAAAAGAACAGACTTCATAACAACTTTTAGTTTTGATAAAAAAAAGGGATCAGTAAAAATCAGTTGAAAAAAATAAGCCTCAATATTGTTAACGTATTTAAACAAATTCAAAGTAATAAGTAGTTTTCTAGAAAATTAAAATTAAAATAAGGCTGCGCGTATAGTAGTGCGACAAAGCGATGCGATGCGAGAAATGTTTCCGTGCGAGAAAAATATTTACATTTATTCTTATAAACGTGGGCACAGTGAAAGCGATATTTGCTCCGAGTGTTGCGATTTTATCACATACTTATCGCAAGCATCACGTTCACAAACTCTCGCATCGCTTCTAGCTTCGCATCGCTTTGTCGCACTACTGTACGCACAGCCTAAGTGTTTCAAAAAGCTAGGTACCAGGTACCAACATTTGATTTTATTACAAATTTAAAATTAATTCTTCTTTGATGCAGAATGAACTTCTTTAAGAATTTCATTATTATTTTTAATTTTTTCATAAAAATTATCACAGTTATCAGGAATGGATATTTTTTTGTTTAATCTTCCGAGAATATACAGATACACTCCCTCTTGCATTTTTGTTTGGCTGCTGCTAAATTCGATGCCATTCTATTTCTATTTATGTATAATGAAGCGTTAATATTATTAATTTTTGTGCTAACATATTTGAGTTGTTTTTTATTTACCTTATTACAACTACCCATCCAATCTACAATAAACTTCACTTCGCAGCAAACTGTTTTCTTTTCGATTTAAAAATAACAGACTACAAGATAAACTAACAAATATTCATTTAACACGGACTGTACATGGGCTAACGCTTGCTTCTTCCGAGAATATATAAGTATGCCCTAACGTTTGTTTAATATGCGTCAATTTGTATGCACACGCACAGGGATGTAAAGTAGAATTTATATTATTACCTACTTCGTTATGAGAATTGTTGAGGCTGTTGGCGTCGCGTCGTAGGAAAAGCGGGACAGTTATGGCCGCGGGACTGAGACCTCAAAAACGGGACTGTCCCGCTAAAAACGGGACGTATGGTCACTATAGTTAAGAGGCAAGCTTAAGGTAGTTCACTGTGACCGTTAACATCGCTATAACGGTGGTGACGGGAGTAATCGGGACGATCAATTCTAAGGGGGGGCAATGTGGTATTGGAGCTGGACCATTTTGTATCTGACAGTTTAAAGCCTGTTTTTTACAGATTTTTTCCGACTTCAACGCTATATAGCTACCAACAAAAATATTTCATCAGAAACAAATTTTATCTTGATATTTTTTTCCCAAGATGTATATTTCCAAAGTTATATAGGAAAATAACAAAAAACAGAGAGTGAATTATGCACTTTTCTGCACGTTTTAATTTTTCCTGCATACAGTACACTTTTTTGAGCGGGAGCAACATCACATTCTCTTTGTTTATAATATTTGTGATCAGATGCCATAAAAATCTAAGATACTATATGTTACATCCATGACAAAATTTAATTTGCCTGGACTATAATGAAATACACATAAGACTTGGAAGTTAATCATTAATATGAGTGTGTTTTATAATACAAATTCTATATACTACTGAAATACATCAGCAAAGTAGAAGACTTAGCATTATTTAATTGGACTTGTTGAATTATTGATTCAATCATTAATCTCTTTGAGCTGAACACAGATAAGAAATGTTACACATCACTGCAGGATTTTAATTTGCGTATCTTTTGTTTGGTTCAAACAAAAGGATAGTTTTTCCCATCTGTCTAAAATTCATCAAAAACGCAATCAGGAAAAACTTTTTGTTGCTCGAAAACAACAACAATAACAAATGTAGGTGTATGTACATCCTTACAAACCTATTAACAGAGAACAACCATCGATTCCGGTCACCAATCAAATATTGCTGCCTTCTTCGAATTTCATTTGTCATTTAATGCCATCAGGAGTCGGGCTTGGGACTAGCTACGCTACCAGCACGAAATGTTGCTGCAAACAAATGAATACTCCTATACACAACTTGTTGAACTGAATTCAATGCATCCATCTATCTTGTGTTTCTGGAGCCATTCCAACGACAGAACAATCTTTTCCATTCTTCACACTGGCCATAGTTGGAGTTTTCAACATTCCTTATTTCTATTGTCAAAGCCAGAGAAAAAGAATTGTTGTGAGCGTCTTCGGCGTTGCAAGTCACAGTCGCGCGTTCCAATGCGCACATCTGAACAAACGTCGATGATGTGGGCGAATAACTGCTCATTCCTAATAAAATGAAATTCCTCCAACTGAATCAAATCGCCCATTTTCTGTTGTATACCTTTCAGAACACCAGATAATAAGGAAAGTGCACGAGGACGACAACAACGACGATGAAAGTGGTGTTTGTGGTGGAAATCTTTTGTGCATTATTCTGGATTTATTGTTATCGCTACCACCACCGTCACTGTTCCGTATAAAAACCTACAACTTCTTTTACCCGTTCCAACTTCCACAGTCCACAGTGTCGTCCTGGTATTCTGAGCTCATAGTTTCGACAAAGTTATTTTCATTTATGGTTTTCTGTCGGACTTTAGAATAATAAAGCCAAAATGACGATGTACGTAGGATACTAAGATACAAACAAATGAACTAGTATTATTGTGGTTGCATACCATCAATCTAGAATGAGGGCGAGTGCCATTATTATATTTATACTTGTTGTTTCAGGATTGCTTAAATAATGGAAAAAACAGCATTTCATTTCATGAGCCAATATTTACCAGGGCTGTACGTATAAAATCATAGAATCCATAACATCCGGTTGATGGATAAAACGATGCACGAAGTGGAGTAGGAAACTTGACAGCTTAACTCCTTTCTATGGAATGAAATACTTGTATGTATGTTTTGAAAGTCACGAAAGGAAAATGAAAAGGAAATAAAGGAATAGCCATTAAAGAGAAATTTGAAAATCAAAAACATGGTTCTATGAAAGGTACTGTTAATAACCATTATTCTTAAACGTTTTTTAAACCTAAATATTAACCGTTGATCCCTATTAGGTATGGTAACGTTGTCATAGATGCACCAGTGGTGCAAAATGAACCACACTTATATTCACCCAACCAGCAGCTGTATTAGTGTATACCTAATTCCATTGTATCCGTTACGTTTAATAAGGCCAACAGAGTTAAGTCTGGTTGTGCTTCTCTTTGTTGGCGGACGCGTGCGCAGTTTTGTATGAATATTAAGTGAAAAGGAAAAAAAATACGGTTAGTTTATTTTGTTTATATTTAAGTGAAAACTAAGTTTTTCTTCAATAAAGTTTCATAAAACTGTTATTTTGACCTTTTTGTTTATATCTTTAAAGAAATAGTTCATAGCTTAGTTGCATTTTGTATAAAATATTTTATTTTTAAACAAAAATTCCTTGTGGTTACACAATGCACCACGAAAGCATAATGTTAAATGCACTTCGTTTAACTAGATTTAATGAAAAGAGTTGGCAGTTTTGTACGTTTTTGCTTCGCCAAGTGACGTATTCTAAACAGTACGTAGCTTTCCTTGTCTATTTTTTCTCTTTCTGAAGCAAAGAACATAAGTGAAACAGCAACAATTATTTTGGGTTGTTGATAATTTGTCGACATTTTTTTTTCGAGTCACTCGAACAAGACTAAAAAATTGAAAATAAACCAATAATTGTGCAAAAAAAGAGAAATAACTTTTCAACAGCATACATAGATTAAAATTTGCTGATGGAAATGGTTATGAAAAATAAGTAAATAAATTCCACGTTGAACTTAGATTTAAAAGGAACAATGCTGTATTTAACTTAAACTACAAATTGAACTCGGTTCAGGCTTCGAAAATTGGTTTTTATTCTTTAAATTAATTCTTGGTGCATTAAGTACATTCCTGGTGCATTCTGCACATATGACTGGTGCATTTGTTACATATAATGGTGCACAACGCACCATTTCTCATTTTTCGAAAAATTAATGCTCACTTAAAAAATTTAGCTTTAGCTGCTTAGGCTGCAGAATAAGGTAAATACAGACAGACATTATTTATCATCGTAATATTGGATTAAATTAATTTTTCTATTATTGTACGAAACCAAAACTTTCGCATTCGACTGATAAGTGGAATGTCGTGGGTTCGTATCCTGAGTAAAATATTCTTTTTTTTTTTTTCTTTTAATGAGGTTCTAAGACTCTTATACTGTAGCCTTAAAACAAACTTTGAAAATTCATTAAGGGCCCTATTATGACTCGCGAGTCGAACGTTTTTAAAATCACTTATGTCTTGGTTCTAAGAATAGCAAACTGCGACGTTTGTATAGAGCAACATCTCAATTCAACACATTTTTGACTTTTTATCCGAATATAGTTAGGTGAGCCATAAACGGTAGTGTCAAAAGTCAGATTCGCCTAATATTTCTTGCGACTCGCTATTCATAATAGGTGCCTAAAAAAAACTATGGCTGACCAATTACTGAAACTAGCTGACCTTTTATAATAAGTCGGTGGCCTTTGGAATGGTATACTTTTTTTGCGAATATTTCATAAATGAGGTGCCAAAAATAGTTGTTGACTTTGAAAAACATTACGCATTGATTAAAAATTTTGTATGGCTGACCAATTTTTGAATCTAGTTGACCTTTTTTGACCAATTACTGACCTTTTATATGGCATACTATTTTTTGCGAATATCCCATATATGAGGTTAGGAGCCCATCAGTAAACCCCTAAACAAAAACCAATCGGGAAAACTTTAATTGTTTAAGCAAAATGGATGACGGAAATGTATCTAATAAAAAACAAACATAGGTACCTATGAACATATACATCAGTAGTTTATAATTTCGTTGCAATTTCTTTCTATGAAGATAAAGTGAGATAGGTAGGGACGAAAATGAGCATCGAAATCGGCATCGGGCATAAAATTCTTCTTTAATATATTTTTGGATTTCGAAAATCACAGATAGGTTTTTTGGCTCAATGGAACCACATTTTAAAAGATAAAAGGGACTTTCGTCTGTATTAAATTTATCACGAACCGCTAACGATAAAGTGGGCTTTATTACTACTATACATGTCAAAATACTAAATTTAATTCTGGTATCTACTAGAATCATTTTAAAAGTGTACTTTATCTGACTATATTTTGCGCCATTACCTTTTTCAAAAACAAAAAAGAGGCACGACTGTATCGCACAAAACTTGCGCTCGTAGGTAAATACTTTAACGTAGCTTGAAATAGACAAGTATTTCCCAACGTGGGGCCCACGCCCCACAGGGGGCAATTTGATATTAAAGGGGGCCAATTTTAAAATATGCTTATGCTGCATTACACTTTTCTCCGAAAAATATATGATTCTTGTGTTTTCACCCTTAAAGATATATTTCGGAACATAGCCAGGATCTGCTTCTGTATTAATCAATTGTATCAATTGTTACGACGACAAATATGAATCAGTTTTTTTTCACGTTGATTTTTAACCGAAATCAAATATGCAAGCGAATTGTTTTATTACTTTTCCATCGTGTACCTACTGTATAAAAAAAAGAAGAATTTCAGAACATAAAAAGTTACAATTACATAATAATAAAATTATTTCGCATTTGAATTTCAGTTCAACGGTTTACTTAATTTCTATGAATTTCTTCCTTATGTCAGCTACACAATTTTTGTACTGGTTATATCGGATTTTTTATGTTCAAAATTATTTGGGTATGTTCATATAATGTTAGGGGGGACATGAGGATTTTGGAAAGATTCTGTGGGCAACAGCACATGTATTGGTTCCATAACATTATGCTTTTATCACTAAAAAAGTTTTAACCCATTCTCTCCCATTGTACTTTTTAAAGTACGCAGTTACTTTACTTTATATACCAACAAAATTAAATCCAATAATAAAATTAAGTACATTAATGACTTTATTAAGCAATTTTAAAATTTTCCAAATATTCTTTTTGTTCAAGCCACGCGTAGGCGTCTGTTAAACTGGCTTTTTGTGCGATGGCTTCATAACTTGCTTTCGTTTAGCGTTCGTCAAGAAAGATTGTGAATAAAATCAATATAGAGGGAAGAGTACGTAGTACGATAACTTAGGCGCCAAGAATTGATAACGCTTTTGTATTGAACAGTTCAATATAAGCATTTTTAAATATGGGAGAGGGGTCTATCTCCGCCGTTTGGCCGGGAGGGTTAATTTTATAACAAGGTACTAAAAAGCAAACATATTAAAAATAACGGTAATACTTACAATTAAGTTGTATACCTTGTTTCAAAGCCAACACTTTTTACTATTAGCTAGTTTTTAAATCAGGCGAAATCTATGCACAGTTTTGGGTTTTAAACTCAAAATTTGGGAAACAAAAGATAAAAAAAAGTTTTAGGTGTAATTTTTCAAAACAGTAAAATTATATATTATATTTTTTTTTTCTGAAATTCGTTGCTCTAATTAATTTTTCATTAAAAAATGAAAACAAGATGACTTTATATTTGCTGTATTGTCAGTTAAAAGATTTGGTTTACTTAAATACAATTGTTCTTTATTAAAATCGAGTTAAGTTACAACTGACTCTTAGAATGCTCAATCAAAGATCGAGACCAGCATGGTCATGTATGGAGTATTGGATTATGACAGTAGTTTTAATCGATAACATTCGTATGTATATCTATGTATATATAATCGAAAGGTGTTGCCAAGCTCAATAATACATCATCTCTCTTCTTTTAATAAACAAAGTTCAATTTCATATCAACTTAATTAATCTTAAAATAACTACGTTTATAGAATTCATGATTTTAATTAATGTATTCAAATATTATTATATAAAACAAAATATATGTCTAGGCTATAGGCAGGGCGATAAAAATCTTCTTACTGATTCTACCATATTTGGTAACATAGGGTACAGTACTGTTTTGATGCGACAAACCAACCTCGGCATTGTTTTTTTTGTCTGAATTCTCATTATAATTCTCGCAACACTCTAAAGTCGATTCAAGATTTTCAGGATCTGGAGTGTTCGAATGCAATGGGTTCGTTTCGGCCATCATTTGGAGCGTGCTGTGATTTTCTTAAATGGTAAGTATTTCGGCGAATAATTCTATTGTTCTCGTTTTGTATAATATATGACTACGAGGGCTAGTTCCCACATCCCATTATGTCGATAAACTACATTTTCACCCTTTTGTATTTCAAGCTCTTTCCTTCTTTGGCAATTATATCTTTTTCACGTTTTTTTTAAATTATATGGTACATCCATTGGTACTTTAGGAAAAAAATCTTCGTTTTTAATGGGAAACCAAGTCCTGAACTTTCGACTCATCAACATCTCACAGGTGTCGATCTTTACTCCAATAAAGCAACCTCTAAACTACCTTCCCCCTTATTTATTTTTCTTAAAATAGATTTCGTTATATGTACTGCTTTTTCTGCTAATCCATTTGGTTTTGGATACCGAGGACTGCTGTAAATAAAGTCAAAGTTTGAATCTTTCGCAGTTTCTTAATTCATATGAATTAAAAGGCATATTGTCAGCCACAATTTGTTCAGGGATGCCATTGATTGAAAATATTTTAATCAGAGTTTTTTTTATAGTTTTTGCAGTTTTATCCGGAATTAAATAAAGTTCAATCCATTTTGAATAATAATCAATAGCAACAAAATATGATTTCCCACCATAATCATGGCAATCTACACCAATGTTAAGATATGGAGTTTTCGGTGGGGAATGTGAAATAATCGAATGATTTTTATTTTGTGGTCTGAATTTCTCACATTCACGGCATTTAAAAATCATGTTTTCGATGTCTTTTGCCATGTATGGCCAGTAGAGAGAACCTTTTGCTCTACTAACAGTCTTTGTAATTCCCATGTGTGATTTATGAAGAAGGTTTAACGTTTCCTTAATTAGAGAACGTGGGACAAAAACACGACCTTCATAAAGAACCAAACCATTATCCACATAAATATTATTTTTTAGTTGCCAACAAAATTTTAAATTTTCAGGTAAATTTCGTTTATTGTTTGGCCAACCTTTATGGCAACATTTTATAAGAGATTGTTAAATAGGATCGTTTTTGGTTTCATCTTCAAATTGAATTCTCTTAGGCTTACTCATATTAACGCTATGAACCAAATCCTTAAAAGTGTTTTCCATATTAATTGTGGGATCATGAATAAAATTTCTGGATAAAAGATCCGCTACATGGAAAAATTTGCCAGGGGCATACTTTAATTCAAGTTTGTACTTAGACAGTTTAATTTTCATTCGCTGTAATCGCGCAGAATGAACCTGACCTACCTCTTTCTTTATGATCGCAACCAAAGGCTTGTGGTCAGAGTGCACAGTAAAATGGTACCCGTATATATAATTATTAAATTTTTCACAAGCATATACCACAGCTAATAGCTCCTTTTCAATCTGAGCATATCTAGTCTCAGCATCAGTTAAACTTTTTGACGCAAATGCTACAGGTTTATTATCCTGCAATAAGCAACATCCAAGACCATTTTGGGAAGCATCAGTTTGGATTATAATATCTTTACTGGGATCAAAAATCTGAAGGATTGAGTGTTGAGCTAAAGTATTTTTGATCTCATCTAAAATTTTTGTATGAGTAGACGTCCATAAAAATTCATTGATTTTTTTCAATAAACCCCGAAGAGGTGAATTTAAACTGGAAAAATTTGGTATAAAATCACGTAAGTAGTTAAACATTCCCATCAATCTCTCTAGCCCCTTTCTATCTCTGGGCTCTTTTAATTTAAGGATCGACTCTACGCGACTTGGGTCAGGTCAAATAGTATCACCAGTAAAAATATGGCCTAAATATTTCACTTCTTCTACGCAGTATTGAACTTTATCCCTATTAAATTTAATATTCATTTCCCGAGCTCTTTGCAAAACATTTTCGACATTTTTATCGTGTTCTACCTTTGTACTGCCCCTATAATTATATCATCAATATACACAAATGTTCCGGGCAAATTGGCAAAATATTTGGTATTTAAATTTTGGAATTTTTCAGCTGCTATTTTGACGCCAAAGGGAAGTACATTGTACTCAAATGTCCCGAAACGGGTACTAAACACTTTGAACTTTTTAGACAGAGGACAGAGTTCAACTTTCCAAAAACCTTCTTTCAAGTCAAACACAGTGAAATGCTTAAAACCCCTCATCGCATCGCAAAAATCTGATAAAGTTGGAATAACACCATGCTCCTCTTGAAGATTATCATTCAAAGCACTGGGGTCTAAACATAACCTCAAACTTCCATTGGCTTTTTCTACTATCACCAATTGGTGAGACCATTCTGAAGGTTCCTCCCGCCTACGAATAATACCGTGTTGCTCCATACTCTCGAGAGCTTTTTTAACTTTATCTCAGATTCCAAGTGGAATTTTTCGAGGAGGCTTACAGACAGGTATAGTATTAGGTTTGAGCTCCAGCCTACATTTATCTGGGAACCTACCGTCTCCGGAAAAAACATCACTATTTTTTGTCAAAAAACTACCAACTTCGTTTAGCGCGTTAACTCTCTGAACTAAATTAAATTGAATACACTTTTAAGGCCAAGTAAGGGTTTTGAATTTCCATCAACTACAACATAATCAACGTCATCGACTAAATCTTTATACTGTGTACGAAGACGAACCGAACCCACTGTTGCAATTCGAGAACCTCCATACGCTTCCAATTTATGTTTAACCGGGCTCAATTTCGCTTCGCATTTAATTTTTATAAATAAATATAAATATATTTAAATTATATTAACCTCTGCTCCGCTATCAAGTTTAAATTCAATTAAACTGTTTTCTACCGTAACAATTTCGCACCAACTACCGAACCCATGCCGAACCTGATCTATCGCACCAATATAAGCTACTGACTCACCACTATCACAACTGTCTTCACAATCATCACTGTAAACCAAAGACTCGTCAATACAGTTAATACCTTTTGATTTGCAAACAGATGAAAAATGATTAAATCTTCCGCAAGCCTGACACCTTTTGTCAAATGCTGGACAGTTACCCAGCTCATGATGTTTATTGCATTTGTAACAAACCTTGCCAGTATGTTTTACATCACCACGTTTCTTTTCCATGTTATCATGCTGATCTCTGTTCTTTGTCTAAAATTATTGTTTTTATATTTTGAAAAAGATTTAAAATTTGGTTCTCTTTTATTTTTCACAGCATCCACCGACGCTGACGATGATCCCCTTTCTTCTTGAATATCCTTCGCTTGTATATTCGCCTGTTCAGCCACACGACAGATTTCTTTGGTTTTTGCTTAATCCAAGCCATCCGTTTTTAAAAGCTGCAGTCTTATGTTTTGTTCAGCTATGCCCATGACGATGCGGTCTCTTATCATAGACTCTTTCTCACAGTTAAATTTACAGTTTTCTGCAAGTTGCACAATATCAGAGAGAAACTGTTCAAACGGTTCTCCTTCTTTCTGATATCGTGAAAAAAAAATGTACCGTTCGTAAACCAAATTGCTCGGTACGCAGTACCGTTGAAATGCTTCAATAACCTTTTCAATTTCATTTTTGTCTGCTTCGACAATAGGAAGTGTTTGGTATACTTCAATTGCTTTTTCACCAGCACACGATAACAATCTAGCAGTTTGTATTTCTTTAGATTCAACATTGGATTTGGTAGCCACAGAATAGATCTTCCACATGTTGTGAAATTTCCGCCAATTTTCCTTTACATTCCCGTCCATTAACAACGGACCAGGTTTTTGGAAATCACTCGCCATTTTTATCGCTTTTATACTTTAACGTTTTACATCATGCACTAATTTTATATCTTTAGTTTTAGTTAACATGCGTTTTACACTATGTACTTTAGGTAATGTTTATACAGTTCGGTTCTTTTTTTTTTTAGAGTTTGCGGTTTTTTGTTTGTTTTTTTTTTAAAGAAGTACCGACTGCGCCATTCCTGTCGAAAAGGCGTACACAGGAATGGTTGCGAGTTGTTAGTCACTAGGCCCTGGTTCTTCATGAGCCGTTGTGCCACCCGATTTATTTTTTCGACTGCGCCATGTTGTATTGTTAATTAAAAGATTTGGTTTACTTAAATACAATTGTTCTTTTTTAAAATCGAGTTAAGTTACAACTGACTCTTAGAATGCTCAATCAAAGATCGAGACCAGCATGATCATGTATGGAGTATTGGATTATGACAGTAGTTGCAATCGATAACATTCGTATGTATATCTATGTATATATAATCGAAAGGTGTTGCCAAGCTCAATAATACATCAATATCTTCTAGTTTTTGAGAAAATTAAAATTACCCAACATACTTTTTATTTGATTTTTATTTCTTAATTATTTTTCTTTGTGGATTATGAAAAAATAGTTCTTTTTATAATAGGTATAGTACAGTAAGCAATTTAATGTTTTTTGTTGGTCGAAACTAAATCCTCAAATGATCAAAAAATGGAAAAAATCCTAAGTTAAGGATAAAACAGTGGATGTTAAGCCGACATTGTTAAAAAAAAAACACTTTATTCTCACAAAGGCTTATTAAAGAATAAACTTTGTTTATATTAACTTGTAACAAATCATGTGCATGAAAAAAAAATAACGGGACAAATTTTAAATCTTGTGCGTTTTTTTTACCATGATCGATTATGTTCAGTCCGTAACACTTGAATGGTCAAACACAAGATTTAATTTAATATGAATGTTTGTTTGCTGTACATTTTAAGCTTTAATATTTTGAAGTTATGTGATTGCTTGGAGATTTTCTAATGGAAAATTTGTAATCCATAAGAAACTGTGCATATACCCAAACTTGCACCCACCCCAAATCATATACTCGGTCTTACCTATTATACTGTTTATGCACTAGTGCAACGAGAACACAAAAGAACTGACAAAATAAATACAGCGCTGTCTAACAAAGTAAGACCAAGTAAATATACCTACTCGAATTAAACAAATTATAAAAAAGTAGGTTTGATAATTTGCTTAAAAACTAGAAGACATAAAAGCACTTGGTTTTTTGTGCTCGATTCAAGATTGATATATGCATTGACCGCTTAAATAAAATTTAGTACTTCATTTCACAGTTTTGAAAAAATTGCATGTATTGAACTGTTTTACAAGAAACCGTTATTATTTCTTGGCGCCTAAGTTATCGTACTCGTGCCGATATAATGGTTTATTTTATTTATTTCTTCAAAAAGGGATTCCAAATAATGATAAAGTTCAGGAAGAAATTTATACCAAACTAATTACTTATATATAGCCTGGGATAATGAACACCAAAGTTCGATGTACTTTTAATAGTACAGTGGGCTCATGCATTATTTTTTTTTTTAGTATTCACAATGGATTTTAAAACTATTCTTAGTAAACATTTCTATGGAATAGAATTTCGCAGAGTAAAAATTATGCCAACAATTTCAAAATGGGTGGGTTTTTATATGTACCTACATGCATACATGGGCATTTTTTAGAAATTGATTATTGGCATATGGATATTATTTTTATTTTACTTTAAAAAAGTATTTACCTACATATCCACAATGAAACAATTATGACACCAAAAACATAAATGTTAAAGAAGGAGCCAAGTTCTTCTATATACAAAAATCTTTCCGTAACAAGTCAGCCGTAAAAAGTAGTGAGATCTAAAAGTACGCCAAGTTCTAAGTTTATTAATGTAAAATATCAAATATTTTAAGTAGAGTTAATCGAAGAACCTCAAAATTATTAGAGATATCTATTATTTAATGATTACTGACTTAAATTGAGTTGGTTTACTTTGCAAGTTTTCTTTTTTTACACAATTACTCAATTTTGAAATGGAAACTTGACTACGAAACCAACTCAATTTAAGTCAGTAATCATTAAATAACAGATTTCTCTGATAATTTTGAGGTTCTTCCAAATTACTCTACCTATAAAATTTGATAATTAGCATTAGTAAACTTAGAAATTGGCGTACTTTTAGATCTCACTACTTTTTACGGCTGACTTGTTACGGAGATGTTTTTGTATATAGAAGAACTGGGCTCCTTTTTTAATTTTCACTACTACTTTTTGCAAAGATTCTTTTTATCAGGAAAAGTGGGTGGGAGATACGTCCCTACATGAAAAAGTTCATGCTTTCAACTTTTTCTTTTTATACACCTGAAAACTAACCACTTTACCAAATTTCATAATCCTGCACAATTAATATTAATTCTGGGAAAATGGGTGGTTGCCACGCCCATTGAATGTTAAATCTCAAATTTTAAAATTTTGCATTTGCTGGCACTTCTAGCCCTACCGATCTACTAAATTTGATAATTCTACGACAATCAGAATTACTCCTCATAATTAATATCAATTCTTTTTCAAATGGGCGGATGCGACATCTCCTAAATTTAAAATCTCAAATTTTAAAATTTTCCCTTTGCCTGCACTTTAAGCCCTACCGCTGGCGCTGTACCAAATTGTATCATTCCAGTACAGTCAGAAGTGCTCCAAATAATTTATATCAATTCTATGAAAATGGGCGGATACCACGTCCCCTGAATGAAAAATGCCAAATTTTAAAATTTTCCTTTGGCTGCATTTTAAGCCCTACCGCTTTACTAAATTTCATCAATCTACGACAATCAGAAGTGCTCCAAGTAATTTATAGCAATTCTATGAAAATGGGCGGGTACGGAAAATCTTAAATTTTCGATTTTTTTCTTTGTATACACCACAAGGCCTACCGTTGTGCGAAATTACAAGATTCTACCATGTCGGGAAGTGCTCCATAATTTTGATGATCTGTCAGTGCGTCAGTCACGGTTTTTGCTATTTTTGCAGTCTTATATCGCGGGAACCACACATGCTAAGAAATTGAAATTTAGTGAGTTGTCTAAACCTGGTGAGTTTAGCAAATGCTGTGAGTTTGAAGTTTCTGACTTTATTGGTACTGAAGTAAGAGGGGAGTCAAAAATCGCCTGTATAATAGGTATCTATTGTTATAAAAGCAAAAACTACGACTAAGAGTAGGGGCACGAGACGAGAAAAGTCTCGGTCTCGATCTCGGTCTCGCATGAAGAGACCGAGACGAGACTGGCTTTTAAGCAACCGAGACGAGACTGTTTATTTGGTCCGAAATTTACAGAGTCTAATAAATTAAAAAGTCAAATTTCTGTTAAATATTTATTTTCCTCTGCACGTATTCAAACTATAATCATAAATATTTCGTTCCAATAATCAACAGGTTGTCCGGAAATCGTATTTTTCAGAGACGTGACCAAGACGAGACTTACAAAAGTCTCGCAGAGTCTCGTCTCGTGGCCAGCCCTGTCTAAGAGCAGTGAACATTCCTTCAAACCTAATTTTCAATACATTTTAGACAAGATTTGGCCTATGACCTTTTGCAATAAGAAAGAAGAAGTGGTTCCCGCTTTAATTTCATCTGCTCCTTCAAATGCTCATAGGTTCAACAACATAAGCCAGAAAACAACTACATACCTTAAGGGCGATTTATTTGAGTTCAAAAGGCGTGCCTACCTTATCTAAATGTTAAACTATGAAGTACACCTTTAACTTCATATTAAGTTAAATATTGTAGAAAAGATCATGCACTCCCAAAAGCTGCCAAATTAACACAGATGTCGCTAGTGTCATTCCAGATCATAACAGTGTTTTGGAATGTGTAATACCTTTTGTATTGGGATGGAGCTTTGCATACATTTTTATTTTTATATTCATACAAATTTATATGGTATACCTATACATGTAGCCATTGTACTATAAAAAGTACAGGTCCATAACACCTAACCTAAATTTGTTGCAAACATTTTTTTGTATAATATGTTTTAAATTGTAGCTTAATAACCAAAAAATACTTTTAAAAGCAAACATTTTATATTTTTAACACCCTTGGCTCTTAATGGGTTAAAAAATTTTAAGAATAAATTATGTATTAATATAAATTACTATAAATTTTTTATTTTAATAGCTAAAATAAATAGAGCTAAGAAAAAATATACCATCTGATTTGTTTGATAAATTATGAATTTATAAAAAAAAATCCAAAATTCATTATAGCAATGATAACAAGGATCAAAAGTAAGTGCGTTGAAATCCAGCTGAGTAGTTGGGAATTTTATAAATACTATTTTGTTGCTAATATTTTGAGCTTCAATGATAAATAATTAAACAAATTATCCGCTTCGAATTGATAAAATTTCAATAGAATAAGAAAAGTGAAAGTGAGTTTACCCCGAGTGCTCTGTTACTGTTTTATAATAAAGAATAAAACTAAGGCATATCTACCGCATAATTTTACTGTTCGACCTTACATGAAGTTAGAATGGGCAAGGCGGTAGATAAAATCTGAGGTGAAAACGTGATTATTTAGCTTCTGAACATAAGGGATGGCTGCGCAGTGTGCAAACTTCAATATTTGAACCTATCAATATTTGCGGTTCAAGCAGGGTTCAAGCATCTTATTGGCCCTCGTCATTAAAAATCCCAGATTGATAAGTGTAGACTAATCAAAAAATAAAATCCATAGCGTTTTTAATATTTCGTGTACGGAAATAGTTCACGAAAATCGCTTACACGTTTGAATTTTGACACTGATTTATTTTTTTACTTAAAGTCCATAGTAATATTAGAATTTTGTTCAGGAAAAAAATCTATGAAGCCGAATTTTGGTACACAACTTCTGTTTAGTCTTCTTAGTTAATACATCCGTGGAAGGTGCTGCTTATTTTGGATAATATTATTGATCTATGCATAATTCTATACGATGACGATGAGAAAGCAGGAACTCTATGCACTAAAAAGTAAACATAATGTGAGAACGTTACTTGGCAACCATAAGCGCCCACAGGATTTTTTTTCCAGGGGGGCAGACAGTTTTTTCTTAAATCATGTTTCTTTTCATTAAATTTGAATTTGAAATTTGAATGACACTTCAACTTGACAGATAGCTTCGGACATGGTTGTATAAAAGTGAAATACAAGTCTAATAGAAGGTGAACAAAAATAAATAAAAAAAGAGAAAGATAAATTTTTATTTTTATTTTTTAATGTGATTTTTACTGCATTTTATCTAAAATCAAGTATCAAATTCAATTATTTATTAATTATAGTATTGGAAACAATTATAAAACATAAACTATATTTTTACCTTACTGGGGATCGAACTCGGGAACTCCTACGTGACAGTCCATCACTCTTTTTTTTTTTTTTTTTAAATTCATTATTCTTATAACTAATGTCAAAGCTAGACAAAAAATCATGAAAAACTAGACTACTTATCAATATCTTAAAAATAACTTACTGGCCCTAAGCGGGCGCTCTAAATTAAACAATAACTTAATGCTAATGCCTTTCGGCCAACGAACTATCTTAAAAATAATATCTATCATTGGTTTTATTTTTTACCAAGAAAGACTTTTTACAAAAAACTTGGTTACTTTATAATTTTTTTTTATTTCTTAAACTTAAAGTTAATTAAAAACTTATTAAAACTACTTAGAACTACTATAAAACTACTTACAACTACCTTAAAACTAGACGGCCACAGCAAGCATTTTCAATTTTCAATTTTTAATTTTTTTTTTTTTTTTTTTTTTTTTGGTGCCACCCTTACTGTCCCTACTTAATTAATACACTTAAAACTATGTAAGTCGGCCAAGACGAGAAAACTAAGTCAACTAATCAACTATCTAATTCTTGATTTAACCAGCAAAACTGGTACTCCTGTTTTACCCTGTCTCTTCGGTCCCGATCGGACACAGTCCTACTGAACCGAAGGCGCTCTGCTCCGCCCTGTGCGAGGACGTCTCGACTATAAAGGAGTCGCCTATCTACAGTTCTGCGGCCGACGTGGTAGGTTAGCGGAACTGCCGCTCTATCCTGTATCAGCCCTCGACTGTCTAAATAGAGGAAAGCATCGGGTGGGATAAATCCACTTAAACGCACACTCTCGTAGTAATCAGTGTTGGGGTAGTAAGCCCCAAAAATCATCACTCTAACCACTCAGCCATCTTAGATATAATTTGGAAGATGCAAAAACTTATTCAGCCTTTTCCTTTTTTAAAACTTAAAATTTTCCTTAAATAAATCCGAGCCTATATAAAAATATTCACACATGAACAAGATTTCTTTAACTCTCTTATACGTTTCGCGTGAGGAAACAAATATACCTAAACTATTTGTTTACTAGTCCCCCTGCTCCATTTTCATTTTAATATAGTCTTAAATTAATATAAATAGTTTTAAAATAAACTAAGTAATAATGCATAGTTTTGATAATTTGAATCCGAAAAAACACGGCCACTTAAGCACGATTTACAGAAACAAGGTATGCTAATTAGGGGTTGTGTGACGTTACAATCATCTGCTTATGTTCGGAGAAAAGAAAAATAATAAACTTTATTTGATTGTTATTATAATTTTTTCTATTTTTAAACTGCTCATTAAGAATTTAAAAACAATTTATTTAAATACTTAAATAATAAAATAATTAAATAAGGAAATAATTTTACTTTTTATTGCAAAATATATCAGACAAAATATAAAACCAAGGAACACGAAAAATACAGATTTTTATAAATATTTAAATACTCATCATATAAAACCAAGTAATTTTTTACCGATTTTGAAATAGGCGGGGAACCCGCCATAGGACAATCTACACTCATCTATTTACCAGATGAGAGGTATACAGTTTTTTAGAGAGTGTCCAAACAAACAATTTGCGATTGCCTAAAATAAAGTGGGCTCTTATAGCCCGGGAGCTGGCGACACTTTTCAATGTCTAAGATGCGTATTCATAAAATATTTTTTTTTCTTGTAGTCCTCACATAGCTGATGACGAAAATCGACTGCTTACACCTCAATAGTGGTGGGTAGATTAACTGTGAATTTTTGAAGTTGCAAAAAAAAACCGAAAATTTGTCTAAGATGCGTACTCGGGAAACCTAACCAAAGCGTTAGTTAGTTGACATCCCCATGATGACAAAAAACCACTGCTTACACCTGTACAGTGGTGGTGTGTACTGCTGCCAAGGGCCTTAAGTTGCAAGAAACACAACAAATTTGTCTAAGATGCGTAGTCATGAAACCAGTTGCATATGTTAGTTAAACATTTAAGACGATGGAAAAACTTGTGCTTACACCTGGGGGGATGGGGGAAAGTACCGCTTACAATTAAGGGAAGTTGGCCCCCCTTGGTGCATTGTTACATAATTATTTTTTTTTGGACTTAAAACCTCGCGAAAAAAAAAACAAAATGTTGCAATTGAATTTCATAGATAGTTAGACAAAGATTACGGGAAAATAGCGTGCTCTTTAAAATATCATCTTTTACCCTTAAAAAGCGGCAAAAGGGGGGAAAACACTCTTTTAAAAGTATTTTTTTTATATATATATTAAAAACTACAAGCATATTGATAAATCTGATAAAGCAATTATAGATTTCATACAAACCTAGATCCAATAATAAAATTATAAAAAAAGGGGGTCCCGGGGGCAAGAGTAATCTTTTTTCGCATCTCAAAAAGGAAATGTATTTTGGTGGCTTTTTTCTTCTGAGGTTTACGCAATGCGTAGTGCATAGGCTTCAGAGGTAGCTGGTCTAGGTTCGATTCCAATCGACGGCACTAATAATTTATAAATTAAAATTGAACATAAAGACTAAGCACCACTTATAAGGAATCTGATGATTGGTGTGGCAGCCATGAAATTGCAATAATTCCAGCCAAATACAATGTTGGTAGCCCACTCAAGTGGTTGTTGAACATTCAAACATCCATACAAAAAATTTAAGTTAATGTTTTTTTTTTCACCTACCTAATTTAATAAATTATTCAGAAATTATTAATTTAAATTCGTTGGTTGGCATATTCTTTACATAAACTAGAGATTACAAAGTTGGAAATCTTATACAAAATTCAAATTTAATGCTTTTTGAATTATGGTTATTAAAGACAAGCTGTTGTGACACTCAGTCGGACAGATAAAATCGTTCCTTACTTTATATTTTACTGAAGGATTTCAATCTTCTGTTTCTCTTGTCAGCAATTAAGCGCTTATGTTAATCAAACATAGCTGGTGCACTTATAGCCATATGAAGATGAAATAAAAAAATGTGCTTTTATCCGACTGCAAAGTTGGTTTGGTGCACAGAAAAAAAGTTTAAAGACGAAAACAAACAAGAAAAAGTTCCAGTGTTACTTGCAGATGTTAATTGTCAAACAAAATTCGGTGCAGTATAAAATTGTGAAAATTTCAACTTTTTGCTACAGGTAGGTTAGGCAGTCAATTAAGTAAGAAAAAGTCATTAGTCAGTTAAAGTAGAATAACAGATTCAGGCAAGATGACATTTGCCAAACAATTTGTAATGAAAGGAAGAGGTACCTAATTCACTTGGAACTTCAACCAAGCACATTGGAAAATGGTTAAGCCTAATGGTGTAGGTAGCTGTGGATGAAGCTTGTATATCACTGTCAAAATAAAAAGATATGAAAACAGTGAAGAGCTCTATAATAAGTATAATGATTTAGTTGTTGCAAGAAATGTATGGTATGACACAAAGTTGAGCACTTTTGATTGAAGTTACAGTCTTTTGTTCAGTCATCAGTAACCTACATCTATTTTTGTTGCTTTCACAAATGAAAAGCTTACCAAATTAAAATATTATAATGTACCTTATTGCATCACGATAGGTTGTCAACATCGCCTTCTTACAAGAATTGCAAAATTCAAAAGCATATGGAATTATTTATTTTTTTTTGCGTATTTATGTTAAATAAGGAGTTCTATATAACATATTTTGCTTCAACTTAATTTTATTTAATGAAATTTTGTTTAGTGCAAACAGTTAGTTATGTTATTGTTTAATCTATCGAATGCAAGTCATTTTCAATGCTCCCATTCTTACTCTGTGAGTGAAATCCGTAAATTTTTTAAATAAAGGGTTGTCCAATAGGGACAGATTGATTTTGATAGCTCGTGGCGGCCATACTGTTTCTTTTACATTCTGCCGCGGCGGCCTTTTGAAATTTGAACGATGTTATAAAGGGTTTTCCATTAAGGGGGATTTTAAAATTGAATAAAACAAGTTGTATATGAGATATCAATAAGGTTTTATCTTAATTTGACAGCTCTATCAATGACATTATGTGTGCAATATAACATCGTTTAAATGGCCGCCACGGCTTCGCTGTCTGGCGCGGATTTGAAAGGTCCAGTTTTCGATGACTTTGGCGCATAAATCAGGCTGAATTTGACCGATGGCATCGATTATGTTGTCTGTGAGAGCCGCGGTGGTTTGCGGCTTATTCGCATAGACCTGCGACTTAAGAAAGCCCCACAAGAAAAAGTCCGAAGGGGTCAAATCACACGGTCTTGGTGTCCGCTTTCACGTCGCCTCGGCGCGAGATAACCCATGCAATGAAACCGCTCGTGCAGAATATCGATAGTGTCTTGAGCTGTGTGGCACGTAGCGCCATCCTGTTGAAACCATATGTCTTCGGTGTCTATATCATTCAATTCAGACCACAAGAAGTTGGTGATCATCGACCTATAGCGATCGCCGTTGACGGTGATGGCCAGGCCAGGTGACGTGAAATAAGGCCCAACGAAATAAGACCAAATCTCAAATTTGGCCTAATTTCGCTTTGAAAATGGAAATAAGGCCAAATTGGCGGGAAAGAGGACCCAAAAACTTTGATTACAGATCAACTGACAACATAGGTGCCTGTCAGACGACTGAGCATACCCTTAGCGAAGCGACGGAGTCGCGTGAGCGGGCAAAAAAAAACTTTTAAAATAAAAAATGTATTGAAAAACAATGGCAGCACTTACAATCCCGTGCTATATCTTTTTTCAAAGCCAGATATCTATTCTCTTTTTTGGTGTTTAAAATTTTTTATTTTAGTGAATAGTTTTTGAAAAATAAATTTTCAAACTCAAAATTTTGAAAAAAAAAAACATATTTTGTTTTAAACTTTTTTTTTTTGTAAATTTTACGTAATTAAGTTGTATTTTTGATTCTAAAATTCAACGCTCTTAATAATTTGTAGCCGATTACTGAAAACTGGGTGGACTTAAGTGCTTTAACTCCTTAGAAAATTGAAAATTACGAAAACTACTTTGGTATTTCTTAAAAACATGTTTTTTGTGTATTTAGTCTTTCAACTTGGGATCTTTGAAATTACGAGAATTTTCATGTGCTTTTCTATCGGAGTCTATTGTTTACCCTCTCCTCTACTTAGGTCCTGATCTTATATTCATTCTACGTTTCATATTAAGGGGGTTACTCAACATCTTGGTAAAGGTATTTAAACAATATTATGCTACGGCTTTTGCGTATTTTATTGGGAAGATCACGATGAACAATATCTACCTGCATCTACACAAACAAAGCCTAAAAGCTCTCACATACCAACGTTAAAAATTCGACGCGACAACGACAAAAATAGACAAAAAACTGCACTGACACCAAACTTCTATCATAATATCACTTCATTCTTACAGTATCCAAAGGACAACAACAAAAAAATCTAAGACAAAAAAAGCTATCTTTTTTTCATCCTTCCCTTCCTCGTCAGTAGGTTCTAACTGATGAATCTGTCTATTATGCTTGTGTACGTACAGTATATCGCCCACTGGCCGAAATTCGACCAAAAACTCACTCATAAATTCATCTTGACACTTGAAAGAAAATTTTCTCTATAGAGTCAAACAATTAGTTTGAAAATTAAATCACACAAAATTTGTTTTTAGTTTTTAAATTTATTTTTTTTATATACATATGCAAATAAATAGCTTTAATTTTTTTTTTGTGGAACCAACCGATTTTAATAAAATGTATATGGTTTGAAAGCAAATTTTTCAAACAAATTGTTTGACTCTAGAGAAATTTTTTTTTCAGGTGTCAGTATGAGTTTTTGAGTGAGGTTTTGGTCGAATTGCGCTCAGTGGGCGATATACTAGTATGACGAGATTTCACTAAACACCATTCGGTTCTAGTGTTTTAGTAAATCTGTTGCAAAAACCAACTTCTGCCTTCTTGCCAGCCTTCCACATACCTCAGCCGCTGCGGAACAACACAAATATACATAGGACATATTTACTGGTGCAAATGTGGCTGAAAAACGATTTGGATGCCACATCGTGGGGCCTGATGAAAACTCTTCATGGGTTAGAGCCCATTACCACCACTGCAGATGTCGCTCCGAAATCATTGATCAAAACGATTTCCTGCAAATGCTAAACAGATTGTGGGAATATGTGTGGCCGTAAGGCGGGACTTAAGTGTTCTGTTTTATGTGCAAACTTCTTTAGTGAATCTTGCGAAAACGTTGTTCACATTCGGAAGCTGCTACAAAATGAGGATGCAGTTGAATCAAACAATCCAAGAGAATGACAAATACGAACTGACAATACGGAAGATGAGACACTTGCCATGGTTGAAAATGAAGTTAATGATAGACAACACAGGTGCCTGCCAGGCGACTGAGCATACCCTAAGCGGACCGAAGGAGTCGCGTGAGCGGGAAAGAGGACCCAAAAACTTTGATTACAGATCAACTGACAACATAGGCGCCTGTCAGACGACTGAGCATACCATTAGCGGAGCGACGAGTCGCGTGAGCGCGACACACTAGTTTCTAATATTACTAGTTTCTAATATTAGCAAAAAAAAACTTTAAAAATAAAAAATGTATTGAAAAACAATGGCAGCACCTACAATCCCGTGCCATATATCTATTCTCTTTTTTGGTGTTTAAAAAATTTTATTTTAGTGAATAGTTTTTGAAAAATAAATTTTCAAACTCAAAATTTTGAAAAAAAAACTTTTTTTTTTGTAAATTTTACGTAATTAAGTTGTATTTTTGATTTTAAAATTCAACGCTCTTAATAATTTGTAGCCGATTACTGAAAACTGGGTGGACTTAAGTGCTTTAACTCCTTAGAAAATTGAAAATTACGAAAACTACTTAGGTATTTCTTAAAAACATGTTTTTTGTGTATTTAGTCTTTCAACTTGGGATCTTTGAAATAACGAGGATTTTCATGTGCTTTTCTATCGGAGTCTATTGTTTACCCTCTCCTCTACTTAGGTCCTGATCTTATATTCATTCTACGTTTCATATTAAGGGGGTTACTCAACATCTTGGTAAAGGTATTTAAACAATATTATGCTACGGCTTTTGCGTATTTTATTGGGAAGATCACGATGAACAATATCTACCTGCATCTACACAAACAAAGCCTAAAAGCTCTCACATACCAACGTGAAAAATTCGACGCGACAACGGCAAAAATAGACAAAAAACTGCACTGACACCAAACTTCTATCATAATATCACTTCATTCTTACAGTATCCAAAGGACAACAACAAAAAAATCTAAGACAAAAAAAGCTATCTTTTTTTCATCCTTCCCTTCCTCGTCAGTAGGTTCTAACTGATGTATCTGTCTATTATGCTTGTGTACGTACAGTATATCGCCCACTGGCCGAAATTCGACCAAAAACTCACTCATAAATTCATCTTGACACTTGAAAGAAAATTTTCTCTATAGAGTCAAACAATTAGTTTGAAAATTAAATCACACAAAATTTGTTTTTAGTTTTTAAATTTATTTTTTTTTATATACATATGCAAATAAATAGCTTTAAATTTATTTTGTGGAACCAACCGATTTCAATAAAATGTATATGGTTTGAAAGCAAATTTTTCAAACAAATTGTTTGACTCTAGAGAAATATTTTTTCAGGTGTCAGTATGAGTTTTTGAGTGAGGTTTTGGTCGCATTGCGCTCAGTGGGCGATATACTAGTATGACGAGATTTCACTAAACACCATTCGATTCAAGTGTTTTAGTAAATCTGTTGCAAAAACCAAATTTCTGCCTTCTTGCCAGCCTTCCATCTACCTCAGCCGCTGCGGAACAACACAAATATACATAGGACATATTTACTGGTGCAAATGTGGCTTAAAAACGATTTGGATGCCACATCGTGGGGCCTGATGAAAACTCTTCATGGGTTAGAGCCCATTACCACCATTGCAGATGTCGCTCCGAAATCATTGATCAAAACGATTTCCTGCAAATGCTAAACAGATTGTGGGAATATGTGTGGCCGTAAGGCGGGACTTTAGTGTTCTGTTTTATGTGGAAACTCCTCTAGCGAATCTTGCGAAAACGTTGTTCACATTCGGAAGCTGCTACAAAATGAGGATGCAGTTGAATCAAACAATCCAGGAGAATGACAAATACGAACTGACAATACGGAAGATGAGACACTTGCCATGGTTGAAAATGAAGTTAATGATTTTGAATTTAGAACTACCATAATCGAAAAAGATTTTAAAATCCGATTAAATATTAAAAGTAATTAAATGCGTGGATAAGGCCTAGAGGGAAAACCACGTCACAAAAAAAAAAAACGCGCCTTATACTCTACCTCTACGGTGGTGCGGGAAAGAGTTTAGGGTATATCAAACATAGCCTCCGATAGAAAAGCAAATGAAAATTCTCGTATTTTCAAAAATCCCAAGTGTAAACACTAAAAAACATGTTTTTAAGAAATACCCAAGAAGTTTTTGTGATTTTCATTTTTTAAATTTCAATTAAGTTCTTAAGTCCACCCGGTTTTCAACAATCGGCTAGAAATTATAAAGAGCGTTGAATTTTAAAATAAAAAATATTACTAAATTACGTAAAATTTACAAAAAAAAATACATTTTTTTTTTTTTAAATTTTGAGTTTGAAAATTTATTTTTCAAAAACTATTAACTTTAACCTAAATTTTCAAACTCAAAATTTTGAAAAAAAAAAAAAATTTATTTATTTTTAATTTTGAGTTTGAACCAAATTTTTTAAACACCAAATAAAAGAATGGATATTTGGCTTTAAAAAAGATATTGCATGAGATTGTAAGTGTTGCGATTGTTTTTCAATATTTTTTTTTATATTCAAAGTTTTTTTTTGCTAATAATAAAAACTAGCATTTTAGTAAATCCAAGATAGCGGCTTACGCAGGGGAGCAATTTTCCCGACAAAACACTCCAGGATGCCTAATGACTCCTTCTAACGAGTTCTGAGAGAAAAGTGTACAGTACTATTTTTTCCTTGGCAAATGCTCATTCCGACTGGGCTATGTACAGTGTACACAACACAACATATCAACTGAAAATTGGATACTCTGCTGCAGTGCCGATCTGCATACCATCGCATGCACATCAACTTCGTGTGTCTTGTGGAAGTTTAATTTATTTATTTCTTGTTGTGCAATAATTTGTCCATATTGTATCTCTGTTGCCTGTTTCTAATATCATAATTCTTACAAATAGCCCCAACATTATTATTAAAATTAACCAAATAATAAATTCTATATAAAAAAAAAAAACACAAATCAAACAATATTCGCGCCGCGTAAGAAATAATATTCATCAACAACAACTACCAAAAAAAAAATTAGCTAATGTGCCAGTGTAGTGAAATGTGCAATAGAAAAAAAACACAACGAGTAAATCCCTAATTTTTCCCTTCCTTTTCACACGCAGTTGCTTTAGCTTAAGCATTGAATACATTGTGTGGCAAGCTTTCACATAATGATTCAATGAGAGAGCTAAATCAATATCAGATGTATTGTAGCATACTGATTTAGGGATCCAGGGGTGGATCGATGCATATTGTCACTAAGGCATAACACTGGTAATATGTATTGAAAAGCTCAATTGGGCCCTAATTCTGTTAATCTACATAGATTAAATTGTCTGATTTGGTTTTAAGGTAAGTTTTTTGAATTGTTTGTAATGAGAGGTAATTTTAGAGTGGATTATTCCAACATTCGTGGGTTAAGGAAGAATTTCTGTGCTGAATACATTCATTCTGTAATTAACAGACCAGCTATATTGGCACTGAGTGAGACTCAGGTGGGAGAAAAAACTGATTATTCGGAATTTAATCTACATGGGTATCATTTAGTGCCTTTATTCTTTTCTCATCATGGCCTCGTTGTGTATGTAAGAAACGATGTTGCTTACCAGCTCCAACCTCAATATGGTGCGTGTGTTAACACAAACTTTAATTTTCTATGGTTGAAATTCACGGTAAACAAGCACATTATTCATACATGCTTCATTTATAGGAGTCCAAACCTGGACAGAAATTCAACTTCTCACGAATTTGATGCTCTGTCCGACTCCATCCTAAGAATTGTTTCCCATAATCCTCACACTGAAATCGTCATTGCGGGCGATTTCAATGTACACAATTCTAGTTGGCTCCGCTTTTCTGGCCAGACAACAGCCGAAGGAAGGTATGTTGAGATCTTTGCTGAGTTAAACCATCTTACTCAGCTCGTTGATGAGCCAACTCGAATCCCTGACGTTACAGGTCAATCTGCGAACACTCTAGACTTGTTCCTTACCTCTGACCCTGATAAATATACCGTAAGTGTATTACCGCCTCTAGGCACATCAGACCATTGTGTCATATCTGAGAATTTCTCGTGCCAACAAAACTCAGTTAAAGAGAAAGTACCAACGAGAACCGTTTGGCAATACGAGAAAGCCAACTGGGACGGTCTCAACGGTTTCTTCAGTAACTTTAACTGGTCACTATGCTTCCTCGATAGTGACGTAGACTCCAGCGCAGATATGATTACAAATTTAATTCTTTGTGGAATGAGAAATTTTATCCCGAATAGGGTGAAATCTATCAAACCCAAAGAAAACTCATGGTTTGATTCGAGCTGTAAAGAGGTTGTTAGGGTCAGAGAAGTAAGCTTCCGTTGTTATAAAGCCAACCTTACAGAGGAAAACCGGAAAAAGTTTCAACAAGCTAGAAAGACTTGTAACGTTCATATTCGACGAACCAAATTTTTTCATGACCAAAAATTACGGCAAAAAATACTACAATGTCCCAAAGGTAGTCAAAATTTTTGGTCATTTGTAAAAAACATACGTAATACCACCTCGTCCTCGGTTCCAACGCTCGTCTTCAATGACACTCCTTTTGTCAGCTCGCAAGATAAAACCAATTTGCTTGCAGCTCAGTTTGCTGTTAATTCGACGCTGCCAGGGAGTGTTATGACTCCTCCTGTACTTGAGAACGTAAATGATCTTATGGGGAAAATCTTCTTTCGCACTCGTGCAGTTGCTAGAGTTCTAAAAGATCTCGACATTCACAAATCCGCTGGCCCGGATAGTATCCCTCCCATAGTTCTGAAGAGGTGTTCTTCAACGCTGGCAAAACCACTGCGCAAGCTTTTCCATCTTTCCTACTCTACTGGACTCTTTCCGAGTGGATGGAAAACAGCATTTGTCCAGCCTGTCCCTAAAAAAGGCGTATCTTCTTCACCCTCTAACTATCGACCAATTGCACTTACGTCCCTTCTTTCCAAGGTCATGGAAACGCTGATTAATTTCCAGCTCAAGAAATATCTCGAAGAACGAAAACTTCTTAATGACCGGCAGTACGGCTTTCGTAGCAATAGGTCCACTGGTGATCTGATGGTATATCTCACCGAACAGTGGCACAAATCTTTACATCGTTTTGGAGAAAGTAAGATTATTGCGCTTGATATTTCTAAAGCATTTGATAGAGTTTGGCATCAAGCTCTGTTATCGAAAATGCGTGCATTTGGTATCGATGAATCTCTTCTTCGTTGGATTAGAAATTACCTTTCGGACCGTTCAATACAAGTTGTATTGGATGGTTTTAAGTCTGAAATTCACAAAATAAATGCTGGTGTGCCCCAGGGCTCCGTTCTGTCTCCGACTCTCTTCCTCATATTCATAAACGCTCTTTTATCTGAAACTTCTAATCCATTAAATTGTTTCGCTGACGACAGTACCCTCAGCTTTTCATATTCGTTCTTAGATTCACATCCATGTCCTTCGGATGTGGAACTTGAACGGCAGCGTATGATAAGCTCATAAAATTCTGATCTCGACAGCATTGTCCAATGGGGAATAAAAAATCGTGTAGAATTTAATGCTTCAAAAACTCAATGCTGTTTACTGTCGTTAAAACAAAACCCACCCCCATGCCACTATCCATGAGTGGCACTAGCATTGAGGAAACCGAAAAGCTTTCAGTCCTCGGTATGTGTGTCACAGACCACCTTTTATGGAACGACCACATATTCGACATCGCCAAAAATGCTGCTAAGTGTTTAGGTTTTCTCCGTCGATGCAAGAAATTTTTCCACCTTCTGATCTGGCTGTGATCAACAAAGCCTTTATTCGTCCAAAACTTGAGTATAACTCTCACATTTGGGCAGGTGCTCCAATAACCCACTTGAGTTTATTGGATAGAATTGAAAAGAGAGCTCCTAAAATGATAGGTGAAAGAACTATAACGGAAACATTCTCATCTCTTGAGCACCGTCGAAATGTTTCATGTCTTTCGTTATTTTACCGTTATTTCCATAGACAATGCTCTAGTGAAATAGCCAGTTGCATTCCTCCCCTTAAACAATTCAACCGTAATACTCGCGCTTCTAGGAATGCCCATCAGTTTACCCTTGAGCCCAATTTCGGACGTACTGTCAAGTACAGGGATTCTATTTTTAGCCGCACAACACGAATGTGGAATGTTATACCTTACTCTATTTTTCCCTCTTATTATGATATTCAGAAATTCAAAACCAATGTGCATCGACATCTCCTTTTAAACCCTATCCTATTTTCCTAACGCTCACTGTGTTTACATATTAAGGGTAGTAAAAACCCCTTGAGTGCGCGTCGATTATAAAAAAAAAAAAAAAAAGTTGTGCTCTGCAGTCTGCACCTGCCAATAAAAGACCTACAAACATGTATCTCATATTTATGTCATCGTTTATTTTTCATTCTTTCATTCTGTTCTTACTTCTTTGGTAGAACAAGCAAATTGCACAAGCAAGAAACAGCGCCCAACCAACAATTCGATACGCTGCGATGTCCATCGCTTACAAAGATATGTTCATGGAACTGGTAACACCAACCAAATTTTTCGCAAAATGCCCCTACTACGCTTAAGTTCATTTTCATTTGTATACTTTATTTATTTTAGTAACACCATAATTTGTGCAAAACGAGCCTATAAACATTTTCAATGGTTCTCAAGATTTAAATATCTATCAATATCAACATATTAAATAAATGCATATTTTACTAAAAAAAAAAGCTAGAATATTGTGGTAAATATGCCCAGTTATGTAAACAACCAGACATTAGTACAACTTTCCGCGCCATCTTTGAGTGAAATCAATAATTAAATCCAGCACGGTTGGTGTTCGTACTGGAATAATTGACGAAACCTTTTTGGAAAGAACTATCTGGCAGACCCTAGAACATTCTAGAACCCTTTGTTTTCGGATATAAATACAGGGGCACCAGTCCGAAAAGGCAGTTTGATTTTGAAAGTGAATGAATAAATGTCAGTGTGAATAAAGAGTTGCATACTTGTGTTTGGTTATAATAAAAGAAGAAAGAAAAAGTATTTAAAATAAAAAGCGTTTTATTTTGTGAATTAATTGCAGTTTCAGTTTGAATAAAGGAAATAAGTTTTATTTGCGAACCCTTAGTAAAATACTACAATATGTATTTCGGGCTACCTGAAATTTGACCCCAATGAAATTTGGCCCCAAACATAGCATGAAAAATGGCCCCAAAAATGTATAGGTATGTGAAACAACAAAAACAAAAAATTGGGGCCATTTTTGATTGTTTTGAGGCCTTTTTTGGTTTTTAATTTTGGGGTAAAATTTAATTATGAAAAATGGCCCCATACTTTTTTTTTTTAAACCAAAATATTTTTACAACAAAAACTTTGATAGCAAACCGACTGACAACATAGGTGCCTGTCAGGCGACTGAGCATACCCTGAGCGGAGCGACGGAGTCGTGTAAGTGGGACAGAGGATCCAAAAAGGGCGTTAAAATCCGTGAACCCGCGAAGCGGGCCAGGCATCTCACAAAGGCTCTCCCAAACCGACGCAAAACAGCTTTTGTGCGATTGTAATTTTTCTGTTGTTGTTGCTTCTTATATTCATTTTGTGTTTGGAGCCATTTTTCATAATAGTAATAATAATAGTGTTAACTATATGTCCCGTTTTCAGCGGGAAAGTACAGTTTTTAAGGTCTCTCTCTGTCCCGCTTTTCCTACGATGCGACGGCCTCTACAATTCTCAAAACCAAGAAATTACATACATATAATATATTGTAATATTTTACTAAGGGTTCGCAAATAAAACTTATTTCCTTTATTCAAACTGAAACTGCAATTAATTCACAAAATAAAACGCTTTTTATTTCAAATACTTTTCTTAAGTTACTTTTATTATAACCAAGCACAAGTATGCAACTCTTTATTCACACTGACATTTATTCATTCACTTCCAAAATCAAACTGCTCTTTCGGACTGGTGCGCCTGTATTTATACCCGAAATAAAGGTTCTGGAATTTTCTAGGGTCTACTAGAAGGTGCTTTCCAAAAAGTTTTCGTCAATATTCCAGTACGAACGAGGCTAGACACCAACCGTGATGGATTTAATTATTTATTTCACTCAAAGATGGCGCGCCAAGTTGTACTTATGTGTGGTTGTTTACGTAACTGGGTATATTCACCACATTGCCCCTCCCTTAGGATTGATCGTCCCGATTTAATCCATTATTCCCACCGTTATAACGATGTAAACGGTCGCAGTGTACTACTTTAAGCTTACCCCTTACTCCCCTCTGAATGCGGTAAACCACATCATTGATTCGCTTCACAACGGTATATGGGCCTTCCCAGTTTTGTTGAAGTTTTGGTGACAGTCCCTTTTGTCGGTGAGGATTGTTAAACCACACCAGGTCTCCTTCTTGGAATCCCGTTGTTGCACGGGCGTCGTACCGTGTTTTCATCCTATCACTAGCGGTTTTTATATTTTTCCTTGTCCGTTGATGAATGTCAATGAGTCTTTCTTTGAGGTTATCCACATATTCATCTGACCTTTCCGGTTCCATAGTATGGCATCCAAATTTGACTTCACTGGGCAGCCGTATTGTTGTGCCAAACAGGATCTCCGATGGTGTATGTCCTGTTAAACTATGAACCGCACTGCGATAGGCCATCAAGAACAATGGAATATGGCGCACCATGATCTGTTCGAAGGAGGAACTTCTGTCCATAGATGTACTTATGGAAGTGCTTTGTTGCCAAAATCAAAGCTTAAAAAACCCTTCTGTTGACGCAATAATTGCGCTCTAGCATTGAGAATACCTTACTGTAGTAGCCGACGACTTTTTCTTCTCCTTTATGGACTTGCGGCAGCACAGCTCCAATTCCGACGTTACTGGCATCGGCATCGATGATGAAAGGTTTTTCAGGAGTCGGATAGGTCAGCACAGGAGCGTTACACAAACGTAGCTTGAGTTTCTGAAAACTTTTCTCGCACTCACCCGACCATTTGAACGGCTTCCCCTTTTCAGTAAGTAGATGCAAGCTCTTAGCGATTCCAGCAAAGTCCTTCACAAAGCGCCGATAATACGTGGCTAGACCAAGAAAGCTACGGAGCTGATGTTTATCCTATGGTGTTGGCCAATTCTTCACAGTGATCGTCCCGATTTAATCCATTATTCCCACCGTTATAACGATGTAAACGGTCGCAGTGTACTACTTTAAGCTTACCCCTTACTCCCCTCTGAATGCGGTAAACCACATCATTGATTCGCTTCACAACGGTATATGGGCCTTCCCAGTTTTGTTGAAGTTTTGGTGACAGTCCCTTTTGTCGGTGAGGATTGTTAAACCACACCAGGTCTCCTTCTTGGAATCCCGTTGTTGCACGGGCGTCGTACCGTGTTTTCATCCTATCACTAGCGGTTTTTATATTTTTCCTTGTCCGTTGATGAATGTCAATGAGTCTTTCTTTGAGGTTATCCACATATTCATCTGACCTTTCCGGTTCCATAGTATGGCATCCAAATTTGACTTCACTGGGCAGCCGTATTGTTGTGCCAAACAGGATCTCCGATGGTGTATGTCCTGTTAAACTATGAACCGCACTGCGATAGGCCATCAAGAACAATGGAATATGGCGCACCATGATCTGTTCGAAGGAGGAACTTCTGTCCATAGATGTACTTATGGAAGTGCTTTGTTGCCAAAATCAAAGCTTAAAAAACCCTTCTGTTGACGCAATAATTGCGCTCTAGCATTGAGAATACCTTACTGTAGTAGCCGACGACTTTTTCTTCTCCTTTATGGACTTGCGGCAGCACAGCTCCAATTCCGACGTTACTGGCATCGGCATCGATGATGAAAGGTTTTTCAGGAGTCGGATAGGTCAGCACAGGAGCGTTACACAAACGTAGCTTGAGTTTCTGAAAACTTTTCTCGCACTCACCCGACCATTTGAACGGCTTCCCCTTTTCAGTAAGTAGATGCAAGCTCTTAGCGATTCCAGCAAAGTCCTTCACAAAGCGCCGATAATACGTGGCTAGACCAAGAAAGCTACGGAGCTGATGTTTATCCTATGGTGTTGGCCAATTCTTCACAGTGTCAATTTTCTCAGGATCAGTCTTTACTCCTTGGGATGAGATGATATGTCCCAGGTATTTAACTTCGGTCTTGAAGCCTCTTCACGAAGCCTCTGAAATACAGCCTAAAGGTTTTCACAATGCTCGTCAAAAGTTTTTCCATGAACGATGACATCGTCCAAATATACAAGGCATGATTTCCAAGTAAGGCCTTGAAGAACACACTCAATCAGACGCTCAAATGTTGCCGGAGCGTTGCACAGTCCAAATGGCATCACTTTAAACTGTCACAGACCATTTCCGGTTGAGAAAGCTGTCTTCTCTCGATCTTCTGCATGGATTTCTACCTGCCAGTAGCCACTCTTCAAGTCTAACATCGAGAACCATTGAGCTCCTTCCATTGCATCCAATGTATCGCTGATTCTGGGCAGAGGGTAGCTGTCTTTCTTTGTCACACCGTTCAGCCTACGGTAGTCCACACAAAATCGGGTGCTTCCATCTTTCTTTTTGACAAGAACAACTGGTGACGCCCAAGGGCTTTCGGAATTTTCGATTAGACCATCTTTCTTCATTGTCGATATCATTTCTTCAACTTCGGCTTGTTTGGCTAATGGGAGACGTCTTGCTGGTTGTCGAATCGGTCTCGCATCACCTGTGTCGATTCGATGCTGTACCAGTTGTGTTCGACCATACTGCCCACTCGGTGAAGAAAATATATCAGTGTACTCATGAAGAAGGCTTCCAGCAACACTAAGCTGATGTTGACTTAGATTGGATGGCTTGAGAATTTCGGCTTTCATGGAGCTGAATTTTCCGGGGTCCATTGGTTCTTCTGCGTTCATTTCTGTATTTTAGTTATTGCGGTCACAGATTCGCATTTTCCAATTACTTCTCCTTTCTTGAGCTTGACCTCGTACGTTTTGATGTGCAGAATCCGTACGGGTACCATGTTGTTCTTTGGTTCCACAAGAGTCTTCCCTAAGATGATGTTTTGGGAAGATTGCCCAGACTCTGGTTCCACCATGAGGTATCGATGGCTACCTAGACCGCCCTCTATTTTCGTCCAAACAAACACTTCTGAAGAGGCAGGCAAGCATATGTCTTCTTTGATGGCAGTTCTTAGAGTTGATGAGTTTTCGTTGCCATAAACCATAGGAATCTCTACATTTTGGTACTTCAACACTTGCTTACCGATATCCAGAATCACTCCGTGGTCTTTCATGAAGTCGATTCCAATTATGCACTCATCACATATGTCTTCTACCAAAAATAGATGCGAAAATTCTAATTCTGCCAAACGGATTTTAAGACGAACTTCTCCATATACTCTTGCTGCCTCCCCTGTCGCAGTTTTAAGACGGTAGCTATTGGTGTTATGTAGCCACGTCATCTTGACCAAGTCTTTTTTTACAATGGAGGCTGTGACACCGGTGTCAATTGTAGCCAACTGTTGTTTGCCATTTAATGTTGCATCCACTGTCAGACTTTTATTGTTCCGTTTAGTCTGCGAGACTTGTTTGGTGGTTCTGGGGCCATCGATACCAAAAAACAGCTCTGCCCCTCGAAGTTGGTTCTTACTCGTTTCCCGACTAGGAAACAGAGCGAGCAGGAGCGCTGATGTTATTGCTCACCTGTTCGCGGGTATTATTCCTGTTTCCACAGTGTTGACGGGCGACTCTTCTTGGTGGCAATCTGCACTGGCGCTGGAGATGTCCGGTTTTGTTGCAATTCCAGCATCGAGCAGGTCCTTCTCGCTGACTTCTACGGAATTCAACTCTCTGGCAAGAACATTCCTCAACTTCAAGTTCTCTTACCCGATGAACTCCTAAGGAAGCCTGTTCTGATGCTTCCATAGTCAGAGCGAAAGCTAATGCTTCAGAAAGCGTGCGTTTTCCAGTAGTTCGAATTGCTCGCTGTAGGTTGATGTCGTAAACTGCACGGACAAAAGCCTCCGTTGCTAGCTGATTGGTAATTTCATCTCCTGCAGTCGGGTATGCTAGGTGTGCCAACCGTTCAATGTCTGCTTGGAGTTGTTGCAGACTTTCACCTCTTTTCTGGACTCTGGTATTGAGTTGAACGCGAAAGACTTCTTGCATATGGCTATCGCCGAAGCGTTTGTCAATGGCCTGAACAAGAACCCTGAAGTTGCCGTTCTGGTCTGCTGGTATGGTTTGCAAAAGTTCAGCAGCAGAACATCTAAGGGCAAGCGTCAGGGCAATAAACTTGTCTTCGTCATCCCAGCCGTTTGTTGCTGCAGCTGCCTCAAACTGCTTCTTGTAGATCGACCAAGAAGTTTGTCCATCAAAAGTTGGTGGATGCATTTCTTTTCTCTTTAGAAAATCGGCATTACCTTCTCGAACCTTCATTTTTCTAACTTTTTCTAACTCATCGGTAATTCTCTGAATTTTATCTTCGACCTTCTCAAATTACGAAAATTGTTTTTCAACACGATCTTCAAGGGCAACAAACTTGTTCTGAAAGGCATCTAGTTTACCTTCGAGGACGTGTTTCTGTTCTTCAAATCGTTCGAGAAGATTTTTTCTGTTTTTTTCCAGTAAATTCTTTTCCTCGTTGCGTTGTTCTTCAAATTTCCCAAGAAGATTCTTTTGTTGGTCTTCAAACTGGGCGAGCAGCTGAGCCATCATATTGGTCATGTCTAAGGTTGTACTTACTTGCTCTTCTTGCATCTCAATCTCAAAAAGAAACGTGTCTGGATTTTCATCGTGTTGCCTTAAATCTTCCTGCAGACGGATAATGAGGTCATTTTTCGTTCCAGCAGTAGGAAGACCTCGTCTGTTTAGTTCTGCTTTAAGTTCAACACAATTCAATGCATTCACAATTTTACCCATTTTTTTTTTCTATTTTGTTCTTATATTTTTGTGTGTCTTTTTTTTCACAAAAACCTTTCTTATTTGTTCACTAATCTACACACTTTATCAATTTTTCACCATCAATTATCTGAATTCACAGATTAAATAAGTTTTATTCCACTTTTTCTGAAACCAATGTAATATTTTACTAAGGGTTCGCAAATAAAATACTGACATTTATTCATTCACTTCCAAAATCAAACTGCTCTTTCGGACTGGTGCACCTGTATTTATACTAGAAGGTGCTTTCCAAAAAGGTTTCGTCAATAGTCCAGTACGATCGAGGCTAGACACCAACCGTGATGGATTTAATTATTTATTTCACTCAAAGATGGCACGGAAAGTTGTACTAATGTGTGGTTGTTTACGTTACTGGGCATATTCACCACAATATATAAATTCTACTTTACATCCCTGTGCGTGTGCATACAAATTGACGCATATTAAACAAACGTAAGAGCATATTAAAAAAGCGTTTGAGAAGAAAATGGGCCTTACCAATGAATAATCATATTTAGTAAGGACTTAAATATTCCAGTAAATTTACCTTATTTGTATTGATCGAAAATAATGTAATATTTATGGAATGTTTCTATATAATCCCATATTTGATTCACTATTTAGAGTTAACATTAATATTAAGGTCGTACCATGTATACAGTTAATTAGTTAGATTCCATACCATTATGGTTCATTTTACAGAAATATTTAAGTCGTCACTAAATTTGATTATTGGTAAGGCCCAATGAGTCCATGTATATTACATGTTAAATGAATAATTGTCAGTTTGTCTTGTAGTCTGTCATTTTTAAATCGAAAACAAAACAGTTTGCTGTGAAGTAATGTTTATTGGAGATTGGACGGGTAGTTGTAATAAGGTAAATAAAAAACAACTCAAATGTTAGCACATTAATTGATAATATTTAGGCCTATTAGGCGCAATATTTTATTCTTTTATTCTGTTATCATTTTAAGAATTTCCATACAAATTTTCGAACTGTCAAAAAACCTTTTTGTTCTTTTATTAATTGGTATTCTGCAGTTCGAATTCTTTTATGAAATCTGTTATAAACCATAACAGAATAAAAGACAGATTTGTTTGACTTTTATCATAAAAGATTTCAATACATGAAGTGAAAACTTTTAATTCTTTAATTAATTGTTCTTAAAAAGAGATATGTAGATATAACAAAATAATATTAAAATGCATAATTAGAAACACAAATAACTAATTTCAAACTAAATTATTTTTATACACGAAAGCACAGAACACAGTTGATGGATGAAACGTAAAAAGTACTCGCCTTATCTTGCCGGTCGGCACGCGTGCCTCAGCTGAAGAAAAACGAAGAAAACATCGCTATCGAGGAGCTTTCTTGAGTCTTGTCGATAGCGTAGCTGTACTCTTTAGATTCTCCCGAACTTAAGGTTGAGCCAAGAGGGACGAAGCTGCTTTCATTGCCAAGGGTGGAAGAGAAACGATGATTCTGATGGACGCTGCGTTGGCTCAGCCCTAGCTCTGCGCGCCTTCGGTTGGGGCTCTTTGTGCGCGTTTCTAGGAACAGGAGCATGCTGTTATGGCGTTTGGAAGCTTTGGAATGCCGAGACTGACTAGAGCCGATGCGCCAAAGAGTCAAAAAGAGTTCGATGGACTAACCGATCTAATGAAACCTAGCTGCCTGGGGCAAAGAATAAAACTTTAACTTATCAAAAAATAACTTTTAAATTGTATGTATTAAATTCACGAACTGTATAGACAAATAAAATAGAACAATAATTTATCTATGCGAACCAAAACACAAACATTCCACGGGTTAATTTTATTTTGGTCACTCGTCAGTGTCGATTTTTCTTTTGTTTACTACAGCTGATAGCAGATTTTAGGTCTGTTCGTAAAAATGTTTCTTTTTCGAAGTTCCATAACAGACTTTTATAAAAGATCGAACTCCTGAATACCAATTATAAGAATCTTTTATGGTGTAGATCTGTTATGCATCTTAACAGAAAATTCATAGCAGAATAACAGATATGGCAGAATAAACCTAATAAACGCTTCATTACACACAAATAGAAATAGAGTGGCATCGACTTCAGCAGCAGCCAAAAAAAATGCAAGAGGGAGTGTATCTGTATATTCTTGGAAGATTAAACAACAAAATATCCATTCCTGATAACTGATAATTTGTATGAAAAAAATTAAAAATAATAATGAAATTCTTAAAGAAATTCATTCTGCATCCAAACAGAAGAATTAATTTTAAATTTGTAATTAAATCATATATAGGTACCTGGTACCTACCTATTTGAAACACTTATTTTAATTGTCTAGAAAACTGTTTATTATTACTTTGGCTTTGTCTAAATACGTTTACAATATTGAGGCTGATTTTTTTAAGTTTTTATTAAAAAAAAAAATTAGGAGATTAATATACATTTTTACTGATCCTTTTTTTATCAAAACTTAAAGTTTTAATGAAGTCTCTTCTTTTCTTTTAATATGCCATTTGTCGTTTATGTTGCGTACTATTTTAAATGTTTACTCTAAAAAATCATAATTTCTACTCTATGCGAAATTTTGAAAATTTGTCCCGCTTTTGCTTCAAATAAATCTGGTCACCTTACTGTAAGACCTCAGGTCCTTTAAATGCAATGCACGGCACTTGCTAGATAGAAGAAGAAGAAGGAAAGGAAAGATTTTTGTTGGCACAGTGGATTGAGAATTAGATGTAAATTATCTCATGAAATTCCACGGGTTGCATCCAGTTTAAGCTGGGGAATATAGAAAGGAATGCAAACTTGGCTGGGGCTCGAACCCACACGTCTAGGTTAGCAGTCAACCACTATATCCACTGTGCCATTGCGACCATTTTCCAATTTTGAAAATGTGGCCATTTTGCATAATGAAAAAAAAAAACAAATTTGGAGCAATTTTTGATTTGGGCCATTTTTCATTGGGGCCAAATTTCATGTAGCCTGTATTTGGGGAGGATTTGATTTGTCAAAAAATCATTTTTTCTTTTTTTGTTTTGCAATCGATTTTTTTTTGTTTATGTTGTGCACGCACGGAAGACGTTCTGACCCACCTTACATTGAGGTGTAAAATAAAAAAAGAAACATTTTTGTATTATGTATTGAGTTATTCTGCCAACATTATCCTTCGTGTCACTTTCCTCAGCATCACTTTTAATAATTAAGGTTAAAGACATTTTTCCAATGTAGCGCTATTTTGATTCATCTTTCGGTTCAGTTTGTAATCTTGTTGTTGCCATCCTTGATTAATTAAAATAAAAATAACTTAATAATTATTAAACCCCACTCATTTTAGTGTCAACCTTAAAAAATTCTTTTTGATTCTGATATGTGGGTTTAAATAATTTGTAATACAGTCCTAACTTTTAAACTTTTATATGCTCAAATGTTGGCTCTAAGTTCTTTTGAAATAAAAACTTGTAGATGATATTATTAAAAAATACAAGGAACTGGATTTCGCACCTTTTACTAAACAAAATCAAATGCACTTTTTCAAATTGCAAGATAAAGTAATAGTAAATAGTATGTCCACATAGACGATGATGGTGTCGCCAGGTGGTTTCACAGCTTTGCTTTGCTTTGCTTTGCAAAAACCTAACTCTTAAAAAAAGGAGCCAAGTTCTTCTATATACAAAAAAGCTTTAAAAAGTATGCCAAGTTCTAAGTTTATTAGTGTTAAATATCAAATATTTTAAGTAGAGTAATATCGAAGAACATTAAAATTATTAGAGAAATCTATTATTTAATCATTACTGACTTAAATTGAGTTGGTTTACTCGTGATGTTTTAATTTCAGAGTTGAGTAATCAAGTAAAGAAAACTTGACGAGAAAACCAACTCAATTTAAGTCAGTAATCATTATAGTTAGAAGTTAGAAGTGCTCCATTGAAATGATAATAATTGTTGAGAAATGGGTCGATGAAACGCCCCATGACAAATTTCATGATTTCAATCTTGTATACACCTGAAAACTAACCGCTTTACCACCTTCAAACGACATACACCTTGACATGGTGCGGAGGCTTTAGTTTCAAAGATTTATCTGACCTGCTGGTTTGGGAACCATCCAATAGGAACGGTCCACTTTACACCCTGGATTAGGGGGGCAGATCTTTGTTCGTTACCCCCCTAATCGGTAGCAATTTTGAGGAGTAACGAACAAAGATCTGCCCCCCTAATCCAGGGTGTAAAGTGGACCGTTCCTATTGGATGGTTTGCAGTCAGGGGGTATACCGACTGTTTAATAACGGTGCCTCCTGAAAACAGGTCAAATCAAAGACTAACCTGGACGCTAGACCTTACTATATCATGCGGAGCTCTGATATGGCGGACCCCAATATTTCTCTATCTACTCGTGGGAACAACACAGTTTTCGGACTTGAGTAATCGCAAAACGCAGTAAATTGAAACAAAAATCGCAGTGAAACCAAAATTTTCGCAGTAGAATTATAATTTTGTTTTTAATGATTAATTAAATTAAATTTCAGAATTTTTTTAACACAAAAAAAAAAACTGAGGGGCAAAATCATAGATAAGGGATTGCATGTATTCGGAAAGATTTTGAAAAATAAATTCTTCTACGACATTTTTCTGCTCTTTCAAAGAATACAAAAACTTGACAATGTCCTCTGGATTCAATGCACTTTTATCATATCGTAAAAATGTCCTCCATTTATCATTAATTATTTCAACAGCTATTTTACTGAATGGAAATGATTTAGTTATTTCCAAAACTGAAGGAAGATATCCTTTTTAAATTATTTTCGGATGAAGATATTCAAGAATCTTTTTATATACATTTTCATGAAAATCTAGGTTGAATTTGTTTGCAAAGCGTATCTAATATAATTATTCAAAATATTTGTTTCCACTTCAAAAAGGTTCCCGTCTGATAAACTGCGCTCATGTATTTAAAAACAAAGACCACACAAAATTCTTAAGACAGGAACATGATAGCCTTGGTTTAGAAGATCAATTTTGTTTTTTTAATAATCTCTTTCTTTATAAAATTGTTAAGCAATTTTAAAAAGTGTTTCTTAACAATAATTGCATAAAGAAGATGTGATACGATTTTATCCGATTGGACAAAATTTTTATTATTATTTTTATTTTTATTATTATTTATTAAACCGAAACTAGAATAATCGCAGTAGATTGTAAGAAAAGCGCAATGGTGCAGTAGATTTGAAAATTTAGGAAAAAGCGCAGTAGATCTACTGCTTTCGCAGTAAAGTCCGAACGCTGGAACAACATATGCCTAAACAACAAAAACAATAAAAATTACAAAAAGTTCAATACTCCGCGGGATGTTACCGCAAGTTAATAAGCAGATCAGATGGAGAGAGATCTCCGTGGAGAAGATCTGAGATCTGAGTAGTAAGTACCTGAAGAGGATGGCTTACGGGACTTTACGAAATCGAGCAGCAGAATGGACGTCAACCTCGAATCAAAGGAGAATACCTTCTAGAAAAGAGAAATACATCACCCCAAATACAGATTCCACTGGCAAGGGGAGAATACCTCCCGTGCAAGTGAATACTATACACACTAAGGCCACAGGAGGCGCAAACGATGAGAAGTGACCATCTTCAAACGTCGCAAATCCACCAAAGAAGCCACAGAAACGGCATCACCGATCTTACCCGCTTCCGAAACTGGGCGAACCACGTGCCCTGGATGACCCGTTTAGGAAGGGGCTAAGTGGATCATGCACAAAATGGTATGCCCAGATCCTTGCCGAGGCGATGTCTCGGAGGAAGTCCGGAAGAAGGTGATTGCGAGGAAATATTCAGCAAACAGTGACAACAAAAGCTTAGGCGAGGGTAAGAGGAAGAGGAAGAGCAATCAAATAACTCCACCTCAAAGGCAAGAAGCCAAAAAACTCAGGACGGCCGGCGACAACATCTTATGCAGAACCCAAATCCACTAAGATAAAACCCGTCGAAAAAAGGCTCTCCTACGCTGGGGCTGGTACGGCCTTGTACGTCAGAATTGCTGTCATGCCGAAGGACTATCCTCTGGTCACCCTGAATTTCAAAGAGTTGTCGGCACTTTACGAAGCCATTATTGAGGAGGTTTCACTCGGCTAGAAGCACAGGCTGAAGTTCAACGGCCTGCATTTCAGAACCGGTCTGCTTTTGGTTGATTCTGCTGGCACATAAATAGCGGATTGGCTCAAAGAGAGTGTACCAAAGCTGAGACTTGGAAAAGCATCGAGTTAACTACGTGCAAGGGTGACCAAATCAATAAGATGCATACCAGTACGATGTTCTTGCCAAGAATTATGGGGCAAGATGACAAGAAATCCTTGGCACTTGTTTAAGCCCAAAACGAAGGACTGAATGTCCAAGCCTGGAGAGGAGTGAAGAGCCAAATTGAAGGTAAGGGTCAACTGCTTGTGATCAGTATCGATACCAAGTCAGATGAGATCATCATCAAAGCTAAACATCAGCTTCACTACAAATTCGGCAAGAAAGTGGTTTTTGGTTTAAAAAAAAACAGTCCGAAGCTCCTTCTTTGAACCGGAGAGCGTAACAGACACCACGTCACCCCTTCCTACCATTACCGCCACTTCCTTTCCACCCACTGTCCAAGTACTTAACATACCACCACCCACACTTTCCCCCACACCACCCATACCATCCTCCCCAACACCTATCTGTGCGCCCCCAACAATCAATCTCCGGCAGCCAGGTAATGTCACTGGCAAACATGAAGCTGGGTCAAACATGAAGAGAGCGCAGTCGCCCCATCTGCTAAAAGACACCAAAATGAGAATGACTAGACTCGGGATCAGTACCAAGCTAGCCCAAGTGAACATCCACCACGCAATGGCGGCATCAGCTGTTTTAGCGAGGAAGTTTACTGCGGACAACTTGCGGTTAGCACTGATCCAAGAACCCTGGATCTACGGGGGTCAGGCAACAGTTGATAAGTAGCGACTCTAAGTTAATATGGCACACGAAAGATGACTCGCCCTGAGCTTGCATAAAAATAAGAAATAATATAAATTTTATATGTCTTTCAGATTTTATGACGAGGGACTTGGGAAACAACCAGACGATGGTTGTAGCAGCATCCTACTTCGCCGGTGACGAGGCCAACATTCCACCAACCGAAGTACAAAGGCTAGTGGATTACTGCAGCCGGAAAAAGCTGCCCTTGTTGGTAGGTTGTGACGCTAACACCCACCATAAAATATGGGGCAGCACCAACATTAACCAGAGGGATTTGTACAAAAGCTTTAGTGGTTTACTGCAGCCGGAAAAAGCTGTCCTTGATGGTAGGTTGTGACGCTAACGCCCACCATACAATATGGGGCAGCACCAGCTGTGTTAACTTGGCCCCAAAAATTGTCCGATTTTTGTTATTTTTTCGTAAGAGATGACCAATTCAATGACCACTTTTGACCACCCAACAACTTTTTTTGACCACCCACAGTTTTCGGAAAAATAGATTTTGAAAAATGGGGGGCCAAAAGAACGCTGCCCCCAAAAAATCGATTTTTTCAAATTTGAAAAATGCTTTCAATTGGTTTCTTTTTGGACATTAATGACCACTCTTTAACTTTTTTTGACCACCCCTACAAATATTTTTTTTTTAATTTTGCAAAAAAAAATATCAATTTTTTTTTTCTTTTTCCGCAGTTATTTTTTTTTTTTTGTATTTTCAAATTTTAAAAGATGACAACTGTTGAACACAATTATAAAAATTTCACAATCTTGAGAATTATTCTAACTCAACAAAAAATATTTTTTTTGGAATATTAAAAGATGTCCATTTGGAAAAAACACAATTATGGAAGATGACCATCACTTAAAATAGCTCTAACTTTTGAAAGGAATTTTGTTTTTAATTTTGAAAGATGACCATCTTGAAAAACATAATTATCTACAATGACGACCCTTAAGAAATATTCTAACTCAACAAAAAATATTTTTTTTGGAATTTTAAAATTGGAAAAAAGACTATTGTCGAAGATGAGCATCCCTTAAAACAGCTCTAACTATTAAACAAAGAATTTTAAAAGATCTTCATTTGGAAAAACTCAATAATTATCGAAGATGAACATCCATTAAAATAGCTCTAACTTTTGAACAAAAAATTTGTTTTTAATTTTGAAAGATGACCATCTTGAAAATCATAATTATCACAATGATCACCCTTAAGAAATATTCTAACTCAACCAAAAATATTTTTTTTGGAATTTTAAAAGATGACCATTGGAAAAAAGACAAATGTCGAAGATGAACAGAACATCCCTTAAAGTATCTCTAATTTTTGTTTTTAATTTTGAAAGATTATCATATTTATATGTAAAAAACAACTGTCCTTAAATCTAATTTCAAACACATAACAAATACAATCTCAATCTGAAAAATTACAAGAGGTGATTTCCAGTTCAAATGCAACCTAATAGGCATCATTTCCATACGTATTGACGCTTCGTTGCATACCTACGGCACTTTGCATCTCAGATTCACTGATTTTGAAACGGTTCTAAAAATTACAACAAGTAAACATAAATATTTTATTTGAAAAAAGGACATCGGTTCGTGGCCATAAAGTTATTGCACAGGTCCAAAATCCGAACTTGTTGAAGGGTTAGTTTTTATTTTGCATAACAGATATTGGAGTTTGAAATTTTTCTCAGAATAAGAAATACATTTTCCGCGAAGAAGTTATTCTCTGGACAAGAAATACCTCTCTACCTCGCGCAAGGATCAGTAAGAGATCATTTCCGGTGACACATAGCTTGGAAAACCCTATGCATTTCTGAATGACGGTACAGGTAGACAAATTTCTTATTTTGAGAAAAACTTACAAACCAATCCCTGTTATGCAAAATTGTTGCAATGTTTTATTTAAAAAAAAAAAAAAATAATAAATAGGGTGGCACAACGGCTCGTGAAGAACCAGGGGCTAGTGACTAAGAACTCGCAACCATTCCTGTGTGCGCCTGTCGACCGGAATGGAAGGGACCTACAATTTTATGCCGAATACGAACGGCTTGACGAGAAGCACTTATTCGTGACAAGTGATACTCTTGGAGGATTTGTGAATTCCTCGCAAGAGGCAGTAGCCCTGAGAAAAAACTTTTTAGTTTTTAGGTGGACGAGGCTGGGAAGCGAACACAGACCTTCAGCGTGACAGTGTTTTATTTAAAGTCAAGGATTATGCAGAATTTTGAACTAAGGTTCCAGTGATAGCTATCAATGGAAACCATCATTGAAAATGTTAGCTGTTGATTTAAAGACCCTTAGAAAGTAGAATTATTAAATATTTGTATGCAGTAATATAGCTTACAACTTCAAAAATTATTTCTCCGAAAAAAAAAAAATAATTTTGACTCATTAGTACAGTAACTATATACTTTCACGTATGCGTCAAATCTGGTATTCTGGTTTGGAAGTTAATTTCTCAAGAACTATCGATTAAAAAAACTTCATTTGAAAAGAGAAATCAAGAATAGGTTTCTGGGCTTAAGATAAGCTATAGGAGAATATTGTGGGTGCTACCATTGTTTTTCAATAGTGTTGTTTCTACCTTAAGTAATTTTTTTATATAATTGCCCCTCCCATCTTAACGGGGGTATATAGACCCCCCTTCCGGTATGATTGTCCTATTTTTTTGGCCCAATCAACACGCTCCAGTGCTCTGATGCATTTATGTCAACCATTCTTTATTTTCCATTATACTGTTTGATAATACTACTTTTTATATTAAATTTTTTATCGCTAAATTTTGAATTGCTGTATTTTGGAAACCATTGGGTGTACAGAGTTGGCTTCGGTCTCAAGTTGAAGCAAATTAAGTTACTTTGAATTCGTAGAACAATGCTTTTATTTAAAATTAATTATTTAGAATTACTATTTACTTAGTAGAAACAGGATCCTTGGAGCAATTTGCGTTTTCAATATTTTGAGTTTGGAAATTGATTTCTCGAAAAGCATCGATAACTTTATTGAAGAAAAAACAAAAATGAATTTCTGGGCTTAAGATAAGCTATAGGAGAATATTGTGGGTGTTACCATTGTTTTTCAATAGTGTTTTTTCTACTTTAAGTATTTTTTTTTTTAGATAACTGCCCCTCCCATCTTAACAGGGGGATATAGACCCCCTTCCGGTATGATATTCCTATTTTTTTTGGCCCAATCTACACGCTCCAGTGCTTTGATGCATTAATGTCAACCATTCTTTATTGAAGCCGACACTGACACCGATGCACTTCTATAAGGGGTTGTCTTCTAAAATGCTTGAATTAAACTCTTTAGTTAGCTATTTGATAATTTTCTATAGTTTATATTTTTAAGATTTTGATCTTAGAATGTTTTGTAAGCTTGACTTTTAATTTGTTTTAAATTATTATTCGATATATGTTTTTTGATAAATAAAGACACATTATATAATCTCCTGGTTGATTATTAAAAGAAATAAAGAATAAAAGAAGTAATTAACAAGAAAGAAAGAATATATAAGCAAGGTCCTTTGAGCCGAAATATTAAACTGAGATATGTCCATAGGTTCAAAGCGTAAGACCAGAGGAAGATCAGAAGATGATCTGGATGTGTTATGCAGTAGAAATGCTGGTGAGTGTAAAAAAAGCGTTATGATCAATGTCGCAAATACCATATTTTGTAAAGATTCGCGATTAGATTTTTTTTTACCTTTTTTTTTTAAAGCAACATTACATTAAACTGTACTGTGGTCGATGAAGAGCTTTAGAAAATTTCTGTTATTGATTTATGTTTGGCTGATACGATTCCTCGAAGCATTAAATTTGTGCAGCAAAAGCGCGCTGTAGAAATTGTATTGCTACATGCGCTCATTTTCAGTTTTTATTTTCAATTTTGTTCAGCAATGGCGCGCTGTGTGAAAACTGAAAATAAAATGAGGCATTTTTAAAGATATGCAGGTGAACTAGACAATTGAGGCATATTTGAGATGCGCATTGGTTCTTATTTCCGAATTTCTGCAGTATAAGCGCGCTGCAGAAAATGGAATCGAGATTTTTGGGACAATATAATTATAAAGCAAAGCGCGCTGTATAGTAATATGTTGTGTGTTGAAGAGATAAGAGGAATGATCACGTTTTTGTTTTCAATTAATTTGCAGCATTGGCGCGCTGTTGAAATTTGAAAACTTGCTTGAAGTGGTACGAGATGTACATACAAATTGTATATCGTCATTTCTGATTTTGTGTAGCATAAGCATAAGAAAATGGAAATTCCTTTTTTTTTTTTTTTTTTTTTTTAAATGATACTTGAAAATAGTCCTATTCGGATGTATGTACTGTGCAGGACATATACATTATAATATGGTAGATACATATTTATGTACATATTTTTGTTGTATTTTTTTTTAATGATCTTGTTTGTTAACTATTAGTCTAGGTAACATTGATCGGAGACGCGAGAAAGAATGCCTACATACATACATACAATGTACATAAGAAAATAGATATTAGGATGCTTCTGTTTTTTTTTTAATTATTAGAACCAGGCGCATTCGTTCGCATCACACAAGAACAACAGGGAAATGTTGATGCAGAAGGCGAAATAAATTCTTCAGATGATGAGCTTATGTTCAAACTTCAACCACCAGAATTATTGAGTACCAAAGAAGTGACCAAACGCCGAGTGCTTCGTCACATCGCAGAAATATTTGATCCAAATGGATACATCTGACCAATTGTTATTATTGCAAAAATTTTAATGCAAACAATTTGCAAAGAAAACATTAGCTGGGATACGCGCTTGCCAGACATATTAATTCGGGAATGGCAACTTGTTCAACAACAACTGCCCTTGATCACAGAAATTCGTTTACCCCGTTGGGTTGGTGTTAGCAAAAATAGAAACATTTCATTACATGGATTTGCAGATGCTTCGCTTCAAGCATATGGAGTGTCGCTGTATATGCGAATCGAATATGAAGACTATGTGGAATGTCAGTTGATTGCATCCAAGTCACGCGTTGCACCGCTAAAAACCGTAACCGTGCCACGTCTGGAGTTATGTGCAGCCGAATTATTGAGTGAGCTTATACAAACTTTCAAGTCAGCATCAAGACTGTCACAGATAAAGACAACATGTGGTCAGACTCTCAAATAGTCTTGGCTTGGCTAGTCAAAGAGGCAGCGACGCTGGAAATATTTGTGAACAATCGAGTTCAAAGAATTCATCGTTTGGTACCAAATGCAAATTGGCGATATATGCCTTCAGTCGATAATCCAGCTGATTTGATTAGTCGTGGTATGAATGCAAAAGATCTGCAAGGATCAAGGCTGTGGTGGAATGGATCGGATGGGTCTCCAGGGCGGACATATCTTATGGCCAGATATTGAGCCAAGTTTGTCTGTCGAAGCTGTAAAAGAGATTGCCAAAGAGGAAAAAATGGGACCTACAAGAAACCTTGACCATGAGTATTACACTCCGAGATGTTAATTTACTTTTGCGCGCTTCAAGTGCGCACAAGCTTTTAAGACTGACAGGATGGATTTTCCGGTTTATTTTTAATTTGCGCCACAGGAAATACCAGATATTTCGTCGTATGGGTCCATTAACATATGATGAGTTAACAGAGGCACTAGAATACTGGATTCGAGAGGAACAAGCAATTTACTATGCAAGTGAAATTAAATCATTGCGGGAGAGTATTGGCATTGATTCATCGAGCTCAATATTCAAATGCAATCCAGGATTGGACACTAGAGAAATTTTACGTATGCGGGGCCGTTTAGGTAGGGCATTGATTCCAGAATAACAAAAAAATCCTGTACTCCTACTAGATGTTAGTCCTCTTGCAATATTGTTGATTAAGGAAGCACATGAACGTACATTGCATGGTGGACCTCGTGAGATGACGGCATATCTGCGCTGAAGGTACTGGATTACGAATTTACGTCGAGCACTTCATACTTATAATTCAAAATGTTTACCTTGTGTAAGAGAACAACAAATAGGTATTCAGCAGATGATGGGAGAACTTCCGTCCGATCGCGTTCAACCTTGCCGACCTTTCAAACATTCTGGCGTAGACTATGCCGGGCCATTTTTATTGAAAACCAGAGGAGGTCGTTGCAAAGTTTTCGAAAAGAAATACGGCGCAGTATTTATTTCCATGGTCACCAAAGCTGTGCATTTGGAGCTTGTTGATACCCTTTCAACGGATGACTTCATTCAAGCATTCTACTGTTTCACGAGCCTGCACACGTCTGTGGAGTGATAATGGAAAGAATTTTATAGGTGCTGAAAAGGAGTTGGCACGTATGTTGCGTTCCTGGAAAATTGTGTCGACTTCCTGTTGATGTTGACATTGAAGCAGAGACTTCAAGGGGGAAGTGTGTTGCAGCCGACATTGACACCGATGCACTTCTATAAGGGGTGTCTTCTAAAATGCTTGAATTAAACTCTTTAGTTAGCTACTTGATAATTTTCTATAGTTTATATTTTTAAGATTTTGATCTTAGAATGTTTTGTAAGCTTGACTTTTAATTTGTTTTAAATTATTATTCGATATATGTTTTTTGATAAATAAAGACACATTATATAAATAGATCTCCTGGTTGATTAAAAGAAATAAAGAATAAAAGAAGAAATTAACAAGAAAGAAAGAATATGTAAACAATACTGTTTGATAATACTACTTTTTATATTAAATTTTTTAACGCTAAATTTTGAATTGCTGTATTTTGGAAACCATTGGGTGTACAGAGTTGGCTTTGGTCTCAAGTTGAAGCAAATTAAGTTACTTTGAATTCGTACAACAATGATTTTATTTAAAATTAATTATTTGGGACTAAAATTACCAATAACTAAAAAAAGCGCGACAAAATCGCGGTTTTTCAGATTTTTGACCATGAAGCGGTCGCCGCTCGAGGTCGAAAATTTGGGTTATTTACTAGGCCAATATCCTGAACAACTCAGCAAAAAATCAGAAATGGCAGATTTGACGCTAACGGTGCCTTCCATACAAACGACAAGGTTACTGGACTACATATCTTCCCCATAATATTACTTTTAATTTTTTCAATGATTATTGGTAAGGTAGTTCATCATTGAAAAATTAAAAGTCATTTTATGAGAAAAGTTGTGTCAAATTGAATTTCGTTTTACCTAGAAATAATTATTACGTCAATTAGCTTTACTTTGGCATAAAAATAATCATTTGTTTTTTTTTCTTCAAAATCTCTCAAAATTGACAATTAATATTTTCAATGATGGGTTTCAATGAGAGGTATAACTGGCCCCTAAACTAGTCATTTAAGATAGTTCTATTTTTTTTTTAAGAAAGTCATCTATAAAAAAAAAAATAAGCAATTTTAAGCGATGGCCGCCTTTGATAATTTTTTGTTTTTTCCAATTGTCATATTTTAAATATCCAAACAAATATTTTAGGTTGAGTTAGAATATTTCTTAAGGGTCGTCATTGTAGATAATTATGTTTTCCAAGATGGTCATCTCTATCTCTTTTTTTATGTTTGGCTGATACGATTCCTCGAAGCATTAAATTTGTGCAGCAAAAGCGCGCTGTAGAAATTGTATTGCTACATGCGCTCATTTTCAGTTTTTATTTTCAATTTTGTTCAGTAATGGCGCGCTGTGTGAAAACTGAAAATAAAATGAGGCATTTTTAAAGATATGCAGGTGAACTAGACAATTAAGGCATATTTGAGATGCGCATTGGTTCTTATTTCCGAATTTCTGCAGTATAAGCGCGCTGCAGAAAATGGAATCGAGATTTTTGGGACAATATAATTGTAAAGCAAAGCGCGCTGTATAGTAATATGTTGTGTGTTGAAGAGATAAGAGGAATGATCACGTTTTTGTTTTCAATTAATTTGCAGCATTGGCGCGCTGTTGAAATTTGAAAACTTGCTTGAAGTGGTACGAGATGTACATACAAATTGTATATCGTCATTTCTGATTTTGTGTAGCATAAGCATAAGAAAATGGAAATTCCTTTTTTTTTTTTTTTTTTTTTTAAATGATACTTGAAAATAGTCCTATTCGGATGTATGTACTGTGCAGGACATATACATTATAATATGGTAGATACATATTTATGTACATATTTTTGTTGTATTTTTTTTTTAATGATCTTGTTTGTTAACTATTAGTCTAGGTAACATTGATCGGAGACGCGAGAAAGAATGCCTACATACATACATACAATGTACATAAGAAAATAGATATTAGGATGCTTCTGTTTTTTTTTATTTATTAGAACCAGGCGCATTCGTTCGCATCACACAAGAACAACAGGAAAATGTTGATGCAGAAGGCGAAATAAATTCTTCAGATGATGAGCTTATGTTCAAACTTCAACCACCAGAATTATTGAGTACCAAAGAAGTGACCAAACGCCGAGTGCTTCGTCACATCGCAGAAATATTTGATCCAAATGGATACATCTGACCAATTGTTATTATTGCAAAAATTTTAATGCAAACAATTTGCAAAGAAAACATTAGCTGGGATACGCGCTTGCCAGACATATTAATTCGGGAATGGCAACTTGTTCAACAACAACTGCCCTTGATCACAGAAATTCGTTTACCCCGTTGGATTGGTGTTAGCAAAAATAGAAACATTTCATTACATGGATTTGCAGATGCTTCGCTTCAAGCATATGGAGTGTCGCTGTATATGCGAATCGAATATGAAGACTATGTGGAATGTCAGTTGATTGCATCCAAGTCACGCGTTGCACCGCTAAAAACCGTAACCATGCCACGTCTGGAGTTATGTGCAGCCGAATTATTGAGTGAGCTTATACAAACTTTCAAGTCAGCATCAAGACTGTCACAGATAAAGACAACATGTGGTCAGACTCTCAAATAGTCTTGGCTTGGCTAGTCAAAGAGGCAGCGACGCTGGAAATATTTGTGAACAATCGAGTTCAAAGAATTCATCGTTTGGTACCAAATGCAAATTGGCGATATATGCCTTCAGTCGATAATCCAGCTGATTTGATTAGTCGTGGTATGAATGCAAAAGATCTGCAAGGATCAAGGCTATGGTGGAATGGACCGGATGGGTCTCCAGGGCGGACATATCTTATGGCCAGATATTGAGCCAAGTTTGTCTGTCGAAGCTGTAAAAGAGATTGCCAAAGAGGAAAAAATGGGACTTACAAGAAACCTTGACCATGAGTATTACACTCCGAGATGTTAATTTACTTTTGCGCGCTTCAAGTGCGCACAAACTTTTAAGACTGACAGGATGGATTTTCCGGTTTATTTTTAATTTGCGCCACAGGAAATACCAGATATTTCGTCGTATGGGTCCATTAACATATGATGAGTTAACAGAGGCACTAGAATACTGGATTCGAGAGGAACAAGCAATTTACTATGCAAGTGAAATTAAATCATTGCGGGAGAGTATTGGCATTGATTCATCGAGCTCAATATTCAAATGCAATCCAGGATTGGACACTAGAGAAATTTTACGTATGCGGGGCCGTTTAGGTAGGGCATTGATTCCAGAATAACAAAAAAATCCTGTACTCCTACTAGATGTTAGTCCTCTTGCAATATTGTTGATTAAGGAAGCACATGAACGTACATTGCATGGTGGACCTCGTGAGATGACGGCATATCTGCGCTGAAGGTACTGGATTACGAATTTACGTCGAGCACTTCATACTTATAATTCAAAATGTTTACCTTGTGTAAGAGAACAACAAATAGGTATTCAGCAGATGATGGGAGAACTTCCGTCCGATCGCGTTCAACCTTGCCGACCTTTCAAACATTCTGGCGTAGACTATGCCGGGCCATTTTTATTGAAAACCAGAGGAGGTCGTTGCAAAGTTTTCGAAAAGAAATACGGCGCAGTATTTATTTCCATGGTCACCAAAGCTGTGCATTTGGAGCTTGTTGATACCCTTTCAACGGATGACTTCATTCAAGCATTCTACTGTTTCACGAGCCTGCACACGTCTGTGGAGTGATAATGGAAAGAATTTTATAGGTGCTGAAAAGGAGTTGGCACGTATGTTGCGTTCCTGGAAAATTGTGTCGACTTCCTGTTGATGTTGACATTGAAGCAGAGACTTCAAGGGGGAAGTGTGTTGCAGCCGACACTGACACCGATGCACTTCTATAAGGGGTGTCTTCTAAAATGCTTGAATTAAACTCTTTAGTTAGCTACTTGATAATTTTCTATAGTTTATATTTTTAAGATTTTGATCTTAGAATGTTTTGTAAGCTTGACTTTTAATTTGTTTTAAATTATTATTCGATATATGTTTTTTGATAAATAAAGACACATTATATAAATAGATCTCCTGGTTGATTAAAAGAAATAAAGAATAAAAGAAGAAATTGACAAGAAAGAAAGAATATGTAAACAATACTGTTTGATAATACTACTTTTTATATTAAATTTTTTAACGCTAAATTTTGAATTGCTGTATTTTGGAAACCATTGGGTGTACAGAGTTGGCTTTGGTCTCAAGTTGAAGCAAATTAAGTTACTTTGAATTCGTACAACAATGATTTTATTTAAAATTAATTATTTGGGACTAAAATTACCAATAACTAAAAAAAGCGCGACAAAATCGCGGTTTTTCAGATTTTTGACCATGAAGCGGTCGCCGCTCGAGGTCGAAAATTTGGGTTATTTACTAGGCCAATATCCTGAACAACTCAGAAAAAAATCAGAAATGCCAGATTTGACGCTAACGGTGCCTTCCATACAAACGACAAGGTTACTGGACTACATATCTTCCCCATAATATTACTTTTAATTTTTTCAATGATTATTGGTAAGGTAGTTCATCATTGAAAAATTAAAAGTCATTTTATGAGAAAAGTTGTGTCAAATTGAATTTCGTTTTACCTAGAAATAATTATTACGTCAATTAGCTTTACTTTGGCATAAAAATAATCATTTGTTTTTTTTTCTTCAAAATCTCTCAAAATTGACAATTAATATTTTCAATGATGGGTTTCAATGAGAGGTATAACTGGCCCCTAAACTAGTCATTTAAGATAGTTCTATTTTTTTTTTAAGAAAGTCATCTATAAAAAAAAATAAGCAATTTTAAGCGATGGCCGCCTTTGATAATTTTTTGTTTTTTCCAATTGTCATATTTTAAATATCCAAACAAATATTTTAGGTTGAGTTAGAATATTTCTTAAGGGTCGTCATTGTAGATAATTATGTTTTCCAAGATGGTCATCTCTATCTCTCAAAATTAAAAACAAAATTTGTGTTCAAAAGTTAGAGCTATTTTAAGGGATATTCATCTTCGATAATTGTCTTTTTTACAATGGACATCTTTTAAAATCCCAAAAAAATATTTTTGGTTGAGTTAAGAATTATGTTTTTTAATATGGTCATCTTTCAAAATTAAAAACAAATTTTTTGTTCAAAAGTAAGAGCTATTTTAAGGGATGTCCATCTTCGATAATTGTCTTTTTGGCAATGGTCATTTTTTAAAATTCCAAAAAAATATTTTTGGTTGAGTTAGAATATTTCTTAAGGGGGTCATTGTTGATAATAATGTTTGTCACGATGGTCATTTTTCTAAATTTAAAACAAAATTTTTATTCAAAAGTAAGAAGTATTTTAAGGGATGGTCATCTTCGATAATTGTCTTTTTTCCAATGGTCATCTTTTAAAATTCCAAAAAAATATTTTTGGTTGAGTTAAAATATTTCTTAAGGGTGGTCATTGTTGATAATTATTTTTTTTTAAGATGATCATCTTTCAAAATTTAAAACATAATTTTTTTTCAAAAGTAAGAGCTATTTTAAGGGATGTTCATCTTCGATAATTGTCTTTTTTCCAATGGTCATCTTTTAAAATTCCAAAAAAATAGTTTTGGTTGACTTCGAATATTTCTTAAGTTATTAGGTCATCGTTGAGAATTATGTTTTTCAAGATGGTCATTTTTCAAAATTAAAAACAAAATTTTTGTTCAAAAGTGCTATTTTAAGGGATGTTCATCTTCAATAATTGTCTTTTTTCCAATGGTCATCTTTTAAAATTAAAAACAAAATTTCTTTTCAAAAGTTAGAGCTATTTTAAGGGATTGTCATCTTCCATAATTGTGTTTTTTCCAAATGGTCATCTTTTAAAATTCCAAAAAAAATATTTTTTGTTGAGTTAGAATACAAAATTGATATTTTTTTTTTCAAAATTAAAAAAAATATTTGTAGGGGTGGTCAAAAAAAAGTTAAAGGGTGGTCATTAATGTCCAAAGAAACCAATTGAAAGAATTTTTCAAATTTGAAAAAATTGATTTTTTGGGAACAGCGTTCTTTTGGCCCCCCATTTTTCAAAATCTATTTTTCTGAAAACTGTGGGATGTCAAAAAAAGTTGTTGGGTGGTCAAAAGTGGTCATTTAATATGTCTTCTTTTACGAAAAAATAAAAAAAATCGGACAATTTTTGGGGCCAAGTTAACACAGCTGGCAGCACCGACATAAACCAGAAGGGTTAGTACCTTTTAGAATATATTTTGGTTATAAATCTAGTAACATTTAATATAGGGAATACCCCTACTTTTGTCACTAGAACTAGAAAAGAAGATTTAAACATTACAATGGGAATACCGAACGTAGGCCGTCTAATAAGGGAATCACAGAGAAAACCTCTGAGAAGAACCCTAAGAAAACAAACTGGGACCTATACAAAAACGTTCTTAAGTCAAATATGGAACAAATCGGTCCAGTGACTATGACAAATAGTCACCTTGAATTAGAATTTATAGTTAATGAGTTTAGTGGGGCTTTACAGTAGGCCTTTGATCTCAGTTGCCCTCTTTAACCTATTAGAAGACAGAAAGACGCCCAATTGTGGAACTCAAATCTGTTAAAACTAAGCTCCAAGGTTAGAAAGCTCTTGAATGAGGCAAAAAGAACCGGGGAATGGGGTAATTACATCGCAAAATTGACAAATTACAATAAAAAGAGATACGAAAATCCAAAAGAAAAAGCTTCACTTCTTTCTGTGAGGGTATTTCCTCAACCCCTGCTGCGGCAAGGCTGATGCACAAAGCTCTTGCAAAGGAGAAGACAATTACATCATTAGAACTTCGCTACAATGATGGGAGCTTCACCGAAAATGAAGAGCAGAGGGCCACTCTGCTACTTAACACGCACTTTCCAGGCAGCCTACCACTGGTAGAAAACTCAGTAGAGAGAATACCTCAAATATTTGCTCAGACAAAAGGATTGAGTGGGCAATTAGAAACTTTCAACCTTTTAAGTCACTAGGGGCAGATGGTATCGTCCCAACCCTTTTGCAAAAGGGTAAGGATGATCTTATGGCCTACCTTATTAGTATTCTTCGAAGTAGTATTGCTCTTGGGTATATACCAAGACTATGGAGGAGAGCTAAAGTAATCTTTATTCCAAAAATTGGGAAAAAAGATACAACCCCTCCAAAGTCTTTCAGACCAATAAGTTTAACCTCTTTCGTACTAAAAACTTTAGAGAAAATAATAGACAACTTCATAAGAACAGAAGTTTTAATAAAAAGGCCGCTCAATCTGCGACAACATGCCTATAAAGCTGGTAGATCCACAGATTCGAACATTCGAACTCACTAATACCTTACAAACATTTTTAGATGCAAAGGAAACGGCATTAGCTGCCTTCCTAGATAAAGAAAGAGCGTTCAATAACACCTCCCATGATTCTGTAAATAAAAGCCCTGGTCAGGAAGTGTGTTCCCATGACCATAACTAGATGGATTAGGGAAATGTAAGGTTAGAACAGCAGAGGCCCTAGCAGGAACGAACATACAGAGTGTCGTTACCACAGGAGGTTGTCTTCAGGGAGGGGTACTATCACCCTTGCTGTAGAGCCTCGAAGTGGATGAACTGTTAAAATATCTTACGTCCCAAGGCATACAAGTCATCAATTACAATTACAAGGAAATGGTGCCTTATTGTAGGCCTAAATATAAACCCTACAAAAACTACGATTGTACCATTTACCAAGAAAAGACTTCTACCACGCATGAAATCTATCCGGTAAGCTGGCGAAGTAATTGAGGGAGGTAAAAAAGCCCTTATTATAGGCAAGAGACTTGCAGGAAAATCTTGGGGTGGGAAGCCTAACATCCTCAGATGGATGTACACCATGATGGTAAGACCCATCATTACCTATGGTACGGTTGCTTGGCACAAACGAACCGAATTAGTAACAACAGAAAGCTCTAGAGAAATTACAAAGGCTCGCATGTTTATGTATAACAGGAGCAATGAGCACTTGCCCTACAGCAGCTATGGATGTTATCCTCCATCTATCCCCTCTACACGAAGTTATTGTAAGTAGTGCTGCCATTATGAGATTTTCCGGGAAGGGAACGGGGACTGGAAAATGCATCAGTCTGAGGGAAAGAGACTGTATTCCGAAGTTCTCAATAATAAACCTCATTGACATTCCAATAGATGGTATGATTAAAAAATATACCTTCGTGAAAAACTTTCAAACGAAAACGAAGCTAAGTTGTAAAAAAGACTGGGTAGTCAAAACAGTGGACTACACTCTAAATGCAAATGCCATCAAGTGGTACACTGATGGAACGAGAACGACAGAAGGGACTGGTGCGGGAATTTTTGGGCCAATAACCAAACTTTCCATACCAATGGGATAGTCCTCTAGCATTTTTCAAGCTGAAGGGCAAGCGAGAGCAACTTCAAAATCTCCAAAGGAATTACAATAAACATAAGATTGCCATTATGTAGCCAAGCCGCACTCAAAGCTCTGAGCTCCTACTCCATCAGCTCTAAGCTGGTATGGGAATGTGAAGGAGGGCTCAATGAACTGGGCAAAAATAACACTATCACACTCCATTGGGTACCACGGAGGTGTCCAGGAAGTGGCAGACTCCCTAGCAAAAATAGGTGCAACGAATCCATTAAGGGGACCTTAACCAGATTGCGGAATAGGAGAAAACGTGATAAGAAACAAAATCAAATAAGGCAATAAGTTCCAAAACTTGGAAAGAACTCCCAAAGCTAAGATAGGCTAAACAATTATACGTTTTGCAGACTGTATCAGCTTAAGTAGGAACAACCTAAGAATTATAACGGGTCTCCTCACTGGACACCTCAAACTAAAAAGACACCTTAGTATACTCGCCCTAGTAAGTAGTGCCACATGCAGGTTCTGTGACACAGATGAGGAAACAACGCGCTGGACCATATTCTAGGCAGATGTAGCACACTCATACATCAAAGAAAAAAGTACCTGGGACACTACCAGGTAGAAGAGAGCCACTTACCATCTCTTAAAATACTCCAAAGCAGGCCTCATCCAGCTCTAGGTGGGTGGCACAGTAGATGTTAAGGTCACAGTGCAATATCCCTCAAATTTTCTATTCATTCATTCAACCGCTTTACCAAATTTCATAATCCTGAACCAATCGGAAGTGCTCTCAATGTACTTAATATAAATTCTGTGAAAATTGGTGGTTTGCCACGCCCACTGAATGTAAAATCTCAAATTTTTAATTTTCGCTTTGCTTGTATGTCGTGTCATATCGCTCTACCAAATTTCATCATTCTACGACAATCCGAAGTTCTCTGCATAGTTGATATCAATTTTGAGAAGTGCTCCATCTAATTGGTAACTATTCAAATGGGTGGGTGCCACGCCCCTGAATGTAAAATCTCAAATTTTAAAATTTTGCCTTTGCCTGCACTTTAAACCCTACCGCTGTATTAAATTTGATCATTCTACGACAATCAGAAGTGCTCCAAGTAATTTATATCAATTCTATGAAAATGGGCGGGTACCACGCCCCCTGAATGGAAAATCTTTAATTTTCGATTTTTTCCTGTCAGTGAGTGAGTGAGTGAGTCAGTCAGTCGGTTACGTTTTTTTTTGATTTTTGCAGTCTTATATCTCGGGAACCACTAATGCTAAGGAATTGAAATGTGGTGAGTTGCCTAAACCTGGTGCGCATAACAAATGCTGTGAGTTTAAAGTTTCTGACTTTATTGGTATTTGGTACCTACCGAAGTTAGAGGGGGGTCGTATAAAGCCTGAGTCAACGGCGTATACAGGGGGGGGGTCATGTCCCCCCCCGAGAACTCAAGATTATTTTGTTGATCTGAAATAATTATTTAGTTACCACATAGAAAAAAAATGAAAGTTGGTTTCTTAGAAAGCTAGTAGGATTTTCGATTGTTAATTTAGAATTAAATAGAGAATTTGAATGTTGGTAACTTCAATTCAATAAGAAATTTAACACAACAACAAACTTATCATATGATAAAACATTCAAATCTTAAAATATATGCATAGGCTAGTTTCCGTTTTGAGGTGACAGCCAAAACCTGTTAAACCAAACAGAAATCAAACTGCGGAGTTGTTACCAAATTTTCACTCGGTAAAGTAAAAACTAATAGGATTTTCAAAAAAAGAACATTTTTTTTTCTGAAAATAAAATCTTTAAACACATTATAGAACACATACAGAAATTGTTTTGTTTGATTTCTGTATGATAGATTATTTCTAAAAGCAAAAAGAGTGATAATTTTCGATTTATAGTTATTCTAACCAAAAAATATTAATGTTAACGATAAGAGACATAAATATATAAAACTATGATGAAAACCTATTATGAAAGGATTTTGTTTGCACTTATTCAACAATTACGATCGAACAATATTGTTATTGATTTGGATGTGGATTACGTTTACAAAGTAACCTATGAATCCCATAATGCAAAAGCCAATAGGCATGGTAGAGGAGATTTTTTGGAACACCTTGCGGTGAACCGTTTGACCAGTCGGATGGAATTATGGACGAAAAGCGACTAGGCTCGTAGAATTTAAATATTTTGTCCATTATTTTTATCAGAAAGGCTTACTGGTAAGAAAGATAAAAAGATAAGGTATATTTGATGTACATATTTATTTTGGAAGGTGCCTTTCACTTTTCCATCGGTGGCAGGCTTAGAGACATATATTTTTTTCAAATCAGAAGCATATCAAAATCACTCGTGAACTTTGTTCACACTTTTCTTGAAACGCAACGAAAAGGAATCTTTGTATTAAATTATAATACGAATTTGTAATGTATTTTAGTTTGTCCACTATTGTAAAAAGAGCAATTTACACAAGTGGTCATTTTTGAAAATCAGAGCTATTGTTTTCATTTTCAGTAGTGAATATTTATGTCTTTTTACTAAAATTAAGAAACAGAAAACCGTGCACAGTCCCTAGGATATTTTACTAATTTTTCCTGCAACTTCAATTCGCTGAAATAAAAACTTTGATAGGATTAAAATAAATTCTGAATAAAATTCAAAACGAATGATCAAGCGAATCCAAAATTTTTTCCTCAGTATTTTGACAGCTAGCTAAACTGATTTTTTTTGGTCAGGCAACTGGAGATTGCTGTATGCTTTTGCTGAGGCCCTCCGAAAAAAAAAATGTAACAAGTGGTTGTTGAAAAAACATTCAATAATATAAATTCCGGAGCGAAAGCTATGCAGCCTAACTGCGAGTGTGTTATCACACAAAAAACCCAATTTAATTAAATCAATTCTTGACCAGTGTCAAATCTTTCATTCAAAACAGAGAAAAGAGAAATAACCCGAATGATCAACAACCAACTTGTGGCTAGTAAAAAATGCTGGTTGTCTCAATATGCAATTTATAAAGACAAAACCTTCCATTGAATGGGCATGATCAGGTGACCTCGGTGGCGCAATGCGTAGTGCATTGGCCTCAGAGGTAGCTGGTCTAGGTTCGATTCCAATTGACGGCACTAATTTATAAATAAAAATTGAACATAAAGACTAAGCACCACTGAAAGGAATCTGATGATTGGTGTGGCAGCCATGATACAAATACAATGGTTGTAGCCCACTCAAGTGGTTGTTGAAAATTCAAACATTCAATAATATAAATTACAGAGCGAAAGCTATCCAGCCTAACTGCGAGTGTGTTACACAAAAAACCCAATTTAAAAAATGTAACAGTCAGGAATAAAAACGAAGAGTGCGTTCACTGGTCCAGCTAATAAAGGTTCGTTCGACTCAGTTGTTTATTTTATTTTTCTTTGGAACCAAAAATGAGGTAACTTTGCAAATACCAAAAAAGTGATTTCGTCTTAAATTTGTTAATTTTTTTGTATAGGTAGCTCATTTAATTTTGAATTGGCTTCGGCAGTTCGAAATATATATTTTCAACGAAATTGCCTAATTTGGCGTAGTAGTATTACATTCGTAGTCTGCTATTATAAGCCGACTTTTGATTCTTAACTTAACTTAACTGGCGGGTCGATATTAAAATTGAGTAAAACAAGATATGAATAAGGTTTTATCTTTATTTGAGAGCCCTATTATAGTAATATAACATCGTTCAAATGGCCGCCCGGTTTCGCTGGGTGGCGCGGATTCGAAAGGTCCAGTTTTCGATGACTTTGGCGCATAAATCAGGCTGAATTTGACCGATGGCATCGATTATGTTCTCTTTGAGGGTCGAGGTGGTTTGCAACTTATTCGCATAGACCTGCGACTTAAGAAAGCCCCACAAGAAAAAGTCCAAAGGGGTCAAATCACACGATCTTGGTGGCCAAATCACGTCCTCTCGGCGCGAGATAACCATGCCATGAAACCGCTCGTGCAGAATATCGATTGTGTCTTAAGCTGTGTGGCACGTAAAGCCATCCTGTTGAAACCATATATCTTCAGTGTCCATATCATCCAATTTAGGCCAAAAGAAGTTGGTGATCATCGACCTATAGCGATCGCCGTTGGCGGTGATGGCCTGGCCAGCATCATTTTCGAAGAAGTACGGACCGATGACGCCTCCAGGCATCCAGCCCAAAATCCACACAAAACAGTAACTTTACTTGGATGCATTGGCACCTCGTGAATCACGCGTGGATTAGTGTCGTCCCAAATCCGGCAATTTTGCTTATTCACGTACCCATTCATCCAAAGATAGGCCTCATCGCTAAAGATGATTTTTCGACCAAAATTGGGATAAACTTCTAACTACTCTAAAACATCATTTGCACGTGTTGCTCGAAGTTATAACTCACCATGATGATTTGTCTGTAGTAACTGATTAAAAGACGATATTTTGACCGAAAGTAAAAGAAACAATACGGCCGCCACGAGCTGTCAAAATCAACCCGTCCCTATTGGAAAACCCTTAAGTTTAGTTAATTAAGATTTTTTCCCTTTTATTTTATGTAGCTACGCACAGTAAAATATGAAAAAAAAAATAAGGCACTTGACTTTTAACAAATATTAGTTTGTGTTATTTTTTTTGGCATGACCTAAACTAAAGCTGTATACGCCCCTGGCCTGAGTTTGGTCCTGTAAAAAGGGTGTAGTGCCAGAACTTGGCTGGGCACTGGGCACTACCGTGACCTTGATCTATAGGTTTTGCAAACCACGATAAAATCTTCATTTAACTGGGACATAAAGTAAGATTAAAGTAAAAATAGTTTAATAAAATTAAAGGAGTGAAAACCATTATATTCACAGGATAGTACATCATATTCTTAACGAGGAAACCACCGGCTAAGTTTTGTGTCTTAAAATTATCTCACAAGTAGATGCTACCATCGTCTGCTACGCACCCTAGAGGTAACTTATGCTGACTGATGTGCGACCCCCTATATTTTAGAACATTATTCATACTCATAATAGAAATGCGGGATACTTTTCAAGAAAGAAGGATGAAGAAATTAATTTCTTAGTAAAAATGTGCAACAGCTCAACCCCATCCAGTTGAAATGCTAGGATATTTTTACATACAAATAAAAACGAAATACCATTCAGAGAAGTCTGATAAATCTTGTGAGTTGTGATTCTCTCGATATCACTGATATCTATAATACACTGGATAGTGTATTCCCTACAAATATAACAGTTTTGTTTGACTCCAATTGGGCTTTTCGCGAAACTATAGCTATACATATATCTTTAAAAAATGCATAAACAAAACTTATTCGAGGGAAAACAATGCAATACAAACAAATATAAATACACAACTACAAATGAATTCTCTGTACACGTATACGAAATTATTTATTTTCCCTCGAGTCAGAGCTGTTTTTTTGCTGTTTTGTTGTTGTTGTTTTTTTTTCTTATTTAAGCTCCGTTTGCCACTGACGTTTGTGGAATAAGCTCCATTGAAGATGACAAATACGCGCCAAGTCAACTATTTGACGTCTTCCAGTCGCAAAAAAAGTATTGGCCTCGTTCACTAACCAATGGCCGCATTCGGATACGTAAACAAATGTATCTGGATTTATTCGTGTTGTTCTAATGCCTAATACTACGTTTTCACTGTGCCAAATGAGGTAATTTCGTTGCAAATTTCCAAATCATACCGAAATTACCTCATTTCCCATACAAATTCTCGTTCTCAAATGAGCTAATTTCAACAAAACGAAGGTGATTACAACAACACGAACAAATCAAGATACCTTTGGCGACATACCCGAACGCGGCCATTGTGTAGTTTTATGTTCATTTTACAGCAGGCAGCTAGGGATGAGCTTTGTTCATCAATGTTAGGAAAATATCGATGCTAGACGAAAAAACATATCGATATTAAAACATGTGTGAAACATCGCAACATCGATGTTAAGATTGAGCACATCTACTTTAAAACAGCTAATAAATTGCAAAATAATTCATAATTATACTTTATGTTTGCCTTTAAACACTCGTTACCTCATGCTTATAAAAATGAAAAACATTACAACCGCTATAATTGCTTTCATCAAATTTGTTTGATCTTCGATGGTCATGTACACAAAACAAAAATGAAAAATAAAAGGGAAAAAAACCCAACATTAAATCACTAATCAGAAAAAAAAAATTATTTATAAAATAATGATAGTCCTTTTTTATTTATAAAAAGTATTTTGATTAATTATCAATAGCAAAATGGTAATTCAATTTGGTAGTACTTTTTTCTGTCTGGACTTAAGTTAAGAACCGAAAATTATCTGAAATTGGCTTTGTTTATTATGTTGTATTTACGTTAGTTAAGATGTCGTTTTTTGGTCCAATTCTATCTGGATCTGCAAAAACACACGGTTATTAAAATCATCGATGTTCAGAAAGATAAAGGCATCGTTTACAAATGATATTTAGTATATAAGACTTTTTAAGCCGGTGTCTTGTGGAGCCGTGTATCGCTATCAGTCCAAATAATATACACCACACAACCACACTACCTACGAGACAAATGTGGTTCTATTGATATGAATAACATTGTAGTGATAGAAACGCTACACGATAGACAAGTGTGGTTGGCTTTAGACTTTCACTATTGTTAAAAAATTTAACATCTATGTTTGAACATTAAAATCATCGATGTTCACAAAGGAAAACCGCCGTCTACACAAGATTTTTTACCTACAACTGATTAGATGTTCATTCAGGCAAAATAACTTATGATCGATGATCGAGAATCAAAAACATCTTGTACTTGACGAAAACGAAAAAAAAGATTAGGTTCAAAATTATCGCTACAATTTTTAAAACAATGTAATATAAAATGTATTTTTAATCGATTTTTGAACGTGCTTTTATTATTATGCAAACAAATATATTAAAAAATATCGATGTTAAAAACGATTTTTCTGATTCGATAATTTTTGACATCGATGTTGGTTCTTCGATGTTAACATCGACTTTTTTCAATGTCGCTCATCCCTAGCAGGCACTCTATATTTCGTTATACTGTTATATACTGTAATACAAAAAAAAGCCAGCTCAACTATAACAGTTCTTCAAATGGAGTCAACCTTTTTGTACGAATACGCTATCCAGTGTATCGATATACATAAAACAAAACTGCAGCAACTTAAGATTATATTTAGCAAATTAATGACAGGAATTAAAAACAGATGCCGAAATGTCATCTTTGTGGCATAAAGGCCGTTAAAAGCTGAATCTACAAACAAAAGAAGGGATGATTAAGTTACTTATAACTTTTGTATTTCCACATCCAAATGAACGCCTTGTGTAATTCTGCATCTCCTTACTTATTGCGCCTGGGGGCTTGAAATAGTTATATAACAAAAAGAAAACATACCAACAAACCATGTCTGCTTAACCGAATTTTCTTGTTCAGCCTTAAGGCTGCCGAATTCAATATCGAATAGACAACTCTATCTAACACGGCAGAAACACATTGCAAATGTTTAATCTAATAGAATTGTAGTGCAACGTCCTTAAAATGCACCTGTCAGCTAAAGAAATTTGAAAAGGAAAACATTCGCGTAACAACCAAAGAAATGTATTGCTCCTTGTGGGACTGTTTTGGATATACAGCTTTCCTAAGAAATAATATGTAGGTACTGTACAGTGTACATACGAGTATGTATTATATTTATATGGATGTGTATTCCACAGACAAATTCCATTAAAAAGTTTCAGAAGAACACACTTCCTTCATCGATGTCATACCTTTTCGGGTTGTGAATATATTTTGTAGAAGAATCATCCCCAAGAGGAAAAGTTTCTTTTTTCCACATACATAAGGTGATTTCAAAATTAATTACAATACCAAATCACGTGATTTGAATAATAAAACCCAAAGATATTCCCATATTACCAGATACGCAAATAATAATCTCATTTCATTACCACATTAAAATGCATTACGAGATCTCAATGGATTTGTGTAACTAAGATATTGATTTTTTTTGCAACCATGATCTAAGAATTGACTCATTTGGGGAGACTGGGAGCTGGGACTATAGGGAAGCAGGTTGTTTTCGTCCTGTTGCTGAGTGATTTAAATATTATAATAATCTGTGCCAAGTTGTAGGACAAAGTTGACGGATTTCTTTCTGTACGGCAATCTGATTTATTAAGTAAAAAGTTTCACCACCGACGCACAGCGCGGTGTCTTCGTCGGATGTGCGTTGTTATAAGAAAACGACACGGTAGTGAAATAATGATTAACTTTGCCTATTGTTCTGAGAAAGTTAGAAATTGTGTGGTGAAACCAGCGAAGAGATATACAATACATCATACATAACATACCTATTTCACGCAAATAATTTATGTGGATTATATGTCCATAGTCTCTAGAATTTGTTCGAAATGCATTCCCGTTGGCTTGGAAAAATAATTTCTTTTTCTTTTATTATTTTATAATAATCATTGTAGAATAATTGTTTGTGAATGCGAATAGACAAATACATTACAAATAGGTATATTTTATCAATTTTGTTTTGTATTCTATACCTACTTTTTATAGGGGTTGTAAAGGGTTTTTCAAAAGGGACGCTACAAAAGAAGAGCAACCGGGACAGCAAACCACGCCATATATCTCGCCGCTCTTTTGACATTTCTCTTCAGTAACGTTTGCCATTTCACGATGGAAAGATATACGAGCCAACAACGAGTCGAAATAATTAAAATTTACTACCGAAATTCGGAGTCAGTGGCCTCCCCGTTTAGAGCGCTACGTCCAAGAAAAATCATCTTCAACGATGAGGCTCATTTCTGGCTGAATGGCTTCGTCAATAAACAAAATATGTGGTATTGGTCAGGCAGCAATCCACACGTACTCCATGAGTCATCACTGCATCCCGAAAAAATTACAGTTTGGTGTGGTTTATAGGCCGGCGTCGTCATTGGGCCGTACTTCTTCCGTGATGATCAAGACCGGCACGTTACTGTGAATGGGGATCGCAACCGTTCAATGATAACCGAATAGTTTTAGCCCCAATCGGATGATATGGGCTTGGAGGACATGTGGTTCCAACAGGACGGCGCCACAAGCCACACAGCGAATGTCACAATCAATTTATTGGAATCCAAGTTTGGAGAACGTGTTATCCCACGAAATGGTCCAGTCAATTTCAAAATTTAGATGTCTTTGGAAAGGTCGTTGTCTCACTATTTAAATACATACAAAATATTAATAGACAACCATACAATTTTAAAGACTGATACGATTAAACAGATGGCAGGATTATGTACATGTCCAGAAAAAATCCAATTGAGTCCAGGGGCGTATACAGCCTTACTTCTTGGGGGGGGTCACGCCGAAAAAAAAATAACACAGACTTATACAGTGCTTTGCATAAGTATAAACGCACCTGTAAAAATGGCATCAGTAAACAAGTGAATTGAGCAAAAAAAAAGTCCCGTTATTTTTCCTAGCGTTGTTTAGAAAATAAAAACAGATTTTTTCGTATTGCAGAAGTATAAACGCACTATGCAAATTTCAATTAAGCTTCATTTAATTATGAGTTTCGAGATGACAAACAACGTAGCCGCGTGGAATACATTTAAGAAATACGGAAAAGACCAAAAGTTAAGACTTTCGTTCAAGTATTCTTAGGAAAATTTCGAGATTGGGTCATTTTTCCGTAATTTCATACCAGATCCAGAATCTTATGGAACGAAAATAAGACCCGGGGGTCCGCAGATGCTGACACGTTGCGATAATAGCCGAACAATCAATGTTGCATCTAATGGGGTGCAATTTTGGAGTGCAATTCGTTACGAATTGGGGTTAGGCGTTTCATTTTCGACGGTTTTTCGTACTTTGCAGTAGAGTGATTGTTAGGGGCAAAATGGCGCCAGCTCCAAATCTGACAACAGCCCACAAACAAAAGATGTTGGAATTTACCCGTCAAAATATGGACCGCTATTGGAAAACCGTACTTAATATTTTATTATATAACGCTTTAACTCTTCTTAATTCAAAAATGAATTTAATACCACAATCTAGTGCATTTTTTTTTACAAAGATTATTTTCAGTGACAACAAGTAGTTGAGCCTTGATGGGCCAGATGGTTTTAACGTTTATTGGCACAAAAAATGCATTAAATTGTGGCATTAATAGATTTTTAAAATAAGAAGAGTTAAAGCGTTAAATAATAAAATGTTAAGTACGGTTTTCCAATAGCGGTCCATATTTTGACGGGTAAATTCCAATATCTTTTGTTTGTGGGCGTTTGTCAGATTTGGAGCTGGCCCCTTTTTGCCCCAAACAATCACTCCACTGCTTCTTAAAGTACGAAAAACTGTCGAAAATGAAATGCCTAACCCCAATTCGTAACGAAATTCACTCAAAAAATGCACCGAATTATATGTAACATTGATTGTTCGGTTATTATCGCGACGTGTCAGCATCTGCATCTGCACTATACTATAATACATTTATATAAAAAATAAATTGGGTGGCACAACGGCTCTTGAGGAACCAGGCCTAGTGACTAAAAACTCGCAAACATTCCTGTGTGCACGTGTCGACAGGAATGAGAGGGACCTACAATTTTATGCCGAATCCGAACGGTTAGATGAGAAGCACTTATTCATGACAAGCGATAACTCTTGGAGGTTTTGTCAATGCATCCAAAGAGACAGTAGCCCTGAAGTTTTTAGGTGGACGAGGCTGGGAAGTGAACCTAGATCTCTAGCGTGAAAGTCCAACGCACTAACCATTACGCTATTGGTTGAAATTAGCTCATTTGGAAATAAGAATATGTAATTTCGGATCTCATTTGGAAATTTTCAACGAAATTACCTCATTTGGCCCAGTGAAAATGTATAGTATTAGTATAACGGGCTATTCGTTTCTATACCTTCCCTTCAAGCAAAATCACGGACCCAAATTTCTCGGTTCACTTGGGACTCAAAAAAAAATGAGTGTCTCGCACACAATAACAAATTTTCTGTGTACGCATGTAAAAAGAACGAGAATCGAGAGTATTCTTTTTAAGCACCGAGAAATAGAGAGAGTATAGGCGAAGTATACAATCATTTTGCCTTAATTTCCACCACTTTTTTTTAGTTCAGTTTTGTAGGTAGCATGGCGAAGACGGTTGCTTTTTTATCTCTTTTTTTCTTGTTAAAACTTTGAAAAATTTCCAATCAGAAATGCAAGTTTCTATTTATTAAATGTAAATTTATATTTGTGGAAATATGTCATGGTTATTAGTGCGAAATAGTCTTTAGAAAAACTTTTATGAATGATAAATAGAAAAACTCTTGAAATGAAAAAATTCTGTTTGTTTTATTTTTGTAGGCAATGGAGAAACTGAACTAGATGGGAAGTTTTTTTAATACATTTGGGTTGGGGATGCCTCAATTCATTCATTTTTTTTTTGGAACCGTTTTAGATTCCATTTGATTTCGGTTCTCTGAGTATGGTGAAATGAAAAACTCTCTCTCTCACAATACATTCACATAATGGCTCCGTGGTGATTCTAATTTCCATACTAATTTGAGCCGCAAAACGCAGTTTTTCGATCCGTATTTGGATCCGAATGCGAAGTCGTCCATACGTTGTTTGATACGTTTGCGGACGGAAAACGAGCTCGCTTGCTTGAAGGGCTAATGTAACATTTTTTTAGGGCTGGCCACGAGACTAGAAAAGTCTCGGTCTCGATCTCGCAAGACGAGACCGAGACTAGACGAGGCGAGACGAGACTGTATATTTGGACCGACATTTACAGAGAGTCTAATAAATTAAAAAAATCCAATTTCAGTTAAATATTTATTTTCTTCTGCACATATTCAAACGATAATTGAAAATATTTCGTTCCAATAATCAACAGTTTGTCCGGAAATCGTATTTTTCGGAGACGAGACCGAGTCGAGACTTAATTATACGAGGCCGACGAGACAGAAAATTTTCGATTTTAACGAGACCGAGACTTACAAAAGTCTCTCAGAGTCTCGTCTCGTGGCCAGCCCTCCCCTTTAGATTTGGAGGACCTCAGCAACAGCATACAGCAGTCTCCAGTTGCCTGAACAAATCTGAATTTAGCAATCAAAATACTGAGGAAAAAATATTGGATTCGCTGGGTCATTTGTTTTGAATTTTGTTCGGAATTAATTTTATTTCAGCTAGTTCTAATTTGAATTGAAGTTGCAGGAAATATTAGTAAAATAACATTAGGTACTCTCTTTTCTGTTTCTGAAATTTAAGTTAACAGTTAAATATAAATATTCACTAATGAAAATGAAAACAATAGTTCTGATTTTCAAAAATGACCACTTGGGCAAATTGCTTATACAATAACAATAGTGGACAAATAAAAATACATTACAAATTCGTATTTTAATTGAATACAAAGATTCGTTTTCGTTGCTTTTCAATAAAAGTGTGAAAAAAGTTCAGGAGTGATTTGTATATGCTTCTGATTTGAAAAAAAAAATAATTTTGTTTCTAAGGTGGCCATACGTGACTGAACCAACGAGCCGAACGGCTCGGAGGTGAACCAAAATTGCCCGTGAGTGGGAAAACTCATATGGCTTCGTTTGGTTCGGCCGAAGAATTTGGATTTTCAGCCAGTCCAAAATCCACGAACATGAACCTTAGAATGTTCGGCTGTATCGTCTGCGAGGAATCAGCAAGCCTAGCAGTTATGTTTGCTTCCAACTTTGTCCCGGTCTACATTGAACGATTTTTCCCGTGCTGAATGGAAAAATCGGCCGAAACTGGAAGGATCATGTCGGCTGTACCTCTCAATCGCACACGATTACAACAACAATTTTTTGTCGGCACTAAAAATATCGTTCAATGTAGACCGGGACTTTCCAATCGCTCCACCGCACCGTTACTAAATAATAAAATCCTACTTTCTCACTCTTCTCATTAAATTGTAGAATACAAGTTTCAGAAAAAACATCTAACTGTCTCATTTTCTCCATGAGAGACCGGAACCAAATAGCTCCGAGCTGTTCGGCTCGGTCGTGTATGGCCAGCTTAAGACTGCCAGGATGGCAAAGTGAAAGGCAAAATAAATATGTACAACAAATATACCTAATCTTTCTTACCAGTAAAGCCTTTCTGATAAAAATAATTGACAAAGTTGTTAAATTCTGTGAACCTTGACGCGTTTTTGTCAAGGATTCCATTTGACTAGTCAAACGGTCACCAAGGAGGAGTTCCAATAAATCGCCTTTACCATAGCTTTAAATTTTTGCATTACGAGATTCATAGGTTCCTTTGTAAAAATAATCCACATGCATATTAACAACATTATTTTTCGATCATAAATGTTGAATAAGTGCAAACAAAATCCTATCATAATAGGTTTTCATCATAGTTTTATATATTTATGACTATTTCTCGTTCACATTAACATTTTTTGGTTAGAATAATAATAAATCGAAAGTTGTCACTCACATTATGTAGATATTTTTGTTTGCTTTTAAAAATAATCTACTCTGTCATACAGAAATCAAATAAAACAATTTCTATATGGTGTTCTATAATGTGTTTAAAGATTTTATTTTCAGCAATATAAAATGTTCTTTTTCAAAATCCTATTGGTTTTACTTTACTGAGTGAACATTTGGAAACAACTACAGTCTTTAATTTCTGTTTGGTTAAACAGGTTTTGGCTGTCATCTTAAAACGGAACCTATGATTGTTTATGCATATATTTTAAGATTTGAATGTATTATCATACGAGAAGTTTGTTGTTATCTTAAATTTGAGGTACGAGGAAGAAAATCTAAGTTGCATCAATTGAATACAAAATATGGTAGGTAGGTATTTCATTGCCATGAAAATTAAATTCCTTATTGAAATCCAAGTTACCAACATTCAAATTTTCTATTGAATACTGAATTTACCAATCGAAAATCATATTAGCTTTCTAGGTAACCAACTTGCTTTTTTTTGTATGTGGTTACTAAATAATTATTTCAGATCAACAAAATTATCTTGAGTACTCGGGGGGGGGGGGGGGGGGACATGACCCCGTGACCCCCCCCCTGTATACGCCGTTGATTGAGTCCAAAAAATCTATGTCCATGCAGCGATATGGCGAAAAATATAACTTTTTGAACAAGACATGAGCGCTGTACAAAGCTTAGCTATGAGATTTGATGTTTCAAGTGCGTATGAGTTTTTTGCCTGGTTTTTCTTGAATGTGTAAGTGAATATTAGAATGTTGGAAAATATTATAAGTAGTGATGAAAGGCTAATGAATGGCATGATATAATTCTCAAGTAAGTAAAAATGCGCCGGTTGTTGATTGGATTGTGGTGGAAGGTAAAATCTTAACCAATCATGTTTAATTTACGTGGTCGGTGAAAATTACTTCTTTCTTTCACAATCTCCCAAATAAGTGAGAAACATTCGCTCCGTAGAGCAAATCATTTACAATGATAACAAAAATGGTAACAGCAATGCTATACGAGCAAAAACCTCCGTATTACAGCTCCTCTTTTCTGTGCGTTGCAGGTCGTGTGACGAAATGTCAAAATCTAAGGGCACCAATCGATTAAGGAGGGTGTTATTACCTAATGTCTCGGCCAACACCTTAGCACCAACAGAAAATAAGAAATTTCACTTTTCAATTTGACAGGTGTCGAAATGTCAAGATCTGAGAGCGCCAATCGATTTAGGAGGTGGATTTTGCACTCTAAGTCCAGTGCAAATCAAAAAAATCGCACTTGACAGTTGACAGTGATGGTGGTAAAATGTCAAAAGTCCGAAAAATCACACCTTTTGCTTTGACAGTTGATAGTTGGGGCGAGATAGCAAACCATACAAATTTTTCAAATATTTTCTTACAAGTAGGTGTCTTTAGCATAGATATTTAGAAGTACGTGAATATATAGTTAAGCTTTTATATTAATAATAATTAACACTTGCACAATATTTCTATCCTTTAAAAATTGAGAAAATGAATGATGTTGAAAATTTATTGATGTCGGGAATAAGTTTTTCTGGGCTTGGGCAGTCAATTCATCGAATTTATTTCAGAGATATTCACGATATCAGAAATATTTTCAAGGAAAACTATTTTCCACGGGAAATTTTTTTTTTTTAAGATTTGTTAACAAACTATCCTTTAACAAAATGGACCCGGGCAACGCTGGGTGTTTCCGCTAGTATGTATATAAAAGAGAAATATCGTCCGTGTGTGCGCCCATAACTCGAGAACGGATCGTTCGATTTTCACGATTTTAGGCTTGATGAATTCGTATTGATCCAAGGAAGGACATAAGACACTGTAGAAAAATCTCGAAAAATTTTCAGGAAAATTGCAAATCAGGGATCATCCTCTTTTTAATGCATATCTCGGGAACGGTGCCCTCGATTTTGACGGTTAAGTGCTTGATGGATTCGTATTGGCTGAATAAAGGACATAGGACACTGGAGAAAAATCCCGGAAAAATTGCAGGAAAATTGGAAAACAGGGAACATCCAGTTTTTAATGCATTTCTCGAGAACGGTGTCTTTGATTTTCACGATTAAGTGCTTGATGGATTCGTATTGGCTCAAGAAAGGACATAGGACACTGGAGGAAAATCCCGGAAAATTTCCAGGAAAATTGGAAAACGGAACATCCAGTTTTGAATGCATAAATCGAGAACGGTTACTTCGATTTTAACGATTAAGGGCTTGATAAGTTAGTATTAGTTCAAGGAAGGGCATAGAAAACTGGAAGAAAATCCCCTAAAATTTCCAGAAAAATTGAAAATCCGGGAACATCTGGTTTTTATTGCATAACTCGAGAACGGTTACTTTAATTTTCACGATTTATGGCTTGATAAATTCGTATTGGGCCCAGGAAGGGCCTGCTGAGAGCATCGGCTTTATTACAATACGTGGAGAAATTGCAATTTAAAACAAACATGCGAGTCGGTTTACGAAATGACCAGTTCGCTGCAGATTTCTCCAGTCAATTTATTGGCGATGGGCAATGGCGTGATAACAGTGGACTTAGTCACTGGCCTTATTGAATTTCCACCGAATTTTTGCTACTTTACAACAACGACAGAAAAGCTCATCGCGAATGTTTTTCCGAATTTCACTCAAAATTATGTTACTTATAATTGGCTGAGCTCACGCGCGATTTTGGTTGCGAAAAACAAGAATGTCGATTATTTGAATTTCGTCGTTCAAAATCAAATTGTCGTCGGTGAGTTCATTTATTCAAATCCGTGGACACCGTGATGGATGAAAACGAAGCCACAAACTATCCCACGGAATTTTTGAATTCTTTGGATGTTCCGGGCTTTTCAACACACAATTTAAAATTGAAAGTTGGCTCAGTTATAATTTTGCTTCGCAACCTCAATGCACCAAAACTTTGTAACGGTACGCGTTTGATTGTGAAGTGCATCAAATCAAATCTTATATTCAAGCCACGATTTTGAGGGGAAAATTCCAAGGCGAAGATGTTCTCATTCCACGGATTCCGCTTATTCCGAACGATTTGCCTTTCGTATTTAAGCGTCTTCAATATCCAGTGCATCTCGCTTTTGCTATATGACAATTAACAATCAATAAGTCGTAAGTCGACAATCGCTGGATGTTTGTGGCATCAATCTTGAATTCCAATATGTTTCTTACATGGTCAGTTGTATGCATTCTTGAGAATAAAGAATTTCAATTGACCGAATTAAATGAAACATCATTGTATATCATGCTCGGAATTATTATTTTCTTTACATAAATAAATTTAGGCGGAACAAAGTTCGCCGGGTCAGGTAGTATTACTATAATAGGGCTTTAAAATCTCCCCTCACACCCTTTTCGCCTACAAACTAGCCAGTTTCTGGCAACTCAGTTTCCTTGTGAACAAAGTTCACGAGTGATTTTGACATGCCTCTGATTTGAAAAAAATGTATGTCTCTAAGACTGCCACCGATGGAAAAGTGAAAGGCACCTTCCAAAATAAATATGTTCATCAAATACCTAATCTTTTTACCTTTCTTACCAGTAAGCCTTTCTGATAAAAATAATGGACAAAGTTGTTAAATTCTACGAGCCTAGTCGCTTTTCGTCAATGATTTCATCCGACTGGTCAAACGGTTCACCGCAAGGAGTTCCAAAAAAACTCCTTTACCATAGCTATTGATAAATGTTGAATAAGTACAAACAAAATCCTTTCATAATAAGTTTTCATCATAGTTTTATATATTTATGGCTTTTATCGATAACATTAACATTTTTTGATTAGAATAACTATAAATCGAAAGTTAACACTTTGTTTGCTTTTAAAAATAATCTGTCATACAGAAATCAAAAAAAACCATTTCTGTATGTGTTCTATAATGTGTTTAAAGATTTTATTTTTAGAAAAAAAAATGTTCTTTTTTTCAAAATCCTATTAAAGTAAAAATTTAGTAACAACTCTGCACTTTGATTTATTTGGTTTAACAGGTTTTGGCTGTCATCTCAAAACGGAAACTAGCCTATGCATATATTTTAAGATTTGAATGTATTATCATATGAGAAGTTTGTTGTTATGTTAAATTTGAGGTACGAGGAAGAAAATCTAAGTATCATCGATTGACTTCAAAATAACGTAGGTATTGCATTGCCATGGAAATAAATTTTTTTATTGAATTAAAGTTATCAACATTCAAATTCTCTATTGAATTCTAAATTAACAATCGAAAATTCTACTACCTTTCTAAGTAACCAACTTTCATTTTTTTTTCTATGTGGTTACTAAATAATTATTATATAATTATTTCAAAAAAATAATCTTGAGTCCTCGGGGGGGCATGACCCCGTGACCCCCCCCCCCTGTATACGCCGTTGAAAGGAGGCTTATGCCAGATCATAAACTTTTGACACGAATTTATTTATTTATTCAGACTTTGCACACAAATTAAATTTAATGTTTTTGATTAAAACAAGTACCTAATTTCAATGCGATTGCATTTATTAATTAATAGAAAAGAAAAAGAAAATGTAAACAAATATTGTAGAAATTATATTTAAAGGCAAATAAAAGCTTGTAATAATAAAATAATAACTTACCGCCCGCCAGTGGCCGAATATTCGTCCAGCAAAAAAAAAATTCACGGATGCATTATAGACCAAGAGCCGGCAGCAAATTTTGGGAGTGGAGTGATAACCAAAATTTATATACATATATGTGTAGATATACGCAGTATTATGCTAAATTCGACCGTCTGGCAAGTTTCTTTTTCAGCCGGGGGCGGGGGTGGGCGTTCGAAAACGGTAATTTTACCGATTTTGGGGTCGAAGTGATAACCACTTAAATTAATATATAAACCATAGAGGATGGTGTACTGATGTCAAAACTCGGTCTGCAAGAGGTGTTTTTTAATAATATTAATAATATTAATATCTCCACCGTAGATGCAATAATCCAATCAAAGGCACTTTTAAAAAATGTCGAAGGCGTTTTTAACCCACTCGCTTCATTAATTACGCTCAATAATTAACGCATTATAAGTATAAATCACTAAATATTCAGCCCTATCGAGGTATCCGTTGGGAAAAAGTTCCGAAACGATAGTACTTTCCGATCGGAACCTAGATTTCGTTCGAGGTATCCACTTCGGAAGAAAGAAGATAAAGCATACAATCGCATTCATTTGACACATTCGTTCGGATTAGTTCAATAAGTAAAAATCTTTGTGGTGTTTCAAAGTTTTTAAATTGGTCCACAAAAATGGATAGTGTGGGTTTATCATCTATTTGTTTATTGCACTAACGAAACAAACTTATATTTATTTTTTTTTTTTGCTTACTTTTCTTAAAATATTCCGCAACTATTTTCTGTCGGAGAATATCGGAAGAAATTTAACGCACAACTGTCAAAAATTCTGGATTGAACGCAATTCATCGCTATGCGATGATAGTCGTTACAATTTATCGGAAGATTGTCCGATCGGTCAATCGGAACGGATACCTCGGTAGAAAATTCTCCGATTTCGAATAGATCGGAAAAAAAAATTCTCCGAACGGATACCTCGATAGGGCTGATTAGTAAAACGTTTTATTTTTAAGCGATTTATATTTTTAGCTTCATAACAACTTCATAAAACTTATGATTACCTGATTATATTATTTATTTTAATTTTTAACTGTTTTGAAGTTATGGTTTTCTTATCTTATGTTCTTTATTTGTTACTTTCGATGAATATATTTTATGAAAAGATTGTATTATCGTTATAATGTTGTGATTATTTAAACAATAAGGATGTCCTTTTCAAAAAACTGGGTTGCACTACATTTTAAATCCGCTACGCTACATTTTGTACCAGTTGGGGGAAGGGGGGGGGGGCAACACTGATACGTACTTTTTTCCATTAAAATTATTGTAAATGTATATTTTGAATTTATTTATTTTATTATATAGCGGATCGGTTTCTGACTCTTTTATCCAGAGATAAGAGTCCATTATAAAAATTGGATGGCGCATCGGATCGTGAAGAACCAGGGCCTATGTGCGCGTATCGATAGGAATGAAAGGGACCTACAATTTTATGCGGAATCCGAACGGCTAGATGAGAAGCACTTATTCAGTTTTTTTAGGTGGACGAGCCTGGGAAGTGAACTCAGACCTCCAGAGTGACAGTTACAGTCCATCGCACTAATCATTATGCTACGGGCTACATACTTATGTACATTATATAATTCATTAAAAATTAAATTCTGACTTAAAGGTGGTAAAAAAACTTTTCTCTTGTGAACCTATTCATATCACCCGAAGTCACTTTTGATTTAAAATGTTTGGCATTGCAATAAATTAAGAAATCGAAAATTCCTTACCTCACAGTCAAAAGAATTAAAATTTCCTGGAATTAAATTTAACGCGATCTTAAATGTATTAGTGAGCAAATTCATAAAATTAACTTCATAACTCCGAATTGAATAATGGGCATTTCTTTCGTTCTCAGTTCTACCCGTTAAAGTTCTGCGGCGAGGCATTATTTGTGCTGTAATTGTTTTTGGAAATTAAGAAAAAAAAAACAAAATTTAGCAAATTAGAAATTAAGAAATCGATTCAGTTGTTAGTTTTGTCCGTTACTTTATTCAACGACAAATACAAGATCTGGTATATTATCTGTACTCAGATCACTACTTATAGAAATGTGATCTTTTTTTAAACTTGGGGTGTTGTAATTAAGTACATACAGTGCATCACAGCTTATTTGATACAGTGCCTGGTTGTAAATTAGGCTCGTAACAAGACCAAAGACGAAAAATATTTAAAATTGCACGAAACCAATAATATTTGGTTATTTCTAAGACTGATCGTGCTGTATTAAATAAGCAGTGACCTAGAATTTAGCAGTGTTTTTAGTTTTTTATTTGTATAATGTTAAGTACCAATTTTTTAAATAAATTGTTGATCTGTGTTGAAGTGCATATTTTATTCTTTAAATACAATTGAAATTTTGTGGATAGTCTTTCTGGTTTACAAGTTTCTGCAACTTCAATTTTAAACTTGGCACTGTATCAAATAAGCTGTGATCCACTGTATATTATTGCTTCATATTTATGTTATTCGTGAAATGTCCCATATTAAAAAAAAAATATTTGACTTACCTAATGAAATTCTTTTTGTACAATTTTTTTTTTTTTTTTTTCTTTCTTTTTCGTATATATTGTTTGGATTATTTTCGTTTCTGCTTTCTTTTTTCCGCAAGTCTTTTTTTCGTGGTTGCTTTCTATAAGCAGTAGTAAGTAGCTTGATACAATCTTCAAAAATGCTAGAAATTATTTATTTATTTTTAAAAATTAAAAACATTATAGTGGACTTACCAAATGAAATTATTTTGTATATTTTACTTTTTTTTCTTTTATTGTTTCTTTTTTTCCGCAAAACCATTCGCTTGGTTTTTTTTCGTTTCTGCTACCTTTTGTCTGCAAGTCGCTTGATGCAACATACAAAAAACGCAAAAATGTGTTTTTTTTACGAATATTAAAAACAATATATTGCACTTACCAAATTAAGGAAATTTCTTTACAACTATTTGTTTTTTTCCCCTCTTGCTCTTGTAGCTGAATTTCTTTAATTTTTCAAATCTAATTATTTTTTTAAACATAATAACAAAAGATTGCACTTACCAAACACCTTGAGACCAATCTTATATTTTGTATTTTAAGCTATTGAAAGTTGTTTCCTTTTTTTTTGTTTTTAAAATAAATTAAATATTTCTGGAGCTTTTTAAGCTACGTTTACTATACAATATTATATGTATGTATTTAACAGGAGTGATTTTTGCACAAACATTTATAAAACTGTGGGACAAAGCCTTTCAAACGTTAAACATATAATTTATAGGGCTTGTCACGAGACTAGAATCTGCGAGACTTTTGTAAGTCTCGTCTCGGTCTCGTATAATTAAGTCTCGTCTCGGTCTCATCTCCAAAAAATACGATTTCCGGACAACCTGTTGATTTTGGAACGAAATATTTTCGATTATAGTTTGAATACGTGCAAAAGAAAAAAAATATTTAACTGAAATTGGCTTTTTTTAATTTATAAGACTCTCTGTAAATTTCGGTCCAAATATACAGTCTCGTCTCGGTCTCGTCTCGGTTGCTCAAAAGCCAGTCTCGTTTCGTCTCCATCTCGTCATGCGAGATCGAGATCTAGACCGAGTCTTTTCTCGTCTCGTGGCCAGCCCTAATAATTTATGTAGTTCCGTTGAGTATTTACAGAGGAAAGTATACCGTTAGGTTTTGCTTAAGTTTTGCTAAGCGTATTAAATATAGATAGTTTGTTTTGTTTTTATATTTTGATTTTCGATTGTGCCAAAAGCTAATTTTTTTTTTCAATTTTTCTAGAAATCACACTCATCATGTATGTGCATTGTACATACATGTACTGTACGTATTGTACAAAAATAATTTTTTGATTCACGCATTATTTTTTAGGCATTGACATGACGACTCTTTCCCCAAAGCCATAGTTCTCACACTTTACTTACTTACTTACTTAGGTCCTCGGACCTATTACGTCCGTGATGTTTCCCTTACGGGACATAGGGCCTTCACTACACCTACGCGCCATCGTGTACGATTTCTTGAAATATATTTCAGCTCTCTCCAACTTTTCCACAGTCGTGCCGATTCCTGTTCGACCGTTCTTCGCCATGTACTTCTAGGCCGGCCCACTTGTCTTCCCTCCTGTGTGAGCGGGTTCCACTGCATTGCTTGAGATGCAATGCACCGATCGCCTTTTCGAAGCGTATGGCCAATCCACTGCCACTTTCTTCTTCGTATAATGGAGTTTATGGGCTCCTGACCCGTTCTCGCATGAAGTTCGGCATTGGAGATACGGTTGGGCCAGAAAATCCTCAAGATGTTTCGTAGACATCTATTAACGAAGGTTTGCAGCTTTCTAGTGACAATTTCAGTGACTTTCCAAGTGCTGCAGCCGTAAAGCAGAACGGATTCAACATTGGAGCGGAACAGTCGTAGCTTGGTCTTTAAACTAAAAGAGTTGTTTCTCCATATTTTGGACAGCATTCCGAACGCAGCCTTTGCTTTTCTGATTCGGCTGTTTACGTCCAGTTCAGTTCCGCCACCCGTAGAGACAATACTCCCAAGATATTGGAAATCCTCTACCATCTCTACCGGTTGTCCAGAAATATTTACTTGGATTGATGAGGAAGTTCCAAGGCTGATCCTTTTAGTTTTTGCCGAATTGATCTTAAGCCCTACGATTTCTGCTTCTCTCTCCACCCTTGTTGTCATTTGATGGAGATCCATGATCCTATGAGAGAGTAAGCATACGTCGTCCGCGTAGTCCAGATGTTTGAGGTGAGATTGCAGAGTCCACTGAATTCCTCCATTTCCGTTTGACAAAGCTGCGTGCAGTACGTCACTTATCACCAACAGGAACAGTATTGGTGACAGTATACAGCCTTGCCTAACTCCACTTTGGAGTTCAAACTCCTCTGACAGCCTACCTTTGTGCAAAACGTGACACTTGGACCTTCATATGTAGCCTTGATAATAGCAATCAATTTATCTGGGATGCCCCTCCTGCGCAAAGCAAGCCAAATAAATTCTCTATTGACACTGTCGAACGCCTTTTCAAAATCAATGAACAGCAGGTGAAGTGGTGATCGATATTCAACGCACTGTTCGATGGTGATCCGCAAGGTATTGATGTGATTCACACAGGAAGATCCAGTGCGGAAACCTGCTTTTTCGGCGTCGAGTGTGTCTTCGAGGTAGTCTTTAATTCGGTCCAAAACTATCCTTCCTATTATCTTGGCTACTGCAGGCAGAACGCATATTCCTCTCCAGTTTTCGCACTGTGTGAGATCTCCTTTCTTTGGGAGCTTGACAATCATTCCTTTTTTCCACTCTTCAGGAAAGCTCTCTGTTTCCCAAGCTCTCTTAATAAGTGGGTGCAGTAGCTCGCTCGATGTCGTTGGGGCTGCTCCTAAGAGCTCTGCAGGAATACCGTCAAGTCCAACCGCTTTGTTGTTCTTCAGAGCTTTGATGGCGGTGATAATTTCTTCTTTACTGGGGGGTACGGTGCGTTCTCACACTTGCTCTTTTCTTACTTTTCTTTTCCTCAGTAAGCTTCTTTATAATTAGTTGTTCAGCTAAACCTTATAAATACTAAACAATAACAAATTGTTGTTGCATAGAGTATTTTTCAGCGTATAGAATCATTGAAATAAGCGGGTTTTATATTGGCTTTTTTGAAGGGTAGATATGTGCATTCAAGAGGACACAAGCGTCCACAGTTTTTCCCAAAACCCACCTCTGTCTACCAGCTCCTACTCTCACCTCCTAGTGGTGAACATCGGGTTTCTTGTTGTACCTCAGCTGGAGATAGGGTTTTAACCCCTATGGAAAGCTGTTGGGGACAGCCAACGAGAGATGGGGGGGGGAGAAGTGTTCCCACTAAGGCACTTCTCCTTTCATCGAGGAGGCAGCGGACGAATTCCCAAGATGGAATCAACGGTGGCGTCTACAGTTCCAGGCAGGCTGAACTACTTAGTGAACACCTTATACGGGCTACTTTGACGTATTCAGAGCCTAGGCCTATAAGGAGCGGTTAATCCGGCTCCCCGTCCTTGGAGTTATGCTAAGGATCTGATCCTCCAGGTGTGGGGTTGTGCCGTCGGGGTGATTTCCCGGCCACATAAAATCATTTAGTTGCGAAGCACCAACAAGCCTCGGAGGCGCAGGGTCGAAAGTCCACAGGCCAAAAGTCCACAATGGACTTTTGTCCCACTTGGGTGGGTCAGAAGTCCAGAATTGTATTGTGGAGATTTGACCCACTCAAGTGGGTCAAAAGTCCCAAAGTACTGTTTAGTACAAAAAAAACTTTACTTACAGATCGACTGACAACATAGGCGCCTGCCAGACGACGGAGCATAACCTAAGCGGAGCGACGGAGTCGCGTGAGGACCCGAAAAGGGAGATAATATCCTTAAACCGGCGAAGCGGGCCACCCAAAGCAGTCTTGTTAAAGAAAACTATCTATAAAGTGATCCACTTTAGTGCGGGTCAGAAATCCACAATCAATGGGCCAGAAGTCCACAAGATTTTTGTATGGACTTTTGGCCCATCGGAGTGGGTCAAAAGTTCACAATTGATTAATAGACTTTTGACCCACAGAAGTGGGACAAGTGTCCATTTAGGACTTTTGACCTGTGGGCTACATTTTGATTTGTACATGACTTTAGATATTACTTTAAAAAAAGTTATTATTTGGTTTACCTTCTTTGCATTAATTTCTGCAGTATTATTTTGAAATATTGAAATATCTTGAACTCTGCACAATCCATCTCGAAATTGCACTTCTTTATTAATATTGACTTTAATGAATCGACTTTCATTTGAGATTTTTCAGATGTCCAAATGTTGTTTGAAACAAAAACACCCGTTCAGTGGGTGCATTTGATGTTGGTAGTGAGAGTGAACAATTTACAAGCTTTAATGTATTGTTACGAAAATTAGAATATACTACTTTGTAATTTTATACTTTGCCGTTGATATAATTTTTGATTGTAGTACTTTATGATTTTGTCATTAAAATATTCGATTTATTTATTTTCATTCTTAATAAAACTTTAAACCTTGTTGTTAATTTTATCAAACCTGTTTTATTTAACACTGGTGTCAGAAGTAAAGATGGTAAAATTCGGTCAGCTAAAAGTAGAAGACCTTAAGAAACAATTGACCAAGTTTAACAAGCCTTCAACTGGGAGCAAGGCTGAATTACAAATACGTTTGCAGACTGCTATGGCCGAACAAGGCCTCGATGTGGAAAGTATGGATTTTCCAGAAAACTCAAAGGAACCAGCATCGGAAGAGATTGAGGAAACAGAAAACCCGCAAGGAGACGGTATGCAAAATTTGGCACAGCTTTTAAAGGAAATGGAGAATCCAATGGAAAGAAATGTTGAAAGTGCTCTAGTAAGATTTTATAGTCGATTTAATTCACTTGAGCAGGGTGTACGAGGTTGCGATGCTTAATTTGGCGAACTTGAAAAGAAGACCAATGAAAAACTGAGTCAACTGAAAAACGGAAACAGAGCAGGAGATATCACAAATGAGGGAAGAGATCTCCCGATTGAAGTCTGCCCGCGTTGGGGTTTCTTCAGCAACATTTAAGACTCCCATTTATGACGGATCTTCAAGTTTTGCTGTTTTCAAGTTGCAATTTGAAACCACTTCACAAAGAAACCGCTGGAGGAAGAAGACCGTACATCTGCGCTAATAATTTCTCTGAAGGGTGCTGCTGCTGATATATTACGAACGCTACCAACTGAAGAACAGAGAAAATATTCTGCACTAATGCAACCTTTGCATCGGCGATATAGCAACGACCATATGCGACAAGTCCATCGCCTGGAACTGAAGGCTCGTTCTCAACAAAAAGGTGAAAGCTTTCAAACCTTCGCAGGGGAGATTGAGCGCCTTGCCCAAATGGCCTATATAGATGCTACTCCAGAATTCATCGAAAGAATTGAAATTGAAGCTTTTGTTGACGTCATCTGCGATTTGGAGACTAAACGAGCTACAATAGCGTCACCCAAACCATCCTTTCCAGAGACAGTTAGCTTAGCGCTCTCCCATGAAACAGCAGCTTTTGTTTGTAGACCGAACTTTCAAGGCAGACAACTACAAATAGAGGATACAACGTCTACCTATGACGTTATGTGCCAAGCTGTACGATCTGTAATTGAATAGGTGAAAGGAGATCCAGGTTTCAAAGATAAATGTTTTAGTTGTGGTAAAATTGGCCACATAGCCCGAAATTGTAAGGTTCGTGGCAAACAGCTACCGAAATACACAGAAGGAGATCTTCAGCAAAATTTAAACTAAAAGATACCAATTTAGAGGGGCTTGAATTGGTTTTAGAGACTCGTTGCCCCAAAGTTATAATTTCAAAAATTTGTCGTACCGCAAATAGCTTGACAGTAATGGGTGTTCTTGGAAAGAAAAGAGCGATCATCACTATTGACACGGGAGCATCGCATTCCATCGTAAGAAAAGACTTAGCGTTGGAATTGCAACCATTTAATGCAATGAAACTCACAACTGTGACTGTGAATTGCTCCAATATTAGGTACAACTCTGCAAAGTATTTCTTTGAGCTCGATCACTGCGGAACATGAGTTTACTGTGGCAGAAATTGTAGATGAAGTGATTCTTGGCCTAGATTTTATGTTGCAACACGGAGTTAAGATAGATCTAGAACATTGTATCTTGAAGTATCAAAATTCGGAAATGCTACTTCAAGTAGAAAATGCAAAAGCTACGACCATTTAACAAATCATCGTTAGTGAAGACATCTGCATCAACCCATATTCCGATGCAATCATTTGGGGAAAGCTTCAAGAAGGCAAAAATAATTTATGGATTGTAGAATCTCTTGAAAAAAAAATCAAATTAATGATTTTATTGTTGGAAAAACGTTGGTAAGACCCAATCATGTATCACAAATTCCAATAAGAGTGCTTAATTTGGCAGATTCAACCAAAACACTAAAGACAGGGACAGCCATTGGAAAAGGGGAAGAGGTCACTACTGTCGTTAGTTGTGAATTTGAATCTGATGATGAACTACATGTCAGGCAGAAGAGTAGAGACACTATTAATTTGATGCAAATGGACATTGAGGAGCTTTCAACTCAAGAACAGAAGCAAGTGCAGAAAAGGATGGAAACAAAAGGTTCTGTGTTAACTATCGTAATCTTAATAGTTTGACGAAGAAGAATAGTTTTCCTTTACCAAGAATCGATGATACTTTGGACACACTGGGTGATGAAAAATGGACTTGAAAAGCGGCTACTGGCAGGTTGAGATCTCGGAAGAATATAAAGAAAAGACGGCTTTCAGTGATGGCAATGGCTTGTGGCAGTTCCGTGTTATGCCATTTGGGCTTTGTAATGCTCCTGTAACCTTTGAGCATCTAATGGAAAGAGTTTTGGCTGGACTTCATTGGAAAACTTGTCTTGTCTACTTGGACGACATAATTGTTATTGGACAGAACTTCAAGGAACATATACGAAACCTGGAGCAAGTTTTCCAAAGAATACAAAATGCGGGATCGAAGTTAAATCCGAAGAAATGTTCTCTTTTTAGGAAAGAAGTCAATTACTTGGGACATAGAATAACGTCAGAAGGGGTTCAGACTGAAGAATAAAAGGTGAAAGCTGTTTCTCATTGGCCAAGGCCTAAGAATCTTCATGAATTGCGAAGTTTTCTTGGACTATGCATGAACTATAGACGCTTTGTTCCAAACTTTGCGACCATTGCATCAAGTCTTCATGAGCTAACTCGAAAAGACCGGAGATTTGAATGGACAACAAAGCAGGAGGAAGCGTTCTTGGATTTGAAAAACCTTATGTGTTCAGCACCAACCTTAGCGTATCCAATACCAGGTAAGAAGTTTATACTGGACACAGATGCTAGCAATGTCGGAATAGGAGGGGTTCTATCACAAGACATCGATGGCCAAGAAAAAGTTCATGGATATTTTAGTAAAACGTTGCAAAATACAGAGCGGAATGATTGCGTAACAAGAAAGGAATTGTTAGCTGTAGTTCAGTGTGTCAAGCAATTCCACAAATACCTTTATGGACAAGAATTTCTAATCCGAACAGATCATGCCGCACTGCGATGGTTATTACAGTTCAAAAATCACGAAGGACAAATCGCTAGATGGATTGAAAGGCTTCAGACTTAAAATTTCGCAATCGAGCATAGGAAAGGTAGTAGTCATGGTAATGCAGACGCTTTGTCTCGACGTCCTTGCAAACCCGAATGCAAACATTGTAAGCGAACAGAACAGAAAGAAGGGTTCATCGAAATAATGCAGTCGAGACTATTGTCAGATGAAATGTGGAAACCAGAAGTGGTACGTTCTTCTCAACAAAGCGACTGCGACATTTCAAAGATAATACAGGCAAAGATGTTGGAATGAAACCGAGTAGGGAATTTTTTTCAGCGGAAAGTCAAATTGCCAAGGCGTATTTGGCCTAATGGGATAGTCTGGAACTAATTGATGGATGTCTTTACCGAGTTTGGGAAAGCGAAGATGGGAAAACCAAGCGTAACCTACGTATAGTACCAAAAACTAAAATTCGGGAGGCTCTGGAAGAGTACCATGATGGATCCGCTGGAGGACATTTGGGAATCAATAAAACTGTGGACAAAATTAAACTACTATTCTATTGGGTAGGATGCCAAGGATCAGTTGCCGATTGGATTTCCAAATGCAAAACGTGTGCAACCGCAAATACGCAGTCGTGGACCCATGAAATTTTATACCGGTGGTGCACCATTCGAGCCAGTTGCTATGGATATTGCAGGGCCATTCCCAGAGAGCAACAAGGGAAATCGGTATGTATTAGTCGTTATCATTTATTTCAGTAAATGGCCACAAGTATACCCAATACCAAACCAAGAAGCGAAAACTTGTGCCAACGCTTTCTTTAATGACTGGATTTGCCGATATGGAGTAGCTCTTGAGATGCATTCTGATCAAGGTAGAAATTTTGAATCCTTTATCTTCAAGGATCCATGCGAAATCTTAGCTATAAGAAAGACGCGAACGACACTGCTTCATCCACAGTCTAATGGTATGGTGGAACGGTTTAATAGGACTCTGGAAGAACATTTAAGGAATTTAAGGGTAGTGATACGAAAATTAGAATATACTACTTTGTAATTTTATACTTTGCCGTTGATATAATTTTTGATTGTAGTACTTTATGATTTTGTCATTAAAATATTCGATTTATTTATTTTCATTCTTAATACAACTTTAAACCTTGTTGATAATTCTATCAAACCTGTTTTATTTAACAGTATTATTGTATTTAAGGGGGCGTATTCATAGTTATTTTAGAGCTGTTTCTAAGTTAAACATAGGTTTAGTTGAATTTTCGGACATTGATTCTATTTTTGTAAGTTTATCATTTCAAAATATTTGAAGCTATTTGTGTAGTATACCAAGTTAATTATATTAGGCCTTTTTTATTGGAAAGTGTATACGCAGCGCAGCAAAATTTTACACTGCAAACAACAACAAAGGAAAAGTGCGGATACTACATTACGTGTTATTACTTTGTTTTGTGATGTTTAAGAAATATCTAATATTGTTTGTCGTTGGAAGGAGATTTGGGCAAAAAGTCTTGAGTTTCAATTATTTGAACGAGCACCTCGTGACAATCCGCATCAAGACTAAATTCGCCAAAATAAGCCTCATATACGTGCATGCCCCGCATGAGAAGAAAGATGAAGAAACCAAAGACGAGTTCTACGAGCTCTTGGAGAAGACGTACGAGCAGTGTCCTAGCTATGACATTAAAATTGTCGTAGGCGATTTTAACGCGCAGCTAGGAAGAGAGGACTTTTTTGGTGACATTTTCGGAAAGCACAGCCTGCACGACACCACCTCCGACAACGGAATCAGGCTGATCGACTTCTCTGCGGCACGAAACATAGTGGTAGTTAGTACGCGGTTTCTTCACCTCGATATCCACAAGGGGACCTGGGAACATTTCGATCAATCAACCGTCAACCAGATATTGCGATCAACGCAAGGCACTCATCCAGTATCAGGGATCTCCGAACTTTCCGAGGAGCCAACGTTTACTCGGACCATTACCTTGTTGTAGCCAAAGGTACATCTTCGGATACCTCGAACTCAGCCAAAGCGAAGATATGCTGTGAGGAAGTTGGACGTTGGGCGGCTACAATCGCAAGAAATTGCTAGGTCCTTCTCCGATCGGGTCTAAAACAACCTCTAAGAGGTCCTATGCCGCCAGCATCAAGTGTTGCAAACCAGTGGCAACACTGCCAGGAAGCCATCAAAGATGGCGCATCTGACATGCTGGGTTTCACTGGACCACCACAACAAAATCCATGGTTTGACGACGATTGCCGGCAAGCACATGCAGCGAAGCAGCAGGCATACAAGGTGTCGCCGCACAGAGGGACCAGAGCTGCTCGCGAGCTCTACGAGCAAAAGAAGAGAGAGGAACACCGGCTTCTCAGAACAGGAATGAGGTTCGGAAGTTTTACCAAAAGGGAAAATGGAGCTATCAGGGCTACAGAGCCCGAACCGAAGCCTACCAGGACGAGCGAGGGAACATCATAGTCAATGCTGAGAATATGGAAAGATCACTTCTCTAGACTGTATAACGGCGATGACGAATCTAATTCCGCTGTCAAGCAGATTACACCATTCAACCTAGATGATGATGGTCAACAATTCCGTCTACCCGACATCGACGAAGTGAAGATAGCAATATCTAAGCTTAAGTCCAACAAAGCTGCTGGAGCCGACGGGATCATTGCCGAGCCGAGCAGCAGGAGATGACTTGGTAAGGAGTATGCACCAGCTCATCTGTAAAATATGGTCGGAGGAAAACATGCCCGATGAATGGAATCTCAGAATCGTTTGCCCGATCCACAAGAAAGGAGACCCTCTAAACTGTGCCAACTATAGAAGAATCAGTCTCCTTAACATTGCCTATAAGATCTGCTCAGCCGTTATATGTGAACGCCTGAAGCCGTTCGTCAACAACCTGATAGGTCCATATCAGTGTGGCTTCAGGCCAGGAAAGTCCACCATGAACCAAGTATTCACACTACGGCAGATCGAACTTGAAATCGACACTCACCACCTGTTCATCGATTTTAAGGCCGCGTATGACAGTATTTATAGACACGATAAAACAATGTCTAGTTTTGGCATTCCTGGTAAACTCGTCCGTTTGTGCAGGATGACGATGGAGAACGCACGCTGCTCCATCAAGGTTGGCAAATACCTCACCGACACCTTCGATGTCAAAAAAGGATTTAGGCAAAGCGAGCGCATCGCGACGTCATGCGACTTCTTCAACATCATACTTGAAAGAATAGCGCAAAACTCTCACGTCAACACTAGAGACACAAGCTTTCAAAAGGCCATACAATAACTTGCATACGCCGACGATATTGACATAATTGGAAGAACAAAGCGTGATGTCACTGGAGCTTTTGCAAGCATTGAGAAGGAAGCGGCAAAGATGGGTTTAACGGTGAATGAGGGCAAAACAAAGTATATGCTCTCATCTAGAAAGGACGCTCAACACGAACGTTTTGGACGAACGTCACCATAGATAGCTATAACTTTGAGGTAGTTAAGGACTTTGTCTACCTGGGCTCAGCTATATATTCGGTCAATGACACCAGCGCTGAGATCAAACGAAGGATAACTCTTGCCGATCGCTGTTTCTTCGGGATAAGAAGGCAATTGCAAAGTAAAGCCCTATCTCGAATGACTAAAGTCTCCCTGTACAAAACACTCATCATACCGGTCCTGCTGTATGGTGCAGAAGCATGGCCTTCTTAGCGGCAGATGAGTACGCTTTAGGAATATTCGAGAAAAAAATTCTTCCGGCAATCTTCGGTTACGTACGGGCTGTACAGCGACATCGACCTAGTCACAAAAGTGAAAAGGCAAAGACTCAGGTGGCTGGGTCACCTAGAGCGGATGGACACCAATGCTCCGGCCCGAAAAGTCTTTGAATCCCTGCCCCAAGGGACGGCGCAGTAGAGCAAGGCCGCGAAACCGGTGGCGCATGCAGGCGGAAGAGGAACTCAACCAACTTGGCGTGCGAAACTGGTAACAGCTAGCTTGGGACAGAGCTGGCTGGAGAAGGCTAGTTGGTGGAGGCCCTGGTCCGCACCGGACTGTAGCGCCAGCATAAGTAAGTAAGTGCAAGAGTAAGTAAGAGGCATAATAAGTTTTTCAGAAAATCCTATAATGGAAGGAATTTTTCGCCATTGTATGACATCTTTCTCTTTTTCAGTGGGGAAAATTGATTGTATTGCAGCTCTGTTTGATTGATTGCGTAGTAAATCATCACACAATTTTTTTCTTATAACCATTATTAATGGTAATTTTGGATATCTAGGTCAATTTTGTTGATAAAACAAGACAAGCTGCGTTTTGTGCCAGTCCAAACACAAAAGACATCATCTACATAACGGGCCAAAAAGAACACGTACTTCAAAAGATGATTGTTGGAAGAAAAAACTATATTTTCAAAGGTATACATTAAAACTTCAGGCTCTAATGGTGAAAAAGAAGATCCCATCGCAATCCAGATAATTTTCCCTAATTTTTTCCATTGAAATGGAAATAGTATTGATTCAGACAGGTAGAAACCAATTGATTCATTTGGAAGCATTTATCTTTGTCTTCAAAAGAAGGATCAATTGAATCAAAAATAAATTCTTTGAGGTTCTCAGTTGGAACAGATGGAAATAAATTTTTGACATCGAATGAAACTAATTTGGCATTCGGAGGTAAAACTATTTTTTTTAATTTGTTGGTCGACAACAAAGAATTTTGTATTGCATATTTAGGTGCGAAATTTTATATATGTGGTATGATCTGACTTATTTTTTTCCCAATTTCTGTGAGGGAGCATTGCATGATGAATAGACAGGACGCATAGAAGTTTTGGCAAACCATTTAAAAAAGGTATTGAAGGGTTACTATTTTTTAAATATTTTTTCTCGTACGGATCAAATATAAAATGCTCTGAACTAAGACATTTGTAAACATGTGCATTATATTTGGCTGTCGGATCACTACTTAATTCTTCAAGCTGCATATTTTTAAGACAAACATTCATTTTCTTGACGTAGTCATCTTTATCAAGGATTAAGAGTGTTTCCTTTATCTGCCTTACAGACAACCAAATTATTGGATTTTATTTTCTTAGTTAAAGATTTAAAGGGAAATGAATAACTACTTTTCTGTTTAATTTGTTTGTTGTCAACGCTGGCTTTCGTTATTATTTTCGCACAATCCAATCTGGTTTCCATATCGATATCAGGCAGGCAATGCAGCGTCTGTGTGTATATTTACATAGATTTGATAATTGAGCCACAGTGGGAGATGAACTATTATTAGCAAAATTTAAACTCATGCACAATACACAGTAAACCGGTTTCGGCGGTAGACAAGTCGGTATAGATGTGTTGTTCACAAGCCTCTCATGAGTCATTTCATATGAAAACGTCTAATCGAAAAGCCATCGCATTTTTGATTTTTTTTTTCAAACTTTGTGGGAATCATCTCTAGGTTCCAAAGATGGAAATCCAGCTGGATTTAATTTTCGCATTCACTTCATTCACTCTACCTCCCTTAAAATATTTAAAAATCATCATTTTAATGGTTTTTTATTTTATTTTTAGAAATGATATTTTTAAAGACATCAATACGTCTGAGGTGTCATTTTAAAGATTAAAACTGTAGTTTTTGAAAAAAATATTTTAATTTACAATATCATAGCCAAACAGTATGAACAACGGTTCTGAAAAAACTTGTTTTTTACTATTTTTTCTTGAAATTTAACTGCCTCCTATTTGCCGACTGTTAAATTTAACGCGCTTATATCTCTCAAATACTAAGAACACATATTTTTAAAGAAATAAAACTATAAATTGACTCATTTTTCTCACCCTTTATATAAAATATCACTGCTTTTAAAATCCATATTTTGAAAAATTGCATTTTTAAGGCCATAATATCACTATGTTTGACAAAAAATTTCGCAAGTTTTAATAAGCTCTACGGAACATTTTTTAGGCACTTGGTGGAACAATGACATTTTAGAATATATAAAGATATAAATGAAAACACTTGTATATTTTTCCACAATGATTGAAAGCTCTAATTTTAGTTAAAAATTATAATTAAGCCGACGCGTTTCGTCTGGTTAGGACATCCTCAGGGCACTAATTATACATCATAAATTTTGAATGTGCAAAGCTCAAGCTAAACATAAAGGTAAATTACAAAAAGAAGAAACCAAGAAAGTTTAACAGTTGGATATTAAGGAACATGTTGTTACGGATGTCCGTCCATAAAAGGACAATATTCAAAAACAAATCCAGAATAGATTCATAGTTCATGCATCCTTCATATATTTCTTTTAAAACTACTGTAGGTAATCATACTGTAGTTATTTGTTTTATTATTTTTTTTCTTTTGATCAAAGTCAACTATTAAAAATATATTAGCTTGCCAATATAAAAAAATTATTTAGAAACTCATTATCGTTTTGAAATTCAATTGGAAAACAACAAAAATATAAAGAAAAAGTTTATTTTCAAGTGATATAGCTACGATCGTGTAAATATTTCAAGTTTTCTTCTTGTGCAGATTCAGGTATGATAATTTTGTCTTTTGTTCTAGAATGAATAGATTTTTGATTTTTTTGTGTTTTTCTTTGCTTCTACAGCGCATTAACCATCTATTTGAAATAAAATCCATTAGATTGGATTATATTAGACCCTTTAAGATTCATCTACATAGAAGATAAAAAACCAAGAAAAGAAATTTGTTGGAGCTCAGGTGCTCTAAGGAGCCTTTCCTAATTTCGGGCACAAAAAGCCACAATCCACAACAAGATTTGTGAAAAATCATCTACCAAATTAAGTGTTGAATTAAATCGAAAAAAAGTGTACAGATATACTGTTTTCCCAGAGAATGATTTTTTTTTAATGTAAGGAATCTTCAGAACTATCTAGAAGGAAAAACAATTTGAAGCATCAAGATTTTACCGTGTGAAATCAATAAATCAAGTGTTTTAAAAACTAAATAACTTTTTCTAAAAATAATTCAAAATATAATAATCCTAATAGTGTAGTCATTAATTTGTTTTGCTTTAATTAAAAAAATAGTGTTAAATTTCCAATAGGATACTGTATTGTGGTTATTTAAATTTGTTTTTCTTTATAATTTCAATTTAATTTTGTTTCTATGGTTTGAAAAGTTGATAAAAAAATATCAGTGATTTTATTTAAATAATAATAAAGGTACATGCAACTGGATCATCGAGTTTGTACGCACAATCGTCGTAACCAAGAAGTAAGCCTGTAAGTTTCTTATATTATTTTGTTTATTTATTTTCAACAATTACACTGATATTATCCTTCAATACTTTGACACCGTTTTGTTTTATTATTTATTTTGTTTGTGCTTAACTTTTCTTTAAATTTTATATTTGAATTTGATAACACAAATTGCATTTTCCTACATATATTAATTCTTTTAAAATTTAAACCTAATTAATCTTACCATTTAAATAATTAATAACAATTTGTCTTTAATTTTATAAATTATTTTTTTCTTAATTTTAACTTTAAAACAACAATAATCTTAAAAAAAATCTTAAACTTAATTTTGTTTCTTATATAATTTATTTTAAACTTTTCTTTACTATATCGTTTAACTTTAACATAAAATAACATACTTCAAATAAATTTAAATTTTCATATAAAAAAGATATCCTATAAATAGAAATACATAAATACTTAGTTATAATTTTTGTTTATTAAAATGATTTGAAATGAATTTTAATTTTAAATAAAAAATTTTATAATGGTTATGAAATTGTAAGTGGTCTTACTTGTTGGGGTTATGAATCATTGTAGGTTTTCTGGGTTTTCAATGCACTAAACATCAGCGTAAGTACGTTTTAGGGATAACTTAAAACCATGGATGCAAAGTTATCAAAGGTGAGTTGCCAAAGAGGTAATAAGGGAGAGCAAAGTGCATCTTATGTGACGTAACACCTGTCACCAAAAGATAAACATATGCATCATAAACTTTCAGTCCGTCCGAATAATTTTTTTTTTTTAAATCTTGGTATGATTTTTTTTTTATTTGTTTGGTCATTCGATTCCCGGCTTTGGAAAAGAATCCCCCCCATTCCGACGAGCTTAGTGCTTCCAAGTAAGAGGAACAAAACATACTTTTATTTTAAAAGAAACAAGAGACCGGTAACAATGTTACATTACAAAAGAATGACAAATAAAATAAATTATACATGAAAACATTAGCAAAGCAATGATAACTTTAAAAGTGGACTATTATTACAAAGATCTATTTGGCAATTTAAAACATTTTGTGGTTTGTGTCTATTTATTTGAAGAATCTCGAACTTATCAAGTACGCGTCCGCAAGGTAAACAATGTAGGAGTTCTATATCGTCTATAGAACAAAAATGTCCAGATTTTTTGAGATGTTATGAAAGGCCTGAAGATGGATCCGAGAGCATAGATGAACGTTGGTGTTCAATAAATTGCGTCTGTAAGGTCTTGGATGTTTTACCAATATATACACCGTCGCATCCCTGGCATTTAATTTTGTATACGCCACTTTTTTTCAAATTATCAGTTTTGCGTTTAATTTTATTATTACACAATGATCTTCGTATAGGGTGTTATCGCTGAAAAAGGCTGGTTTGATTTTGGCTGTTGAGAGAAAGGGTATTAACTTTTCAGATGCCTCGGGAATATAAGGAATTCTCCTCCAATTTGTATCTTTCTCCTTAGTTATAGGGAATGCAGACTGTATGGCGTAACGATGGGATTTTTGACGTAGAATGTTATAAATTACTTGCTTTTTGTATCCGTATGTTTTTGCAAAATGAAGGATAGTACAAAGTTCCTTGTGATACTTTTCTGTTAAGAGGTATTTTTAGTAGTATGTCAACAATAGAATGAAACGTTGCAGCTTTGGTGCTCCATGTATGTGCCGAGGAAATGGGGATGATCATAGCAGTGCTTGTACCTTTCCTAAAAATGTCGAAATCCAATTAACACCCTTCAATTGAAATCGTTAAATCCAAGAAATTGAGAATATTTGACCCATATTCTGTTGTTAACTGAATACTATCTTCAATTTTATTTTAAACATCAATCTAAAAAAAATAAATAAATTCAGAATATTGCTTATAACGGTTTTCAAATTCTAGTATCACTTTTGTTATTATTTGAAAAATAGTGCTTTCTTTAAACCAGTGCGCTCACACTATGGATGAAAATAACAAAACAAAACTTTCAAAAATTAAAGCTGAAACTACAAGCTAAGTAATGCTAAAAATTTCATGTCAATATTTTTTATCAAACATAGTGATATTATTAATGCAATTTTTTTAAAATGCAATTTTTCAAAATATGGATTTTTAAAGCATATGCATTTTTAAAGCTATGATTTTGTAAATTAAAATATTTTTTTCAAAAACTAACGTTTTTAATCTTTAAAATGACACCTCAAACGTATTGATATCTTTAAAAATATCATTTCTAAAAATAAAATAAAAAACCATTAAATTGATGATTTTTAAATTTTTCAAGGGAGTAAGAGGGGGAACGGTGAATGCGAAAATTAAATCCAGCTGGATTTCCATCTTTTAGAACCTAGAGATGATTCACACAAAGTTTGAAAAAAATCAAAAAATGCGATGGCTTTTCGATTAGACGTTTTCATATGGAATGACTCTCATGAAAAGACATCTCATCGTTGCTGTTACCATTGACTTTACTAAATATACCTTTTTTGGGAGTATTATGATGCTTTTTAAGGTTCTCGAATTTAGATTTTTGCTTTATGTACTGCGAATGCGCCATAGTATTTGCATTGTTAAATGCATCGTCTTGTATGGATGAAAACTCTATGGCGTGTAGGCAGAACGCCTACATAAACAAAATTAGTTTTACCTCCGAATGCCAAATTAGTTTCATTCGAGGTCAAAAATTTATTTCCATATGTTCCAACTGAGAGCCTCAAAGATCTTTCTTTTGAAGACAAAGATACTATATGCTTCCAAATGAACCAATTAATTTCTACTTCTCTGTACCAAAACTATTTCCATTTCAATGGAAAAAATTAAAGACAATTCTGTGCTGAGAAGGCAGAACCGCTTAAGTCAAGTTTAGTCAAAATTGAATTTTTGATACCATTAGATTCAGCGTGTCCGTATCTATTTTTTAAATTTGTTTAGCTTTATATCTTACAAAATGAGTCCACAATTTTACAAAAACAAAACAACTTAAGTCAGTTTCGTACATCCTCCCCAAGTCAAAACATCTAAAGTTGACTTTTTATTTTCTTTCTTTCATTTTTTTTTTTTTTTTGTATGAGACAAATTCGGATTTGTTTCTACTATTGTGTTAGAGAAAAACCACTTAAGTCAAATTTAGTTGTTCTTCCCCAATAATATTTTTATATTTTCTTAATTTCTATTTGAGGAAAAACAACTAAATTAAATTTAAGCGGTTAATATTATGTCTTAAGTTGAGTCTTAAGTCATTATTCCACAAAGAAATATTGAACCTGAAAAGACTTAAATTGACTTTAAACAGCTTAACTTGATTTAAACTTTTTGGAAAAAACAACACTCTCGAGCCAAAACAACTAAAGTGTTTCTTTTGCAACCCATGCTCTGAATTGCAATGCTCGATATTTTTTTTGATTTTAAATTAAAAGGGTGGTCAATTACCTTTAATTCCATACTATTTTTAATACCGTCAGATTTTCCAATAATTTTCTAGAGGAATATGTAATTTCAAACTTTTTCTAAAAACTTCAAAATGCTAAAATCAGAGTTTAGCGGTTCTGCCTCGAGCTCGAGGCCACAGAATTATCTGGATTGGCGATGGGATCTTCTTTTTCACCATTAGGGGCTGAAATCTTTATGGATAACTTTGAAAATATACTTTTTTCTTTCAACAATCATCTTTTGAAGTACGTGTTCTTCTGGGCCCGTTATGTAGAAGATATCTCTTGTGTTTGGACTGGCACAGAACGCAGCTTGTCTTGTTTTATGAATGATGTCCTCAACTAAATTGACTAAAATATCCAGTTCACCTTAAAATTTGGTGGGAAATCCTTGAATTTCCTGGATCTTAGTATTTCCGCAGTTCATAGTTTATTCGAATTCGATATATTCTTATAGAATAAACACCTGCACAGATGTCATTATACCTTTAAACTCAGCGCATCCTTGGTCTACAAAAATGTCATCGTTTCATGCTTTACTTGATCGCCTTCTCCGTAATACCATTAAACTCATCACACTTCTAGAAGGAATTAAAAACTATAGTTAAAATTGCCATTAATAATGGTTATAACAAACAAAATTGTGTATGATGATTTACTGCACAATAAATCAAAAAAAGCTGCAATACAATCAATTTTCTCAGCTGAAAAAGAGGAAGATGTCATATATGGCGAAAAATTCATTTCATTACAGGATTTTCTGAAAAACTTATTGAGCATCTCAAAAAAGCCAATATAAAACCCGCTTTCTTCAATGATTCTAACGCAGAAAAATGCTCTTTGCACTAACAAATTTTTTTCCAAAAACCAACCATCTAAAGAAGAGCGGTTTCTACAAAGTTCATTGTGAAAATTGTGACGGTGTCTACATCGGAAAAGACATCGAGGAATTTGGAAAAAAAGATTTAGCGAGCACATACGAGCTGTAAATCATCTCGACCCATCTTCTGGATTATCACAACATCTCCGCATTACAGGCCACCAGTGTTCTATAGAAAATATAGAACTCATAGTTTTAATTCTGGAGAGTCTAAGATAAGTTTGAAATCTTTGAAATAAACAAACATAAATCAAAAAGAGACAACTTACTAAACAATCAAATTGACCTGAGCAACAATATCCCTCTGCTCAATATAAGACTATAGTTTATGAATTAATTTTTATAATTTATTTTTAAAAAACTTTAAATTTTTTTTAAACATCAATTTTAAAATCAATTTTTAAAAAAACCTACGAATAGTAGGTACATTCTTCTTGTCTTCACAGTATTAAGGTACTTATGTATTGTTTTTGTTATTATTTTTTGTCTGTACTTGAGTTTCCCTCACTAGCTTTTTATGTATAAGCTTCACTTTGTTTCCTGAAGATGTCTTAATAGGACGAAACTAAAACTATTAAAAAAGAAACAATAAATAAATATTGAAATTGAAATGAAAAAAATATAAATTTTAACTTATAGCATTAAACCGGCCGGCGCGGCGACAGTCATATTCCGTTATGAGAATTGAATTATTGTATTATTGAATTTATCACTTCTTCTTCGTATATGAAAATCTAAACATCTTTCAAAGTGTTATTTTCCACGATTTTTGAAGTAACTCCATCATTCTTTATAATCTCAACTTTCACCTAGCACGAGATTTTCATTGCAATTTCAAAATTTGACATCTAGAACATACTAATTCAGTGCACGTTTACTCACTCTTGACGTTTAATTATTGGCATTGGTCCTTTTGAGCTTATACCTACATACTTCAGTTCTTTTTCTGACATTTCAAATCTTCTTTTTTACACATCTATTTCATTACAACATCATCTTTTTGGAAAGGTTTTTTTTTTTGAAAGAAAAACAAAAAAGGAAACCACACATTTGCCAGTGGAATAAAAATAGCAACTGAAACTGTATGCGATGAACAGAACAGAGTTTCGAGTCAGTCGACAAGTTTTGCAGTCAAGCTCATCACGAAGAGTACGTGAGAGGTGAAAAAATCTTCCAAAATTCGTGATGTGGAAGCTAAATTATAGAATATTATTAAGCGCAAATACCTTTGCTAGCATCTAAAAGAATTTTTTTTAATGGATGGTGTTAAATCATTTCATTTTTGTTACTGCACATGCACAAAAACACATAAACATGCAAGATAAACTATTGCAATGCTGAATGTATAGCGTTTCAAAAAGGACCTAGGGCTACCATAATGAACAGAAATACCTACCTTCTTTATTGGGAAATGGGTTTCAATTTTTTGTTGTAAGTAAATCAAATAAAATAAAAGATTATATTATTAGGGTTTTTGTATGAACTAAAGTTCATACAATGCAGTCACAGACAACAATTAACATTGAATATTTTGCATGAAACAACAACAACTAAAGTGTTCTAGCTCGTTCACGAAGCCACGCATGAACCCCTTACTACATGATTTTTTTTCTTCATGAAAAAAATGTATGTGGTAGTTAAAAAATTGGGAAAATCGAATTTTTCGGGTTTCGATCATATATGGCACATTGAGCAGAAAAGGAACAAAAATTATCTCTACAAAATAAATCAATTATTTATAGCAAATTTTATGTAGTGCGGAATAACATGAAACAATTAGTTTTTTCGTTGAGGCATAAGTTTACTTTGCATTTTCGGCACTCCACAAAAGATCTTCGACCGCATTCTGGGACCTAACACCGCTGTCTAGTAGTCCCAACAGATAAGTGATCTAACTGATCCAAGCGTACGTCCTAGGATGGAATACTAGCAACGGGTCCTTTCAACTTTTTCGATTGAATAATATTTTCTATGACATTAGAATTTGATTTATTAACAGCATAATTTTTTACATTTTGGCAGCGCTGCCGCTGAAAAAAAATCTTAGTGCCACCAATTACTTTTTTTTGAGTACCAAAAAGTGCAACAGAGTGCCAAAGTAAAAACAATTGCATATTCAAACAAAAACAATAAATATTCTTTGTTTACATATTTCACTATTAACAAAATAAAATTATAAAATAAAAAAACAAAATCAAAATCAAAATTCATTTGCATATTTTATATAAGATATATGATATCAAATGATAGGGATCAAAGGGCACGGTCCCAGGCAAGTTCTGCACTACACCCTTTTTACAGGATCAAAATCAGGCGATTTATGACCTCCCTTTAACTTATGTACCAATAAAGTCAGAAACGCAAAATTCGCAGTATTTGCTAAGCTTATCAGGTTCAGGCAACTCACCAAGTTTAAATTTTTTAGCATAAGTGGTTCCTGAGATATAAAAGTGCAAACATCGCAAGAACCGTAAATGACTGACTTCAAAATTATGGAACACTTCCCAAAATCGTAGAATCATTTAAATTCAAACAACGAACGGTAGGCCTTGTGGTGCATACAAAGGAACAAATCGAAAATTTAAGATTTTTCATTCAGGGGGCGTGGTAACCGCCCATTTTCACAGAATTGATATCATTAATATGGAGCACCTCTGACTGTCGTACTGATGAAATTTGGTAGACAGGTAGATCATTGTGATCAATACAAAGGAGATATTGGAAAATTTGAAATTAGCCATTGAGTGGAGTGGCACCCGCTCATATTCTCAGAATTGATAGCAATTATGTGGAGCACTTTTGACCGTCGTAAAATGATGGAAATTGGTAGAGCGATATGACTTGACATGCAAGAAGGGAGAAAATTAAAAATTTGAGATTTTACATTCAGTGGGCGTGGCAACCACCTATTTTCGAAGAATATATATTTAATAGAGAGCACTTCTGCTTGGTGCAGAATTATGAAATTTTATAGAGCGGTTGGTTTTCAGGTGTAGGTATACAAAGAAAAAAATTGAAATTATGAAATTTTGTATGCAGAGGCGTGGCATCTTCACATTAAATACTTAATTTTTCTTATGAGGCTTTCAGTGGCCTTTTATTCCATCCAATTTTCACAAATCACAAATGTAGCTATGTACTAATTTTAGGCTCAATTAATTGTAAGTATTTATAATTTGTATTTTAGCTTATTTATAATGTATTTATTTTAATAAAGGCCTGATGAAGGGTATAAACATACCCGAAACGTCGAAATAAAAAATCAAAAAATTTGTTTCAATTGACCTATAGCCTACAAAACAAGAAAATGTTAAAAAAGAAGCCAAGTTCTTCTATAGGTAGGTATACAAAAAACTTTGCGTATCAAGTCAGCCGTAAAAAATAGTGAGATCTAAAGTGCGCCAAGTTCTAATGTAGTTAATGTTAAATAATTAAATATTTTAATTAGTGTAATATCGAAGGATCTCAAAAATTATGTATTCGTTTTTTACTCCTTTTTGAAATTCAATTCAATTCTGTTTTAATTTTAAGTTTCCGTTCTACTTGATGCATCATGCAACATTCAAAGTTAATGGATGGAATTTAATAGAAGTAGTGACAGTGACAATGGCATACAGAAGTCTTTCATTAATTTTTTAGGCATCCAACAGTGACTCTTTCTTGAATCTTTCGCTAGGTATCCTACGCATCCAACACAATGTTTACTGTAGTAGATTTTAGTAGGGCTTACAAAAAAGAGCAATAAGTGTAGGAATGTTTGGAAACTGTATAAGAAAATTTAATTTTTAATGTTTTTTAATGAATTTTTTTTTTGATATTTTCATTAAAAAAAAAGAGTGCCAAATTTTAAACTTTGAGTGCCAGTGCACTTTTGAGTGCCAATGGGTGCCAAACTCATTTGAAAGTGGAAAGATGTATTTGAAAGGAAAAGCTGATAAAACCTTTCATTTGATGAAAAAAATTGAAATTTTATATTTAAAACTTTGTAATATCAGAGTTATTTTCAATTATGGAATCTAAGCAATGAACATGCATAATGGCATATTTATAAGATAATTAAAATTTAAATTAATATGAATGCAAACAAATAAGCAAATAGCTATTTAATAAACAATGGATTATGTTTTGGGTGACGAGAGGACGAGAAGAGGGATAGAAAAGATGGAAGTAGCAGATAGAGTAGAGTCTGATCATCATCCTCTGGTGTTCACGATGAAAAAAGGAAGAAGGAGGAAAAAAGTGAAATCAAAGGGGGACAAAAGTACAAAAACGGTGAGGTGGCCGGAGGAGATGAAACGGGAATTCGAGAGGAGATTGCGAGGAGTGAGACTGGAGGAGGACGGAGAAGAATCAGAAAAACAGATAGGGGAGACGATAAAGAAAGAGATTGAACGAAGTGAGCAGGTTGGTGGAAGAAAAATGAAACGGAATATGAGAGGTTGGTGGGACAAAGAATGTAGGGAGTTAAAAGAAGAAGTAAGAAAGGAGTTAAGGTGTTGGAGGAAAGGAAGCGGGACAAAGGAAAAATACAGGGAGAAAAAAAAGAATATCATTCGATGATTGAGAGGAAGAAAAGGGAGGAGCAGGAGGAAATGATAAGAGAAATTGCAGAGGCCAATACTGAAAATAAAGTGTGGGAAGTAATAAATAGAGACAGAAAGAAGAGAAAGACGATGGGCGAAGGGATTGAAGAAGAGTAATGGAAACGTTATTTTATGTGCTTAATTGGGGGGGTAGAAGAAAGAGCGAGAATGGGAACAGAGGGAACAAGAAGAGTGGAAGACGAGACTGAGATTAGTAAAGAAGAGATCAGATTGGTTATTAGAAAACTCAAAGAAGGAAAAGCAATAGGAATAGATGGTATACCAAATTAGGCGTGGAGATATGGAGGGGAACAAGCTATAGAGGTAGCGTGGGGAATCTGCAAGAAAGTGTGGAGAGGAGACGGATGGCCGAAGGGATGGAAAATAAAAATAAAGAAAAATAAAGAAGGGGGCAGGAACAAAGGTAGAGGAATACAGAGGAGCAACGCTCATGCCATCGCTATATAAAATATACACGGCGGCGGTTTTAGCTAAGAGGTTAGAAGAAGAAGCAGAGGAGAAAGGGATAATACCACCAAATCGAACGGGTTTCAGAAGAGGAGTATGAACGATAGACAACGTATATGTGCTGAACCATGTGGTGAACAGACAGTGCTAGTGGCACTTTAAAAGCGGCGTTTGATTCAGTAGACAGGAAAATAATGATGGAAGCGTTGGAGGAAAGAGAAGTGAGAGAAGGGCTTAGGGAAAGATTGGGGGAAGTCTACGAAGAAAAGATGAGCTGAGTAAAAGCAGGAGTGACGGGGAAAAAATGTTGGACAGGAAAGGGAGTAAGGCAGGGGTGCCCGATTAGCCTAATTCTATTCAACTTATTAACGGCGGTTATAGAAGATGAACTGGTAAAAGGGAGCTGGGGAGGTGTAAAGTGAAGGAAGGAAGGATTTGCTCACTGGTTTACGCAGATGATGTGGTGGTAATGGCGAAAAATGAAGAAGAGATGCAAAGTATGATAAGAGGACTGGAGAAGTTCTTCGAGAGGAAAAAACTGGAAGTGAATGTTGGAAAGACAAAAGTGATGAGGTTCAGAAAAGGAGAAGGGAGGAACACAACAGTAGACTGGAGATGGAGAGGAAAGAAGATAGAAGAAGTAAAAGAATACTTAGGGTATGTGTTCAAAAAGAATGGTGGGCAGGAGGCACATATAAAGGACAGGATAAAGACGGCAGCAGCGGTCATGAAGGAATCATGGGGAATTGGGAGAAGGAAATTTGAGAAGATATGGGAGAGGAAAATGTGGCTTTTTGAAACCCTGGTGTGGACGGTGATGGGATATGGTGTGGAAGTATGAGGATGGGAGGAGAGACAAGAAATGGAAAAGGTGCAAGAAAGGTACCTTAAATGGACGCTAGGGGTGGAATGGCAAACTCCAGGATACATGGTAAGAAAGGAAACGAAAAGGGAGAAAATTATGAAAAGAGCAGGAAAAAGAGCATGGAATTATGAAGAGAAATTAGCAGGTGGAAAAGGAAGTGAAATAGCAAGGGACTGTTTAAAGGAGATGAAAGAAAGCCAGAGAGATGGACATGGGAGAAGATCACGATGGGAAGAAGAGAGAGAAAAAATGAAGGGAAGGGAGGGAAGAGAGTATGAATGGATATGAGGGTATGGAAATAGAAATCAGAAAAGAGCAGGAGAAGCAAAGACGGGAACTAATCAAAGAATCAAGGTATAACAGGTGGTATAAAGAAGTGATAACGGAGGGGATACCCCAATACTTAAAAGAGGGATGGAAAACAGAAAGGACAAGGAGAATAGCAAGAGTCAGACTAGGAAATTAGGTGAGAGAAAGGTGGTACTGGAGGAGAGAAGAAGATAAAGTCTGCAGTGTATGTGAGGGTGAACAAGATACGTGGGAACATTTAATAGAAAGATGCAGGTCAGGCGGTCATAAAGGGAAATCAATAGGCGAACAAAAGAGGGAAATAATGGATGAAACAGGGAGGGGCAAAGAGTGGATAAAGGAACTAGAGGAGATGAGAAAAGAAAATTCGAGAGAAAGCGGAGAAGAAGAGGGCAAGTAAGGAGAGTAAGGAGATGGACAACTTGTAAACCTTAGGTGAATCAACACAGTTTAATACAATACAATAATAAATAAATGACATGAAAACAGCTTATGCAAGCAAACAGTAAATCAATTTTACAATCAAAAAAAAATAAAACTATAATAGTTTATAAATTAACAAATAAATACAAACGAAAAAATCAATAAATAGGTAAATAGATAAATAAATAAATAGATAAGTACAAAAATAAATAAATAAATACATACAAAAATAAATAAATGAATACATAAATATAAAAATAATTAAATAAATAAATAAATACGTAACTAAATAAATAAATAAACATATAAATAAATAATCAATCAATTGTAAATAAATTAATAAATAGTTAAATCATGAAACAAATAAATAATAAATAAAAAAATATAAAAAATGATAATTGTACACAAATAAGTGACAGACAAAAAAAGAAATAAATTATGAACCAATAGTAAGTTAGTCCACAAGACTTATAATCAAAGGATTATCTGACATAGAACAGTTAAATGAATATTTTGTATAGAGGTTACAAATTCTTAAGGAAATGGTATTGGGGCTAACACTCTATCATGTAGTTCAAGTGTTGAAACATGCCAAGGTAACTTAAAAATGAGTTTAAGAAGTTTGTTTTCTGCTATTTGTAATTTTTTAATATGTGTCTTAGCACACTTCCCCCAAACAGAGCAGCCATATAACATAAACGATTGAAGAATAGTTTTGTAAATTATGAGTTTATTTTCTGTACTAAGCAGTGATTTTCTGTTTATAAGTGGGTACATTATTTCAATTGTCTTATTGACTTTATCTAAGGTGTTTGAGATATGCTTGTTACAAGTCAGTTTTGTATCTAAGGTTATACAAAGATACTTAGCCCTATCATTCCAGGTGATATCCACGTTGTCCGTTTTAAGAGTGTTGATAGGAAGGAAGTCTTCCTTTTTCTTGCAAAAAAGATAGCTTGCGTTTTCGAAGCATTTACTTTTATCTTCCATTTGTTAAAATAACGTAAGATAATATCCAATCATGATTGTAAGTTGGCTTCAATAACGGAACCAAATACATCAGAAGAATCAATTCCTGTATCATCTGCATATATAGCCGACTTACAGTTGGGAAGTTCCGGAAAATCGGAAATGTAAATATTGTATAAATAGGGACCCAGAACTGATCCTTGTGGGACACCTGCAGGAACATTATGTTGGGATGAAAAATTATTATTTATACATACAAAAAGTTTTACTTAATAAGCTGGAAACCCAAAACCTAACATCTTATGTAGTAAACCTTCGTGCCAAACCGAGTCGAAGGCTTTTTCAACATCTAGTAAAACTAAATCTGTAGAATTTTGTTCGGCAAATGAAGTTTTTATATGTTTTGTGATTCAATGTACTTGATGGATCTTGCTATGATGATTTCTAAACCCAAACTGTAACTGTTGGAGTGGTAAAATGCTATTTTCTTCTAATACTTTTGATATTTGTATATCAAGTATATTTTCAAAAAGTTTTTCCAAACAACTGAGTAGACTAATTGGTCTGTAATTTGATGAGATATTTGCAGAACTTCCTGGTTTGAAAATAGGGATAATCTTTTGGGAATTACTGTAACTAAATACATGAATTAAAGATAAACAATATAGCTTCCAATCCACGTTTAGATAGCTGTTACAGATAAACATTTTTAATGTTATCCAAGCCACATGATATACGAGCATTTATATTCGATATTAAGTCTTTAAGCCCTTCATATCGTATGAGTTTGTTATCATCATATTGCATCGGAGTTAAACTAAGGCTACCTATTGTACTATTAGCCGCTGCAATTGTTGTATTGTCTCCTAAGTGACTAGAGACTAAATGATTTTTTCGGAAGTTAGTAGCTAGGTTGTCGCCTTTTTGGGTGGATGTCAATGAAGAGTTTTGTAAATTGTCTAAAGTTGGAATGACTGTATACTTTTTTTTATAATTTTAGTTATGTTCCAAAAAGATTTAGCGCATTTGTCAAGGCCTTGAAGCTTTCGATTCCAGCTTTGATTATACAATTTGTTTAACTCTGTCTTGATTTGAGCGTTAAGAAGCTTAATATTTTGATGATAAATGTCTAGCCTATATCTTTGCCAATGTCTTCTTGTTGCATTGCGTACTTTAAGTAAGTTAGTAATGTAGATTGGGAGTTGCTTATTGTTAACAGTACACTTTAACTTTTATGGTACCGACTGATCAATGGAATTTTCAATAAGTCTTGTTAATTTGTTGGTACAATAATCTATTTGCGAACAATCAGTTTGGCTACCAACGTCAGTTTGATAACAGCTACCCAGTTCAATATCTATAAGTCTGTGATATTTTTTCCAGTTTGCATTTTTAAGGTTTAGAAAATAACTTTCTATTTTCTCTGGTGTTTGAAGAACACTAGTCAGTACTGGATGGTGATCTGAGCTCAGGTCGTTAATTACGATGGGCTGAGTAAATATTTGAGGGATGTTTGTCAAATAAAAATCTATGGTTTAAGGGTTTGATCTACTATTAGAAGGAAAATAAGTTGGTGAACTAGCAACATTAGAACGTCTTCCTCGTTTGTTGACGGTACTTGGCTTCCTGGCATAGCATAAATCTTCAGCTATCGCGCATTTGAAGCCTGATTAAGGCATCCACGGCTCTGATCGGTCGAGCATTCGTCCATTACAGCAGCCACGCGTTCACTGTTACCATATCGATCATGTGAAAGAAAATTCGGTGGTAGAATTTTTTGGATCTAATTTGTATCCTGTAGTATCCAAGAAGCGCATCCAACAGATCGACTCCACCCATATGCCGATTGTACGTCATCACTGCCTTTAGACATGGTACATCTTTGTCTTGGTAGGCCCTTTCTTTTTTATTTTATCGTCGAACTTCAGAAGATGGTTTGCTGCCGACGTATGTCGAAGCCATGGTCTCGATCCTGTTATCATACAAGGTTACTATAAAGATGTCAATTTCCTCTACAGTCGATAGTTTTTCAACGATTGCACCTCTTCCCTTTTACTTCAAATCTTTTTCTGCTGGAACCTTATACCCGGGAATACTTATTTACTTACTTACTTATAGTCTAAGAGCCCACAGCAAATTTTAGGAGTGGATTGATAACCAAAATATGAGTATGAGGGTTTGTAGGTGCATATATCGTGGTATCGAAAACAATCGTCTGGCAGGTTTCTTTTTCAGCCTTTGGCGGGGGTGTGGGTTTCAAAACAGCGATTTTCCAATTTATTTTGTCAGATTTATTACCACTTCAATAAATTTATAAAATATTCTGTGATGCTCTGACAAAATAAATTGGAACCACGATATATGCACCTATAAACCCTCATACTCATATTTTGGTTATCAATCCACTCCCAAAATTTATTGTGGGCTCTTGGTCTATTAGGTCCTCGGACCTATTACGTCCGTGATGTTTCACTTACGGGACATAGGGCCTCCACTACTCCTACGCGCCATCGTGTACGATTGCTGGAAATATATTTCAGCTCTCTCCAACTTTTCCCCAGTCATGCCGATTCCTGTTCGACCGTTCTTCGCCATGTACTTCTCAGCCGGCCCACTTGTCTTCCCACCTGTGTGAGCGGGTTCCACTGCCCCGCTTGAGATGCAATGCACCGATCGCCTTTTTGAAGCGTATGGCCAATCAACTGCCACTTTCTTCTTCGTATAATGGAGTCTGTGGGCTCCTGACCCGTTCTCGCATGAAGTTCAGTATTGGAGATACGCTTGAGCCAGAAAATCCTCAAGATGTTTCGTAAACATCTATTAACGAACGTTTGCAGCTTTCTAGTGACAGTGACAGTGTCAGTGACTTTCCAAGTGCTGCACCGGTAAAGCAGAACGGATTCAACATTGGAGCGGAACAGTCGTATCTTGGTCTTTAAGCTAAAAGAGTTGTTTCTCCATATGTGTCGTCGATTATCAAACAGAGGCTAAAAAATTGGAACATGAAACCGAGTAAAAGGGCGAAAACCTGTAGTTTCTAAAATTTTCAAGATAATCCAATGCAGTAAATTTTGTTTGATTGGTGTAAGTTTTTTGTATAAGATTGACTAAAAAAAATAATAAAAGGACATTTTATTTTCGTACTGTAGTGAAATGTTTTTTTCTTTTTAGGCAGTTTTGTGTGTTAAAAACATATTTAGCGCATTTTGAAAATAGGTTTTTTAAATAGAGCCTTTTTGATTCTAAAATGCCTGTAAAATAATAAAAAGACAAAAATTAAGTAACGAAAAGTGTTTTATTCCTTAAAACTTTTTTACCACTACTATAATAAATAGAATTAATAAAATAAATAAATAATACTTTTTCTTTAAACACTTTACATATATATTATAATAATTAACAGCATTTTTTTTTTGTTTTCATAGTTACATTGGAACGAAAATCCAAAATTAAGGGAACACCTAAGCGCAGCAATACTGAGTTTCTTCAAAAAACTCACACACTTCAACTGGTTCATCCTCAGGTTCTTGCAAAACTTCTGTACCGATAGTTTCCTTATAAAATTAAAAATATTTGATTTCTCTCCATTTTTCTCCACAATGGTGTTCAAGAAGTTTGTTAACATCATTCTTTTTAGCTTCTAAAAGAGGAATTCCTGAAGGCAATGATCTTAGATGATTCATATCAACTCTTTTACCCGGCGCATAATTGACCTTGAAACTTCAACGTCAGATTTGAAGCTCATCTCACCTCTCGTTCTTATAATGCCACAAGCTCTTTTTATGAGAAACCGTTTAGTTGACTTGAACTTAAAATGCCATTTACTAGTTGGCTTTAAGCTTTCTTGGGCAGCCGCTTTCCAGTCCATTACACTCCGCTTTTTCTAAAATGAATTGAGGAAAAATAAAAGAATATTATTTACCTACAAAATATTCTACAAATAAAACTTACCGAAAAGAACAACCTTTCAATAGCACATCACATGGCAAACTGAAGATTTTTATAAGGAAATGATCCAAATTTCAAATTTTGGCGGAAAAAATTATTTAGCTCCCTTTTCAAAATCAATCGTATATATTTGAATTAATTTAGAGGAAAAATAGTGCCGTTTTGAAAATAAATAGAACTTTGCATGAAAGATAAGTCCGTTTTGATTATTAGAAAAATAATATATAGCCTCGTTTTGATGCCAAACTCAAAATAAAAACAATAATAACTTCTTCATTATCTCGTTTTTCGTTTTCCGAGGCGTAGTGTTGGTTTAGGTAGCGGGTTGATTTCAGTTACGGAGAATGCTAACCTCCGTAATCTATCCTTGAAAGCTAGGCCTCTTCGCACTTGTAATTTTGGCCTATTTATGTATATTGGGATACACAAATTTGCTCGGGGACCACCACGAGGAGGTGAAACAAGCACTTCATCGTGACTGATTGTTGCGCTACTGGCCCCGACTAAGTTCTGCGCAATCAATAGTTTGCCGATCAGGTACGATGCAGGCCGCCTGAATGCGATAAGCTTTTATTGTGCCTAACGGTAAGATCGTCTTTTTAGCCAGGTAAGTAAACAGTGGCAAAGATGTGTACCAGTTATAGAAGAATATTTTATAATTGACGCCTTCAGAAATGGTTCTTGCAAGTCGAACAACATCGTCACTATAGAAGTAAAGTATTAATTTTTGGCAAATTGCTGACTGACTGTACAGTGAACAGGTCCTTGGGCTCCAGTATAAATTTTAAAGTCATAGCTGAACCCAGAGCTACCACAAAGCACAAAATTCTTATATCCCCATTTGTGTAATGAGGGGGTATGACACGAAAATAATATATAACAGATACGAGGGTAAGTCAAAAAAAAAAAAAAAAAATTGTGCCCTTGTTGCATGGTGTGCCATATGTGATCCATTCCGTTTTTTCATCACAAAATTACTATAACTTCATCAAACTAAAAAAAAATACTATATCAATAATACTTACATTATTTTCTTTATGGGTATATTTTTCTGCTAGCACAAACTTTAAGTTTTGTATTTTTTATAGAATTTTGAATTTCTCAAACACGCTCATACCCGACTGAAACCTGTTTGAAAAGTTTGACGAAAGAATTAATTGCCAGAACTCACTTATATATGGTGCTTATTAATACAATTTCAAGCGTATATTATACTAACTTCGTACCGCATGCAAAAAACCATAAAATGTATTAAAAATTAAAAAATATTTAGATTAATATGGTTTGGTTCATATATGAGCACCATGCCGTAAAGGGTTAATATAATTAGCTTATAAATCGTATTTACCATGTTGCAGAAATTGTCTGGCAAGTTGATGCATTGTGTGTCTCCATGCAATGGAATTGTTCCATTTCCAATGATTCGAATATCTCGACGTTCAAATGCGTCGCCAACCACACCAACTGGAACTTCATTAATGGTTGGCGCATTACATCGGCCCACGTGCTGCCCAGATGGTACTTTGTCTGAAATGGTTGTATACAAATAAAATACAAGTTAATTGGAAGTGTGAACTCAGATAAGTGCTAGAAATACAAGTCTTATAGAGGTTGAACTAAAATAAAAAAAAAATTAATTTTTATTTATTTTGATGTAGTTTTTACTGCATTTTATCTACTCTTGAACCTGAAACAAACTATCAAATTCAATTATCTATTATTTATAGTATTGCAAACAATTATAAAACATAAATTATATTTTAACCTTACTTGGTATCGAACTCGGGAACTTCTACGTGAGTCTTAGATATAATTTGGATGATGCAAAAACTTAATCAGCCTTTTCCTTTTGTAAAACTTTAAATTTTCTTTAAATAATCCAAGCTTCTATAAGAATTTTCACACATGACCAATAATTCCTTAACTCTATTATACATTTCGCGTGAAGAAACAAATGCTAACGATTTGTTTAACAGTCTTCTTGCTCCATTTTCATTTCAAAAGTCTTATGTCAAATTCCTTACAACCAAAAATTACAACGTGGTTAAGTTTTTCTTCAGGTCTAACTTTTTCTCTTATAAAAATAATATCAAGTTTAAATCTTCTTTTGGTTGTATTTTGGTTTTTGAATGCAATTATTATTCTTTTCAATATGAAGAAATGTCTTGAAAAAGACGTTTTTATATACAAAAATGGTGAATGTGGTGTTTATCTAATGAGCATCAACCTTTTTTCTGTTTATCGTCATTGAAACCAATGAAAAGTAGCTTTCCGAATACTCAAAAAGACAAGTCAGATGAAATGAATTATCTTTTTCAACAGTAATAAGACATCTAAAGAAAAAAATGTATTCAATATACATAACGTCGTTGTTAAAGAAAACCGGCATAACTCAAAAACACGAATTTTTAGTTAATGATGCCAATTCACTAAAAAAAATTCTTTTTCTGTCCAACTGGCATTACTGTAGCACTTCGGAATCACGCTATATGGACTTTGGTCCAATTGGCATATCTTTCGTTTTCATTGTTTGTTTATGATCAACAATGACATAATTTAGTTTCTGCTATTTGCTTGAGGTGAACGCAAGTGTTTTTTATGTGAAAAAGTGTTGTGGCAAACATTTATCGTAAAATTTCAGCAAAAAAAGAAATAACTTGTGTTGGGCCAGCCTCGTCCACCTAAAAACTAAAAAGTTTTTTTTTTTCAGGGCTACTGCCTCTTGCGAGGAATTGACAAATCCTCCAAGAGTATAAATTGACACGAATAAGTGCTTCTCGTCTAGCCGTTCGGCTTCGGCATAAAATTGTAGGTCCCTTCCATTCCTGCCGACAGGCGCACACGAGAATGGTTGCAAGTTGTTAGTGAATAGGCCCTGGTTCTTCAAGAGCCGTTGTGCCACCCACTTTTTATGTGTTGGGCCAGTTATCGCAATATAGTAAGTACACTTTTATAACTTGTTTTATGTTTTAAAACAAAATGTTCCACTTTTCCTGATAAGTTAAAAAAAACTGTGTTTTGTACTTTAATATGTTTTATCAAGTTATGCCATTATTTCCTTTTGCCAACGGAGTGTTGAACTAACTCAAAAAAAAAAAAAAAAACTTATTTGAATAACATACTTTTTTTTCCGAAAAAATGACTTAATAAGGAGAGGATTTGGGAAATCTTTTATTTTTGCACCTTTTTCATAAATTTTTTAATTTATTTTGTTAAACTCTAATAAATAAAATATTGAAGTACCTAAAGCATAATTCTTGCGTGTATTTTAAGAAAAAAATTGTTGTACAGTAAGGGCCTATCTCCAATTTTGATATCATTTATCGGGGATTTAAAAAAAGCCTTACTTTGGTGTACCCTGACTCATGTTAACAGTAATTGCGCTGTTAGTAATAATGATAGAAACTTCTTAGAAATTTCTATTGGAAGAAATATCAGGCTTTATTATTTATTAATTATTATTTATTTACGCATTTTTTGGAGAATATTGACCACAAAGCCAAAAAATTAGCATGGGCAGGAAAAATGGAACAGGCTTAAAACTGAATATCTTTAGACTAAGAAAAGATATCAAATTTATTTGAACGCAGTTACAAAGGCTGGTACTTCTTCTACAAATAAAGGTTTAAACGAACTTCTATCACTATAACTCACAGCGCAACTACCCTTAACATGGGTCAGGGAACACCAAAGTAAGGCTTTTCTTGAATCCCCGAAAAATGATATCAAAAAAATGTGATAGACCCTTACTTAACAATAATTTTTTTCTTAGAATACACCCAAGAACCATGCCCTAAAATAACTATTGACGAATTAAGGGACACCCTGTATAATTATAAATGTCAATAGAGTTTTTTAAAAAGCTTCTTTAAAATGACTTTTACAAATTCGAGCTTCTTTATTATAGATTGACATATTGGTCACGTTCGGGTGCATCGCTTAAGTATTCGGGTGCATCGCCAAAGGATTCTGAATTTGTTCATGTTGTTGTAATGCCTAAGGAAAAACCAGCTGATGTCAGAAAGAAATATAAAGCTATCCTAATAAATTTCGGATTTGTCTATTTTCTTGGTTTTCGTTTGGTTTGGCTAGGTATATTGTTTTGGTGATGCTAACGTAACTCAGATAATATCTGCGTACATTCCGAACGTGGCAATAATGAAAATGGTTACAAAACTTTTTTAAATCCAGCAACTTATATACAAATTTTATGCAGCCTTTTCAAAGTGACATCTTCAACCATCTTCTGTAATATCAATTTTAGAAGCTTATTAGAGCGACATCTCGCAAACTCGGTAAATCTTCTTTTTCTTATTTCTATTCGACTTTAAAGAAGTAGTTATAGTTACATGTATAAGAAATGTATTCCCTACCGGAGCTTAATATAAATTAAACCTGCGGCACATCAATATTTCAGTGTTTGACTAAAAATTGACAAGAGCATTAAGTTTTGAAAACAAAAATAAGGCTTAATTACATAAAATTTTGAAAAACATTAGCTTGAAATTTTTTTTTATTTTTGAAAATTAATTCTTCAAAAACTGTTCACTCGATTAACTTAATTTAAAAATAATATTAAATAATATACTTTTGGCTTTTCAAAATGCTAAAGCATGACTCTGTAAGTATTACCGTTATATTTTAATATTTTTTTTTCTGTTTTAAGTGATTTTTTTTTTTTGGAAATTGCCCCTCCCATACGATTTTTTTCTTGTCTAAGTCTAACCTACACGCCCTAGCCTTTTGTTTATTAACTATAAATGAGTCGAATTTCGGGGCGATAGTATCACCGTGTATATTAAAATTGCAATAAACCTTTCTGTATCTATTTTAATTGGCGCAGTCGAAACGGAAATTAACAAACGCGAAAATAATAACAATAAAATTGCAACCAAAAATCAGTGCAATAATTTTTTTTTAATTGTGTTTTGTTAACCGTCCACGTCCCCTCCTCCTCCCGAATAAAGTACGGAAAACGATTGCCGGGAAATAAAAAAGAATAAGTGTTTGTTGTCAAGAGCATATTGTATTCGTATGTAGGGTTCGATATAGGCAACGTCATAACAAACGGAAGTATTAATAGACAAAACCTTGACTTTAGGCCGACAGATAGGACATACCGACAGAACAATCAACAGCCTCAAAACAATACTTATGACAATAACTCAAGACAGACGAACCATCAACGACATACAAATAATAATTCTGGTCAGACAAACCGAAACCAACAAAATAATACAGTACAAAACAGCAACCAAACACGTAATAACGACAATAACAATAATTATTCCAGAAAAACTCGTAATAGACAAAATGTTGAACCAATGGACATTTATAATATAGATCAAGGATCTGCCGAAGACGTTTAAGAAGCAATTCATGCAATAGAAGTCCCGTTTTTTTCTGAATGTAGCCTCTCTGGTACAAAAACACAGATAGTATTTGCGTTGAGAAACCAGAAACATACATGTTTACTAGACACAGGGTCTACAATGAGTTTAGTAAATACAAGCAAAATAGACTGTAGTTCGTATAATATACTCGAAGAGTATATTATTAAGAGCATGAAGCTGTTATGCGCTCCATAACGTGCTATGGTAGACAAATTTGAGGAGGTAAATACCATGAAGATGTAGAAAAATGATTGCGTTTCTTTTTGAAAAAACTTCTGCGTCTACCAGCAAACACGCCCAATTATATGCTCTTAATTGAAAGCGGAATGTCAACTCTTCATGTTTTTACACTCCAACTCAGCAAGAATTATGTGACCAAAGTTCTAAACGAGGCAGACGATTCACGACTTACCAAGGTTCTCGTCAGGAAGGCACTTAGAACGAAAACAATGTTTTACAAGGACTGGGAAAATGTAGCAGCTAAGTACAACATCATGCTAGACCTTACAGACAATAATATTTCAGAGTGGCGTAACATAACCCAAAAATTCGTTCTTGATGTGAAACAGGCAATACAAATAGAAAATATTACACACGCAGAAAGTTCATCAACACGGTTTTTGTATCGGCAACTCGACCACCAACAGATTAACTATCTGAACCTTGGCCTCAGTACTGGACAAATTTCTATGGTAATCCGAGTGAGAGGAGAACTACTCAAGCTTAATTATATGCGTTCTTTTGTTTAAAATAAAAATAAAAATAATTATCAATATGAACTGTATTGATACCTTAGTTTTTTTAATATAAAGGTACTGACCTACATTAACGTACAAAGATAAATTAAAATAATCTGCGTTTTTTTTTATTTTTGGATTTCAAAGTTTTTATAAAGCAAGTTGATAACTCTTTCGTTTGCTTTAATATTTTTGTAGTAATACGTTTTAAATTAGATTAGAGTTGCAGTTGTTGTTTTTGTTTGCGTGATAAAATTTGTTTTTATTTGTTTACTTTTTTTATTTTTCTAGCAACAGTCAACTGGGTGTTGACTCTTTCGAGATTTATAAATTTCATTTAATCATACAAAATTAATATATCGCTGACTTTCCCCTATTAAAAAAAAAGTTTTTTTAAGGCAATAGCGATTTTTTATGCTTTTGATTAAGAATTAAATTAATATTATTTTAGTTATTTTGGAGTTTTCTCCTTTTCGCGGTTTTTTTACAACAATCAACTGGTTGTTGATTTTGTTTTAGTAAAATATAGGTAAAGGGAATTATTTTTTTTCGTGCTCTGTTTTACCAAACAATCAACTGGGTGTTGATTTTGTTTTTGTAAAATATATGAATAGAGTTATTTTATTTGATTTTGTTTATCATTCATCGGTGTTGCCGGCGTTGTTTTTTTTTAATTTCTATTTTTCAATTTTAATTTTGTAGGCTATTTTACCGAACAATCAGCTGGGTGCTACTATTGTTTTTTTTTGATTTGCAAATAGTAACTTTAATCTTTTTTTTTAAACGTTTTTTTTTTTATTTCTTTCGGTTAGTTATAATTAATAATGGATGTGAATAGGTTAAATAAAGAGGAACTCGTTTATGAGTTGCAGGCCCGTGGTCTTAAGGAAGGCCCATTTGATAGTGTGAGGACAACGCTGAGAGCATTTCAAGCGAAAGTCCTCACTACCCTTTTTCATTTGTGGATGATGCAAAGGCTGTTCGCGCCAAAATTGTAGAGATCAGTGACCTTTTGAAAATTCCTCCGAAAAATCCAAAATCTGGTGAATATTTGAAAGTTTTGACAAAAATTGAGTGGTCGATAGGTAGAATAACTAGGACTAAAGCAGAGTCATCGAAAGAGGTCAATAAAGTGACCGACATTAGGGGGGATTATTACTATTAATGGGGAAATTGACATCAGGGGATGAAGACACATCCCCAGATGAGGAAAAAGATATAAACAACGATGAAAATAACACGTCGACAGCAGGCATGGGTGTGTTACCAACTGCGTAGGTCGGCCAACGTCAGTAGCGGATCTAGGATTTGGCTGTGGGGGGGGGGGGGCTTGGAGTTTGGAGATTCAGTTTGAGACCTTAAGTAATAAAACTTGCTTGTCCTAAGATCAATTTTATAATTTATAACAAATAATAGAGATCAGTTCAGGTTTAATACAAGACCGTACTCAACTTCAGACGAACTACACTTCACGACAACGCGGCAAAACATTATTTTTTATGAAATTGTAGGAGCTATATCGCACTAAGCGGCATCTGAACTTCATAAAAATTCATACGAAGTCGTGTAAGTGTAGTTCCGATGCAGTAAAGTTCCGTCGAGTGGGGCCTTACCTTGAAGGTTCAAGTATTTTTTGTGAAAAAGGTATATGGAGATTCATGTGTCGTTATATAAAAGACATCGAATTTTGACATTCCCACTTTTCCTTTAATGATATCCGTTTTTTGTGTGCCTTTATATCCGCTCCTGTTGCACTTCAAAATGCTTTCAATACAAAGTACAATAACAATTATTCATAATTGCTGTAGTGGAGACAGAAAAAAATTCAAATGCCACCAAAAGATGATAGTATCTAGTATAACTAGTTATTGTTTTTGTTATTTTTAGCCATATATGCTTGAACCACGCGCACAAATTCGTTTATTTATATTATTTAAAAATTGATTAGGTACCTACATAATGTAGTTATATTTTTAAATTAGCTGTGAGTATGTTTTGAACTTCCCATTTTTGACAAGATTTGAAAACTGTTTATAATTGGACAGTTCAGAAAAATTATATTTAAGTGTTCGTACTGGCAAAAGCTCATATACATATGTGCTTTGACACGGTATCAGTCCTCTCATTTTCTCATTTTTCCTGAATTAGCCAAATCAACGAGAAACTATTTTGTTCAAATTGCCTCAGAAATAGGTTCAAACTAAGAAATAAGCCGCGACCCAATTCTGCCAGCGTGATTGAATTTTCGACAAAATTTGCACGTCACTCTAGAGCCTAGAGGGATTGCAAAAATTCATTTGCTTTTGCATGATTTTCTGAGCTGAGCTTTTGTATGTACAATTGCCTTGGACCTTTAAAATTTTGAAAACGTAGCCCGAAAAATCCGTAAGAAAGAATTCCTGTTGTATTAAACATTTACACTTAACTTAACATTCCGTTGTTCTCCAATGGTTTAAGCCTAAACTGCGTTTCTTTTGGTAAATTAGCTTTGTGTTTAGTGTAAACAGTTGGGGCATTTGACACGTTAATGTTAGGCTCCAACTATTTCTTATCACTTTTTACTTATCTCTTCAAGCGCTTAAACGAAGTTTCTATCACTATAACTCACAACGCAACTACCGTTAACATGGGTCAGGGAACACCAAAGTAAGACTTTTCTTGAATCCCCGAAAAATGATATCAAAATTGAAGATAGACCCTTACTTAACAATAATTTTTTTCTTAGAATACACCCAAGAACCATGCACTAAAATAACTATTGACGAATTAAGGGACACCCAGTTTAATTATAAATGTCAATAGAGTTTTTTAAAAAGCTTCTTTAAAATGACTTCTCAGATAATATCTGCGTACATTCCGAACGTGGCAATAATGAAAATGGTTACAAAACTTTTTTAAATCCAGCAACTTATATACAAATTTTATGCAGCCTTTTCAAAGTGACATCTTCAACCATCTTCTGTAATTTCAATTTTAGAAGCTTATTAGAGCGACATCTCGCAAACTCGGTAAATCTTCTTTTTCTTATTTCTATTCGACTTTAAAGAAGAAGTTATAGTTACATGTATAAGAAATGTATTCCCTACCGGAGCTTAATATAAATTAAACCTGCGGCACATCAATATTTCAGTGTTTGACTAAAAATTGACAAGAGCATTAAGTTTTGAAAACAAAAATAAGGCTTAATTACATAAAATTTTGAAAAACATTAGCTTGAAATTTTTTTTTATTTTTGAAAATTAATTCTTCAAAAACTGTTGACTCGATTAACTTAATTTAAAAATAATATTAAATAATATACTTTTGGCTTTTCAAAATGCTAAAGCATGACTCTGTAAGTATTACCGTTATATTTTAATATTTTTTTTTCTGTTTTAAGTGATTTTTTTTTGGAAATTGCCCCTCCCATACGATTTTTTTCTGGCCTAAGTCTAACCTACACGCCCTAGCCTTTTGTTTATTAACTATAAATGAGTCGAATTTCGGGGCGATAGTATCACCGTGTATATTAAAATTGCAATAAACCTTTCTGTATCTATTTTAATTGGCGCAGTCGAAACGGAAATTAACAAACGCGAAAATAATAACAATAAAATTGCAACCAAAAATCAGTGCAATAATTTTTTTTTAATTGTGTTTTGTTAACCGTCCACGTCCCCTCCTCCTCCCGAATAAAGTACGGAAAACGATTGCCGGGAAATAAAAAAGAATAAGTGTTTGTTGTCAAGAGCATATTGTATTCGTATGTAGGGTTCGATATAGGCAACGTCATAACAAACGGAAGTATTAATAGACAAAACCTTGACTTTAGGCCGACAGATAGGACATACCGACAGAACAATCAACAGCCTCAAAACAATACTTATGACAATAACTCAAGACAGACGAACCATCAACGACATACAAATAATAATTCTGGTCAGACAAACCGAAACCAACAAAATAATACAGTACAAAACAGCAACCAAACACGTAATAACGACAATAACAATAATTATTCCAGAAAAACTCGTAATAGACAAAATGTTGAACCAATGGACATTTATAATATAGATCAAGGATCTGCCGAAGACGTTTAAGAAGCAATTCATGCAATAGAAGTCCCGGTTTTTTCTGAATGTAGCCTCTCTGGTACAAAAACACAGATAGTATTTGCGTTGAGAAACCAGAAACATACATGTTTACTAGACACAGGGTCTACAATGAGTTTAGTAAATACAAGCAAAATAGACTGTAGTTCGTATAATATACTCGAAGAGTATATTATTAAGAGCATGAAGCTGTTATGCGCTCCATAACGTGCTATGGTAGACAAATTTGAGGAGGTAAATACCATGAAGATGTAGAAAAATGATTGCGTTTCTTTTTGAAAAAACTTCTGCGTCTACCAGCAAACACGCCCAATTATATGCTCTTAATTGAAAGCGGAATGTCAACTCTTCATGTTTTTACACTCCAACTCAGCAAGAATTATGTGACCAAAGTTCTAAACGAGGCAGACGATTCACGACTTACCAAGGTTCTCGTCAGGAAGGCACTTAGAACGAAAACAATGTTTTACAAGGACTGGGAAAATGTAGCAGCTAAGTACAACATCATGCTAGACCTTACAGACAATAATATTTCAGAGTGGCGTAACATAACCCAAAAATTCGTTCTTGATGTGAAACAGGCAACACAAATAGAAAATATTACACACGCAGAAAGTTCATCAACACGGTTTTTGTATCGGCAACTCGACCACCAACAGATTAACTATCTGAACCTTGGCCTCAGTACTGGACAAATTTCTATGGTAATCCGAGTGAGAGGAGAACTACTCAAGCTTAATTATATGCGTTCTTTTGTTTAAAATAAAAATAAAAATAATTATCAATATCAACTGTATTGATACCTTAGTTTTTTTAATATAAAGGTACTGACCTACATTAACGTACAAAGATAAATTAAAATAATCTGCGTTTTTTTTTATTTTTGGATTTCAAAGTTTTTATAAAGCAAGTTGATAACTCTTTCGTTTGCTTTAATATTTTTGTAGTAATACGTTTTAAATTAGATTAGAGTTGCAGTTGTTGTTTTTGTTTGCGTGATAAAATTTGTTTTTATTTGTTTACTTTTTTTATTTTTCTAGCAACAGTCAACTGGGTGTTGACTCTTTCGAGATTTATAAATTTCATTTAATCATACAAAATTAATATATCGCTGACTTTCCCCTATTAAAAAAAAAGTTTTTTTAAGGCAATAGCGATTTTTTATACTTTTGATTAAGAATTAAATTAATATTATTTTAGTTATTTTGGAGTTTTCTCCTTTTCGCGGTTTTTTTACAACAATCAACTGGTTGTTGATTTTGTTTTAGTAAAATATAGGTAAAGGGAATTATTTTTTTTCGTGCTCTGTTTTACCAAACAATCAACTGGGTGTTGATTTTGTTTTGTAAAATATATGAATAGAGTTATTTTATTTGATTTTGTTTATCATTCATCGGTGTTGCCGGCGTTGTTTTTTTTTAATTTCTATTTTTCAATTTTAATTTTGTAGGCTATTTTACCGAACAATCAGCTGGGTGCTACTATTGTTTTTTTTTGATTTGCAAATAGTAACTTTAATCTTTTTTTTTAAACGTTTTTTTTTTTTTATTTCTTTCGGTTAGTTATAATTAATAATGGATGTGAATAGGTTAAATAAAGAGGAACTCGTTTATGAGTTGCAGGCCCGTGGTCTTAAGGAAGGCCCATTTGATAGTGTGAGGACAACGCTGAGAGCATTTCAAGCGAAAGTCCTCACTACCCTTTTTCATTTGTGGATGATGCAAAGGCTGTTTGCGCCAAAATTGTAGAGATCAGTGACCTTTTGAAAATTCCTCCGAAAAATCCAAAATCTGGTGAATATTTGAAAGTTTTGACAAAAATTGAGTGGTCGATAGGTAGAATAACTAGGACTAAAGCAGAGTCATCGAAAGAGGTCAATAAAGTGACCGACATTAGGGGGGATTATTACTATTAATGGGGAAATTGACATCAGGGGATGAAGACACATCCCCAGATGAGGAAAAAGATATAAACAACGATGAAAATAACACGTCGACAGCAGGCATGGGTGTGTTACCAACTGCGCAGGTCGGCCAACGTCAGTAGCGGATCTAGGATTTGGCTGTGGGGGGGGGGGGCTTGGAGTTTGGAGATTCAGTTTGAGACCTTAAGTAATAAAACTTGCTTGTCCTAAGATCAATTTTATAATTTATAACAAATAATAGAGATCAGTTCAGGTTTAATACAAGACCGTACTCAACTTCAGACGAACTACACTTCACGACAACGCGGCAAAACATTATTTTTTATGAAATTGTAGGAGCTATATCGCACTAAGCGGCATCTGAACTTCATAAAAATTCATACGAAGTCGTGTAAGTGTAGTTCCGATGCAGTAAAGTTCCGTCGAGTGGGGCCTTACCTTGAAGGTTCAAGTATTTTTTGTGAAAAAGGTATATGGAGATTCATGTGTCGTTATATAAAAGACATCGAATTTTGACATTCCCACTTTTCCTTTAATGATATCCGTTTTTTGTGTGCCTTTATATCCGCTCCTGTTGCACTTCAAAATGCTTTCAATACAAAGTACAATAACAATTATTCATAATTGCTGTAGTGGAGACAGAAAAAAATTCAAATGCCACCAAAAGATGATAGTATCTAGTATAACTAGTTATTGTTTTTGTTATTTTTAGCCATATATGCTTGAACCACGCGCACAAATTCGTTTATTTATATTATTTAAAAATTGATTAGGTACCTACATAATGTAGTTATATTTTTAAATTAGCTGTGAGTATGTTTTGAACTTCCCATTTTTGACAAGATTTGAAAACTGTTTATAATTGGACAGTTCAGAAAAATTATATTTAAGTGTTCGTACTGGCAAAAGCTCATATACATATGTGCTTTGACACGGTATCAGTCCTCTCATTTTCTCATTTTTCCTGAATTAGCCAAATCAACGAGAAACTATTTTGTTCAAATTGCCTAAGAAATAGGTTCAAACTAAGAAATAAGCCGCGACCCAATTCTGCCATCGTGATTGAATTTTCGACAAATTTGCACGTCACTCTAGAGCCTAGAGGGATTGCAAAAATTCATTTGCTTTTGCATGATTTTCTGAGCTGAGCTTTTGTATGTACAATTGCCTTGGACCTTTAAAATTTTGAAAACGTAGCCCGAAAAATCCGTAAGAAAGAATTCCTGTTGTATTAAACATTTACACTTAACTTAACATTCCGTTGTTCTCCAGTGGTTTAAGCCTAAACTGCGTTTCTTTTGGTAAATTAGCTTTGTGTTTAGTGTAAACAGTTGGGGCATTTGACACGTTAATGTTAGGCTCCAACTATTTCTTATCACTTTTAACTTATCTCTTCAAGCGCTTAAACGAAGTTTCTATCACTATAACTCACAACGCAACTACCGTTAACATGGGTCAGGGAACACCAAAGTAAGACTTTTCTTGAATCCCCGAAAAATGATATCAAAATTGAAGATAGACCCTTACTTAACAATAATTTTTTTCTTAGAATACACCCAAGAACCATGCGCTAAAATAACTATTGACGAATTAAGGGACACCCAGTTTAATTATAAATGTCAATAGAGTTTTTTAAAAAGCTTCTTTAAAATGACTTTTACAAATTCGAGCTTCTTGATTATAGATTGACATATTGGTCACGTTCGGGTGCATCGCTTAAGTATTCGGGTGCATCGCCAAAGGATTCTGAATTTGTTCATGTTGTTGTAATGCCTAAGGAAAAACCAGCTGATGTCAGAAAGAAATATAAAGCTATCCCAATAAATTTCGGATTTGTCTATTTTCTTGGTTTTCGTTTGGTTTGGCTAGGTATATTGTTTTGGTGATGCTAACGTAACTCAGATAATATCTGCGTACATTCCGAACGTGGCAATAATGAAAATGGTTACAAAACTTTTTTAAATCCAGCAACTTATATACAAATTTTATGCAGCCTTTTCAAAGTGACATCTTCAACCATCTTCTGTAATTTCAATTTTAGAAGCTTATTAGAGCGACATCTCGCAAACTCGGTAAATCTTCTTTTTCTTATTTCTATTCGACTTTAAAGAAGAAGTTATAGTTACATGTATAAGAAATGTATTCCCTACCGGAGCTTAATATAAATTAAACCTGCGGCACATCAATATTTCAGTGTTTGACTAAAAATTGACAAGAGCATTAAGTTTTGAAAACAAAAATAAGGCTTAATTACATAAAATTTTGAAAAACATTAGCTTGAAATTTTTTTTTATTTTTGAAAATTAATTCTTCAAAAACTGTTGACTCGATTAACTTAATTTAAAAATAATTTTAAATAATATACTTTTGGCTTTTCAAAATGCTAAAGCATGACTCTGTAAGTATTACCGTTATATTTTAATATTTTTTTTTCTGTTTTAAGTGATTTTTTTTTGGAAATTGCCCCTCCCATACGATTTTTTTCTGGCCTAAGTCTAACCTACACGCCCTAGCCTTTTGTTTATTAACTATAAATGAGTCGAATTTCGGGGCGATAGTATCACCGTGTATATTAAAATTGCAATAAACCTTTCTGTATCTATTTTAATTGGCGCAGTCGAAACGGAAATTAACAAACGCGAAAATAATAACAATAAAATTGCAACCAAAAATCAGTGCAATAATTTTTTTTTAATTGTGTTTTGTTAACCGTCCACGTCCCCTCCTCCTCCCGAATAAAGTACGGAAAACGATTGCCGGGAAATAAAAAAGAATAAGTGTTTGTTGTCAAGAGCATATTGTATTCGTATGTAGGGTTCGATATAGGCAACGTCATAACAAACGGAAGTATTAATAGACAAAACCTTGACTTTAGGCCGACAGATAGGACATACCGACAGAACAATCAACAGCCTCAAACAATACTTATGACAATAACTCAAGACAGACGAACCATCAACGACATACAAATAATAATTCTGGTCAGACAAACCGAAACCAACAAAATAATACAGTACAAAACAGCAACCAAACACGTAATAACGACAATAACAATAATTATTCCAGAAAAACTCGTAATAGACAAAATGTTGAACCAATGGACATTTATAATATAGATCAAGGATCTGCCGAAGACGTTTAAGAAGCAATTCATGCAATAGAAGTCCCGGTTTTTTCTGAATGTAGCCTCTCTGGTACAAAAACACAGATAGTATTTGCGTTGAGAAACCAGAAACATACATGTTTACTAGACACAGGGTCTACAATGAGTTTAGTAAATACAAGCAAAATAGACTGTAGTTCGTATAATATACTCGAAGAGTATATTATTAAGAGCATGAAGCTGTTATGCGCTCCATAACGTGCTATGGTAGACAAATTTGAGGAGGTAAATACCATGAAGATGTAGAAAAATGATTGCGTTTCTTTTTGAAAAAACTTCTGCGTCTACCAGCAAACACGCCCAATTATATGCTCTTAATTGAAAGCGGAATGTCAACTCTTCATGTTTTTACACTCCAACTCAGCAAGAATTATGTGACCAAAGTTCTAAACGAGGCAGACGATTCACGACTTACCAAGGTTCTCGTCAGAAGGCACTTAGAACGAAAACAATGTTTTACAAGGACTGGGAAAATGTAGCAGCTAAGTACAACATCATGCTAGACCTTACAGACAATAATATTTCAGAGTGGCGTAACATAACCCAAAAATTCGTTCTTGATGTGAAACAGGCAACACAAATAGAAAATATTACACACGCAGAAAGTTCATCAACACGGTTTTTGTATCGGCAACTCGACCACCAACAGATTAACTATCTGAACCTTGGCCTCAGTACTGGACAAATTTCTATGGTAATCCGAGTGAGAGGAGAACTACTCAAGCTTAATTATATGCGTTCTTTTGTTTAAAATAAAAATAAAAATAATTATCAATATCAACTGTATTGATACCTTAGTTTTTTTAATATAAAGGTACTGACCTACATTAACGTACAAAGATAAATTAAAATAATCTGCGTTTTTTTTTTATTTTTGGATTTCAAAGTTTTTATAAAGCAAGTTGATAACTCTTTCGTTTGCTTTAATATTTTTGTAGTAATACGTTTTAAATTAGATTAGAGTTGCAGTTGTTGTTTTTGTTTGCGTGATAAAATTTGTTTTTATTTGTTTACTTTTTTTATTTTTCTAGCAACAGTCAACTGGGTGTTGACTCTTTCGAGATTTATAAATTTCATTTAATCATACAAAATTAATATATCGCTGACTTTCCCCTATTAAAAAAAAAGTTTTTTTAAGGCAATAGCGATTTTTTATACTTTTGATTAAGAATTAAATTAATATTATTTTAGTTATTTTGGAGTTTTCTCCTTTTCGCGGTTTTTTTACAACAATCAACTGGTTGTTGATTTTGTTTTAGTAAAATATAGGTAAAGGGAATTATTTTTTTTCGTGCTCTGTTTTACCAAACAATCAACTGGGTGTTGATTTTGTTTTTGTAAAATATATGAATAGAGTTATTTTATTTGATTTTGTTTATCATTCATCGGTGTTGCCGGCGTTGTTTTTTTTTAATTTCTATTTTTCAATTTTAATTTTGTAGGCTATTTTACCGAACAATCAGCTGGGTGCTACTATTGTTTTTTTTTGATTTGCAAATAGTAACTTTAATCTTTTTTTTTAAACGTTTTTTTTTTTTTATTTCTTTCGGTTAGTTATAATTAATAATGGATGTGAATAGGTTAAATAAAGAGGAACTCGTTTATGAGTTGCAGGCCCGTGGTCTTAAGGAAGGCCCATTTGATAGTGTGAGGACAACGCTGAGAGCATTTCAAGCGAAAGTCCTCACTACCCTTTTTCATTTGTGGATGATGCAAAGGCTGTTTGCGCCAAAATTGTAGAGATCAGTGACCTTTTGAAAATTCCTCCGAAAAATCCAAAATCTGGTGAATATTTGAAAGTTTTGACAAAAATTGAGTGGTCGATAGGTAGAATAACTAGGACTAAAGCAGAGTCATCGAAAGAGGTCAATAAAGTGACCGACATTAGGGGGGATTATTACTATTAATGGGGAAATTGACATCAGGGGATGAAGACACATCCCCAGATGAGGAAAAAGATATAAACAACGATGAAAATAACACGTCGACAGCAGGCATGGGTGTGTTACCAACTGCGCAGGTCGGCCAACGTCAGTAGCGGATCTAGGATTTGGCTGTGGGGGGGGGGGCTTGGAGTTTGGAGATTCAGTTTGAGACCTTAAGTAATAAAACTTGCTTGTCCTAAGATCAATTTTATAATTTATAACAAATAATAGAGATCAGTTCAGGTTTAATACAAGACCGTACTCAACTTCAGACGAACTACACTTCACGACAACGCGGCAAAACATTATTTTTTATGAAATTGTAGGAGCTATATCGCACTAAGCGGCATCTGAACTTCATAAAAATTCATACGAAGTCGTGTAAGTGTGTAGTTCCGATGCAGTAAAGTTCCGTCGAGTGGGGCCTTACCTTGAAGGTTCAAGTATTTTTTGTGAAAAAGGTATATGGAGATTCATGTGTCGTTATATAAAAGACATCGAATTTTGACATTCCCACTTTTCCTTTAATGATATCCGTTTTTTGTGTGCCTTTATATCCGCTCCTGTTGCACTTCAAAATGCTTTCAATACAAAGTACAATAACAATTATTCATAATTGCTGTAGTGGAGACAGAAAAAAATTCAAATGCCACCAAAAGATGATAGTATCTAGTATAACTAGTTATTGTTTTTGTTATTTTTAGCCATATATGCTTGAACCACGCGCACAAATTCGTTTATTTATATTATTTAAAAATTGATTAGGTACCTACATAATGTAGTTATATTTTTAAATTAGCTGTGAGTATGTTTTGAACTTCCCATTTTTGACAAGATTTGAAAACTGTTTATAATTGGACAGTTCAGAAAAATTATATTTAAGTGTTCGTACTGGCAAAAGCTCATATACATATGTGCTTTGACACGGTATCAGTCCTCTCATTTTCTCATTTTTCCTGAATTAGCCAAATCAACGAGAAACTATTTTGTTCAAATTGCCTAAGAAATAGGTTCAAACTAAGAAATAAGCCGCGACCCAATTCTGCCATCGTGATTGAATTTTCGACAAATTTGCACGTCACTCTAGAGCCTAGAGGGATTGCAAAAATTCATTTGCTTTTGCATGATTTTCTGAGCTGAGCTTTTGTATGTACAATTGCCTTGGACCTTTAAAATTTTGAAAACGTAGCCCGAAAAATCCGTAAGAAAGAATTCCTGTTGTATTAAACATTTACACTTAACTTAACATTCCGTTGTTCTCCAGTGGTTTAAGCCTAAACTGCGTTTCTTTTGGTAAATTAGCTTTGTGTTTAGTGTAAACAGTTGGGGCATTTGACACGTTAATGTTAGGCTCCAACTATTTCTTATCACTTTTAACTTATCTCTTCAAGCGCTTAAACGAAGTTTCTATCACTATAACTCACAACGCAACTACCGTTAACATGGGTCAGGGAACACCAAAGTAAGACTTTTCTTGAATCCCCGAAAAATGATATCAAAATTGAAGATAGACCCTTACTTAACAATAATTTTTTTCTTAGAATACACCCAAGAACCATGCGCTAAAATAACTATTGACGAATTAAGGGACACCCAGTTTAATTATAAATGTCAATAGAGTTTTTTAAAAAGCTTCTTTAAAATGACTTTTACAAATTCGAGCTTCTTGATTATAGATTGACATATTGGTCACGTTCGGGTGCATCGCTTAAGTATTCGGGTGCATCGCCAAAGGATTCTGAATTTGTTCATGTTGTTGTAATGCCTAAGGAAAAACCAGCTGATGTCAGAAAGAAATATAAAGCTATCCCAATAAATTTCGGATTTGTCTATTTTCTTGGTTTTCGTTTGGTTTGGCTAGGTATATTGTTTTGGTGATGCTAACGTAACTCAGATAATATCTGCGTACATTCCGAACGTGGCAATAATGAAAATGGTTACAAAACTTTTTTAAATCCAGCAACTTATATACAAATTTTATGCAGCCTTTTCAAAGTGACATCTTCAACCATCTTCTGTAATTTCAATTTTAGAAGCTTATTAGAGCGACATCTCGCAAACTCGGTAAATCTTCTTTTTCTTATTTCTATTCGACTTTAAAGAAGAAGTTATAGTTACATGTATAAGAAATGTATTCCCTACCGGAGCTTAATATAAATTAAACCTGCGGCACATCAATATTTCAGTGTTTGACTAAAAATTGACAAGAGCATTAAGTTTTGAAAACAAAAATAAGGCTTAATTACATAAAATTTTGAAAAACATTAGCTTGAAATTTTTTTTTATTTTTGAAAATTAATTCTTCAAAAACTGTTGACTCGATTAACTTAATTTAAAAATAATATTAAATAATATACTTTTGGCTTTTCAAAATGCTAAAGCATGACTCTGTAAGTATTACCGTTATATTTTAATATTTTTTTTTCTGTTTTAAGTGATTTTTTTTTGGAAATTGCCCCTCCCATACGATTTTTTTCTGGCCTAAGTCTAACCTACACGCCCTAGCCTTTTGTTTATTAACTATAAATGAGTCGAATTTCGGGGCGATAGTATCACCGTGTATATTAAAATTGCAATAAACCTTTCTGTATCTATTTTAATTGGCGCAGTCGAAACGGAAATTAACAAACGCGAAAATAATAACAATAAAATTGCAACCAAAAATCAGTGCAATAATTTTTTTTTAATTGTGTTTTGTTAACCGTCCACGTCCCCTCCTCCTCCCGAATAAAGTACGGAAAACGATTGCCGGGAAATAAAAAAGAATAAGTGTTTGTTGTCAAGAGCATATTGTATTCGTATGTAGGGTTCGATATAGGCAACGTCATAACAAACGGAAGTATTAATAGACAAAACCTTGACTTTAGGCCGACAGATAGGACATACCGACAGAACAATCAACAGCCTCAAAACAATACTTATGACAATAACTCAAGACAGACGAACCATCAACGACATACAAATAATAATTCTGGTCAGACAAACCGAAACCAACAAAATAATACAGTACAAAACAGCAACCAAACACGTAATAACGACAATAACAATAATTATTCCAGAAAAACTCGTAATAGACAAAATGTTGAACCAATGGACATTTATAATATAGATCAAGGATCTGCCGAAGACGTTTAAGAAGCAATTCATGCAATAGAAGTCCCGGTTTTTTCTGAATGTAGCCTCTCTGGTACAAAAACACAGATAGTATTTGCGTTGAGAAACAGAAACATACATGTTTACTAGACACAGGGTCTACAATGAGTTTAGTAAATACAAGCAAAATAGAGGACATGTGCAGAGGAGGTGAGGAATTGTTTCCTCCTCCTCTTCGTCCATGCAACTTCTACAGAAGTCATTTGAGAAAACGCCAAGTCTTGTGGCATGTTTTCCTATAAGGCAGTGTCCTGTTATGACACCTATTACGGAGCTAATTTGTGATCTGCTAAGTGATAGCAAACTTTTAGAGCGCCTAGGGTCTAGCGATGGCCAGATTTCTTTTGTGGCCAGACATGTAGTAAGGTTTGTCCATCTAGAGTTTGCTTTCCTTGCAGAGTTTTGTTTTAGCAAAAGTTTACACGTAGCGATCGGTATACCTATGTTCCATCTGTTAGGCAAAACGGGCATTAGAGTTCCATTTCTGGCAAGTTCATCGGCTTTACAATTTCCCGGAATATCTCTATGGCCCGGCACCCAAAGAAGGTGAATATTAAACTGTTCCGCCATCTCTTCAAGAGACGATCGACAGTTTTGGGCCGTAACGGAGTTGGTAGAGACAGAGTTGAGAGATTTAAGTGCTGCTTGACTATCTGAGAAGATGCGTATATCCGATGTTGATATCACGTTTTCTCTCAGCCAAGACAGAGCTTCTTTAATTGCCAGAATTTCCGCTTGGAATACGCTACAGTGGTTAGGAAGCCGGAAGGAGAGACTTAAATTAAGTCTGTCTGAGTACACTCCGCCACCCACACCTTCCTCAGTTTTCGACCCATCAGTATAAAAATGAACTGAATCACCTTTGAGAGGGTCCCCAACGTCCCAAGATTCTCTTGAGGGTATGGTGACCTGGAAACTTTTGTCGAAATTTAGTTTGGATGTGGTGTAGTCGGAATGACAAGGAATAGATTCATATAAGTCTAGAATTTTAGTATGACCGATAGAGTTGTTGGTCCATTGAGAAATGGCTTTAAGGCGGACGGCTGTGTTCGCAGCCATTTGCTTGCCATATATATCGAGGGGTGTGAGGCTGAGGAGTATGTCTAGTGCAGCTGATGGTGTCGAGCGGAGGGCTCCACTTATGCACATACTTGCTGATCTCTGGACCTTGCTCAGCTGTTCACAGTACGTGACTTTATCTAGAGCAGTCCACCAAATTGTTACCCCATAAGTGAGAATCGGTCTTACGACCGCAGTGTAGAGCCAGTGAGTTATGGCAGGGGATAGACCCCATTTAGTACCTATAGCTTTTTTACAGGAGAATAAAGCAACAGTGGCTTTTTTAATTCTCTCTTGAATATTAGGTTTCCAACTTAGTTTTTTATCCAGTATGAGACCTAAATATTTGGCTTCATCTGAAAAGGAAAGTGGAACACCATTAATTGTTGGAGGATTTATCTGTGGTATTTTATATTTCCTTGTGAAGAGGACAAGTTCTGTTTTGCGGGGGTTTACACCTAGCTCACAGCGTTCTGCCCATTTTATTAGCTTGTTAAGAGCGGTTTGAAGAAGTTCTGTAAGAACCTGGGGGTGTTTCCCTGATATAGCTATTGCAACATCATCGGCATACGCAATCACTTTGAATCCTTCACCCTCCAGGACAGTCAGTAAGTCATTTATGACCAAGTTCCATAGAAGTGGTGAAAGGACCCCACCTTGTGGTGTGCCTCTAGTGACAGATCTTCTAGTGGAATAGCCTCCCAATGCAGAGTTGATGACCCTACTTCCCAACATATGGTCTATCAACTTAATCAGTAGGCCGTCCACCTTCAAATTTTCCAGTGCTCCTACTATTGCACGGCCGCTGACGTTGTTAAAGGCGCCTTCTATATCAAGGAAAGCCGCAAGCGTGTACTCTTTATGGTGCAGGGAGTATTCGATAGATCTTACTAAGGTGTGAAGAGCAGTTTCCACCGATTTTCCCTTACAGTAAGCGTGTTGTGCTTTAGAGATAAGGTTAAGCTCTATAGTGTCACGCAGGTGGATATCAATCAGACGTTCGAAAGTTTTAAGAATGAATGATGATAAGCTAATTGGTCTCAGGTCTTTTGGATTAATTTGGGAGTATTTTCCAGCTTTGGGTATGAAGACAACTTTCACCTCTCTCCATACTGAAGGAATATGAATGAAATTCAGACAACCGATCAGTATAGTTTCCAGTAAAGGAATTATGATATCTGAGGATCTCTGAAGTTCAGCAGGTATAATGCCGTCTGGTCCCGCGGATTTATAAGGTTGGAAGCTGTCTATAGCCCATTGGAGCTTGTCCCTTGTAATCAGACCTTGGATTTGATTGACCAAGTCATGTGACTGAGCGAATTCAGTATTTGAGACAATTTGTGAGCTACCTGGGAAGTGAGTATCAAGTAGCAAATTTAGTGATTCCTCACAGGATTTGGTCCAGGAGCCATCTGCTGTTTTAAGAGAGCTTGGCATCCCTGGATTGGTAGAGAGGACTTTCCTAAGTCTGGATGCTTCTGAAGAATCTTCTATTTTGTCACAGAAGTTCCTCCAAGAAGTTCTTTTAGTTATCCTCATTTGTTTTTTATACACTTTCAGCGAGTTCTTATATATATCCCAATCTAAACTCTCTCTGGTGTATTTAGCTCTGTTGAAAAGTTTCCTACATTCTTTTCTGAGCGGTTCGAGCCCTGGCTTCCACCAATGAGGTTTCTTTTTGCCCCTAATTTTAGTTAGAGGACAGGAAGTGATCATTGATTTGTTGAGTGCATTTGTTAGATCTTTGACTTTATTATCGAGATCAGTTTTGTTCAGGGGAGGATTAAAAAGGTCAGGTTTGATTAACTTTTTAAGAGTTTCCCTATATAGGAGCCAATTTGTTTTCCGGTAGTTCCGGAAGGAAGGAGGCTTTTCAGTTTCATCATTTAGACTGAATTGAATGTATCTATGGTCTGAGAACGAGTGCTCAGAAGATACTTTCCAATCCAATATCGATTGATGAACCATATCTGAGACAAGAGTGATATCTAAGACTTCTTGTCTATTTCTAGTTACAAAAGTTGGTACGTTTCCAACATTACTTAGAAGTAGGTTAGTAGTAAGAATATAATCGAAAAGAGACTCACCTCTGTCGTTAATATCCGAACTCCCCCATACTGTATGGTGCGCGTTTGCGTCGCACCCGATAATTAGGCGTATATTCTGCCGTTCTGCATCAGCGATCAGTCTCCTTAGCTTTACACTGGGGAGAGGGCCAAGATCGTCATGGCCAAGATAGGCGGACACTATCCAGTACAACCCTTTTTCGGTTTGTAATCTGACGGCCGTTACATCTCGATCGCTATATTCAGGGAGTAAAAATACATTAGTATTACATTTAGCTACTATGCAAGATCTAGGTTCACCTTTATCTGGCGCATGCAGCGTGTAATAGCCCGGAGTCCTGAGTCCTTGAACACTGGAGTTAGCAATCCATGGTTCCTGGATCAGGACAATATCTTCTCCGCTTGTGTTCAGACGGAGAAGAAGGGAGGCCGAAGCCATAATACAGTGTTGGAGATTAATCTGAATCAGCTGCAGCATTGTTACCACAGTCGGTCAGATCAACCTCCAGCACCGTTTGGTCAGCGTCTTCGGCTTCAGAGGAAGATCTTAAAAGTTCTTCCTCGCTTAGAAGAACGTTGATAGGGGAGTCTACGCTCTCCATGTCGGAGAGGTCGACGGAAGGAGCCTTCCTTTCGGTTGGCAGATTGGGCAATACCATAGCCGGAGAAGTGTCAATGTCATCTATCTCCATCTCTGGAGTTTCGATGCCGACGACAGGGTCTTCGTCTATGGTCATGTCCTGGGGGTTTTGTGGAGGGGCTTCTTGTGCAACTTCCTCATCTTTTTTGAAAACCTTCAAGGCGATTTTGTGGAAGCCGTACCTAATCACATTTTCGGTCGACACCAGAGGAGCCAGAGATTCCTTGTTGATTACTATGATAGCAGATCTAAAGGAACCCCTGATCTCTTCCAGCTTCGCGACTACCCAATCTTTTGTAGGTAGGCTTGGATTGCTGTACTGCATCATCTGGAGTATTTCATCCTTGCTGGCTGGTTCGATCGGGATCCAGGCACGAGCTCTAGGCCTGCAGGGGATATCATCCCTAGCAACAGCCTCGAGACTAGCACCTGGCCAGACCTCTCCCAGTCTGCTAACAGCAAGCTTAAACAGATCACATGATCTCTGATCTGCACAGGCGATGAGCTTAACACGTCCTTGGTGCCAGCCTGCATCGTCTGTGATTGGTTGAGGTCCGGGATGCTCCCTCACTAAACTCATGAAGCCAGCTGAGAGCTTCACTATGACCTTCAACCAATTCTCAGGAGAGATCCTGCCATCTGCATTACTTCTGTCGATGACTGCAATGACAATTTTGTCCTTTAGTACGTCACTAAAGGGCAGACCTTTATTCACGTGAAGTGATTTGTCGGTGCCTTGCACCTTGGGTCGTTTGGGATCGGGGATGGTGCTCCCGATGGACCGTTGACGCTTTGACGTGTAGTCCCCGCTGGTCTTTCTGAGAGCCATAATGTTCATGGCCCATTGGAGTTTGGCAGTTTGTCGCGAGTCACGATCCGCTACCGGAATGTCACCGATAGCTTTCACGATCCTCTCGGCATTCCGCCTCTCCTTACGGTTGATTTGGTTCCACCCCAACTCGGTGGAAGCAGAGCCATTTTTCATGACCCTACCACCAACGGGTTGTGGTATCTTCCTTGAGCCCATGGGCGGTATACTTCGGCCAGCAGTGGAGGATCCGTAAGTCACGGACGCGCTGCTGGCAGAAGTACCCGCCCCTGGGGGGGTGTTGAGCCCCATCCCGATGGAGGGAGGACCGTTGTCAGCGGCCGTGCTTCCAACGGGTTGGGGGTTCTTCTGTGAATACGGAGGCGGCTTAAGCACCCCAGCAGTGTTGGATCCGTAAGTCACGGACGCGCTGCCGGATGTGATATCCGTCTCCGAGCTCATCTGCGGGGGCGTGGCTTTGTTGAGCCCCATCCCGATGGAAGCAGAACTATTTTTCATAGCCCCACTTCCAACGGGCTGTAGCACTTTCTTTGCAACGGGGGTCGGTATGTTCCTACCAGTAGTAAAGCTTTTAACGGCTGCACTACTGGGCGAGACACCCGACCCGGAGTTGAGCACATGTGCATTTTTTCGCCCCAATCCGGTGGAGGTAGAACCTGCTAACGCACGCCGACCTCCAACAAATTGGAGTCTCTTCTGCGAACTCTTTTGCGGTCTGCCTCGTCCGGTAACGGAGAAGGCACCCGCTCCGGAGTTCGCTTGTTTACGGGCAGTGGTAATGGCAGCAGCAGCGTACGTCACGCCACTACTACCACTACGGTGGGCATTAGCCAACGAACCCGAAGAGAGACCCCCACGGCCAACGGCAGTGGAGCTGTTTTTCGCAGCAGCACTGCCAATGGTCGCGGGGGGTCCCCCCGAGCACGAAGGATTTGTACTACTGGCGGGGAGGACAAAGCCCTCTTCGCCAGCAGTAGCGTCTAGCTCACGAGCCGATTCACCCCCCACGGATGACTTATCAGTCTTTCCATGGATTGTGGTCGGCTCGCAAGACCTTCCGCACTTCGTTATACCAGGTGTACTAATTGTCACTGGCGACTTCTCCTCGTTAGAGGCCAAGCCATCGCCGGTAGTCGCGACTCCTACCGACTTTTGAGTGGATATCCCCACTCGCTTTTTAAATTCTTTAGTACTCATTTCATATTATATAGTTTTCAACATTTCGGTTTTCGGTTTTTTTGGGTTATGTTAGTTACCTAGACTTGCAGCTGGATTGCTGAAAGCCTAGGTGTAAGCCCCCTCACTACGACAAAGTCTAACCCGTGAGGGGGAAAAAATTACACGTAATAACGACAATAACAATAATTATTCCAGAAAAACTCGTAATAAACAAAATGTTGAACCAAAGGACATTTATAATATAGATCAAGGATCTGCCAAAGACATTTAAGAAGAAATTCATGCAATAGAAGTCCCGGTTTTTTCTGAATGTAGCCTCTCTGGTACAAAAACACAGATAGTATTTGCGTTGAGAAACCAGAAACATACATGTTTACTAGACACAGGGTCTACAATGAGTTTAGTAAATACAAGCAAAATAGAATGTAGTTCGTATAATATACTCGAAGAATATATTTCACTTACCTGCTGCCTATGCAACACTAAGGAAAACGAAGACGTGATGCACTTTCTTGGTTCCTGTCCCATCTTGAAGGAAATAAGGCGATATCATTATGGAGTCAACCTTATGAATATTGAAGGAGTTAAACGTGTACTGAACGACAGTGAAAATTGGGGAAAACTTGCTTCTTATTGCCACTCAGCGCTCAATTATAGAACAAGAATAATCAATGAAAATTTTTAAAATACAAAATGTCAAATCAACACTTTTTCTTTTTATATGTATATTTGTCAAAATTACGAGTACCTACTCTTTTTATTATATTTCTTATTTAAAATTTGATAAAAAAAAAAAAAAAAAAAATGTTAAATTTGTTGTCATTTCTCGGCAGACGGCATAGCCATGCTTAAATGTACTTATTTTAAACAATTGCAATTGTAAATTTTATAAAAGATGAAATAAAGTACCAAATAATAAAACTCGAAGAGCTGACTTTAAACTTGTCTACCGTAAACAGCCAAAGTAAAGAAAAAAAATTAAGAATATATCAGGTCCCAGTACCTACAGAATTTGGTTACCCACAAAATGTTTTCGTTAGAGCATATGGAAAGGCATTAGGAGACAAGACATATACAGCCGTATTTATTAGAATCCGCTGAACAAGTGAATAGTTATGCACTGCATAAGGATTTATGTAGCCCCTATACAACGTTGCCTAAATTGTTATGCATAAAATATTTTTCATCCCATTATAGTTATAATGAGCTTGTGTCAAAATTAGTACCATAAAGGAGAAATCTATTACGTTTTACTTTCAAAACTGACAAAGGAGACCCAGCTGTGTGTGTGCTGGGTGAAAAAACAATAGATGTAATTCTGCTGGCGATTAGATTCTTTTTTGTTTTTTTATTAATTTCTTTTAATATTACTATAATTAGCCAGTTACTTTGTTGGTGTTTTGTGTTTGCAAATAAAATTAAAAATATTTGAAACAAAAAAAAAAACGTAGTTTTTGATTTATTGTTCCATTCACTCACATCGTGATGTTTTTGTTGAAGCGAAAAATAAAAGGGTGGTGCTTATTTTGTAATGCTTAAAATTTATTTGTATTTTCCAGTGAAAGTGATGAAGGTGAATCTTTGTATAATTTTATTGAAATCACGCATGCCGTCGAGCATTTGCAAAAGTTGTAGGATTTTATGGAAAATCTTTAAATCTTTTACATTTATTAAGTAGATTCTAAAAAATAAAGTGTACAAAGAAATATTCTTAATTTGATTTAAACAATATCACAACAAAAATGTACAATAAATTAACAAAATCAACATTATTTATTGTTGTATTTAATTTTATAAAATATTTTGATAGCTAGATTTCAACACCTCAAAGTTTACAAAAATAAGCGCCACCCTAATATCTATCTACATTATTGTTGTGTGTGAGTCAAAGTGACATTCCGATACTAAACAACCCTTATGTTGGCTCTATACAACCTCCAAACGCGTTTACCTTATGCTACCTCTATTCAAAGTTGCATAAGTTTATGAATAAGGGTTTTGCGTTCAGAGGCATTATAAAGAGTGCATAGCACTGTGCACTCGCTATAATTTGTTTATGCGTAAGGCTAATAGTCTCTTGTTATGAATGGATGTTCTAAGTAACATGGTCGAAAGTATTAATATTGTGATATTAATATTGTTTTACAAAATAAAACTATACTTCAAATGGTCTTAGATACAGAACCATATATAGAATTTTATGAGTTAGGGGGTAGTGAGGAAGTAAATTTAGACGATTTAAAGATATATGAGAAACAGAAAATACAAGATTTGCTAGCAAAATACAAAAACCTCTTATATAAAGATGGAGATCAGCTTACTAATTGCGAAAGTATAGTTCGCGAAATAAAATTATCTACAGGCCAACAAAAAAATGCGAGACTGTACCGTCTGTCTCAAAAACATGAAGAAGAGGTGAGAATACAAATTAACGACATGGAAAGGCAGGGCATAATCCGTAAGTCCAACAGTCGATATGCTTCATTAATTGTAGTGGTCGCAAAAAAAAAAAAACAGATAGTGAGGGAAAAACTAAGTTCAGAGTATGTGTCGATTATAGAGCACTCAATGATATTACTGTAGATGATAAATATCCATTACCAAAAATAGATAGCATTCTTGATAAACTAGGAAGGTCTCAGTATTTATCTACCCTTGATTTAGCCAAGGGATATCGTCAAATAAAGGTGCATCCTGATGATATGCATAAGACTGCATTTGTCACATCAAACGGTCTATATGAATATACCAGAATGCCCTTTGGGCTGAAAAATGCCCCAGCGACATTCCAACGTCTAATGAATGAGATTCTTAGAGAGTACATAAGGAAAAAGTTGCATAGTATACTTTGATGATATACTTATTTTTTCAATCATTAGAAGAACACATTACATCCTTAGACAAAATTTTTCAAGCATTAGCAGACCATAATCTTAAAATACAATTGAGTAAATGCTCTTTCCTCAAGAAAAATACAGAATACTTAGGGCACATACTTACCTCAGAAGGAATGAAAATAGAAGTAATACAGAAATATCAATTGCCCCAGACAATTGAGCAATTACAAGGATGCTTAGGCAGTACTTAGGCAGTACCCGATGGTTAAGTATCTAAAAAAGAATATGAAAATGCACAGCAATGACCCCGAATATATTCAAGCATTTGAACGATTAAAAGAAACTCTTATCAAACATCCCATACTTAGATTCCCAGATTTTAGTAGACAATTCTCTCAATTCACTGATGCAAGTAATTTTGCGTTAGGAGCTGTCCTAACTCAAGAAGGTCAGCCAATCTGTTATGTTTCTCAAACTTTAAAACGAACATGAGAAGGATTATTCAACGACATACAAGGAATCTTAAGCTAAAGTATGGACTACCACATATTTAAGACCATATCTTTGGGGACAGAAATTTAAAATAATAACTGAAATATTTAGCATAAAAATACAATGGAAAGGAATTTGGTCAAGGAGTTCAAAGAAGGTTACTTAAGCTTCAAAGTTCGAGTTTGACATTGAATATATAAAAGGTAAAGAAAATAAAATAGCAGATTTTCTGAGTAGGATCCCAGAGAAAATAAACGAAACTTCGGAAACTATACATTCAGCGAATGAACAACTCTTAGACCATATTCAAATCAAAGAAGGAATTGTTTACACTTTTACCAGACTCAGCTTATATTGACTAATTCTGTACGAAATGAAATAAAAATACAACACATTAAAACAATAATTCAGGTAGATATGACGAAAGATGACAAATACTGGAAAGATTTATTTAAAAGAACCATTTAAGCAGGAACAATAGGAATTTATTCTAAAGTAGAAGATACAATATAAATATATGGACACGACAAAAAATTAAAATTCTACAAGCTTACTAAGAGAGCAAGAGATTTAGAAAAAGTTGAAGATGCTCATAGACAAATATCCTTATATCACATAGAAGAGTGTAATCACTCAGGTATAGTAGACAAATCACAAATGAAAAAACAAAATATATTTTCCAAAACTTATAAGAGAAATTTCTAGAGTTATAGGGAATTGTCAGACTTGACAGAAATGTAAATACGAATGAAAACCAATAAGACCTAAGTTTAGACTAACAGAAACTCCAATTTTACATATGGATGTTTACTATTTCAATAAACTTACATACCTGACATTTATTGGCAAACTTACAAAAAAAGCTTTTGGATACAATTTAAGTAGTAAAAATTGGACAAGTAAATTAGAATGTATAAGAAAGAACAATTAAGTAAATTCGGAAAACCAAGTAAAATTATCTGTGACAACGAATATAACTCAGAAAATATTAAATAATTCTTTAGGGAAGAAGGAATTGAAATGCATATGTCAAAACCAAATTCGCATACTGGAAACTCAGATATAGAAGTTTCCACTCCACATTACTTAAAATTTTACTAATAATTAAAAATACAGACATTTCTACCAATCGAATATACAATAGTAAATACAACATTAGGTATGAGTCCAAATTCAGCAGAAAAGACGAATCAGTTAAATTTAAGAAACATAATAGTGGATAAAAAGCAAAAAGTAAAAAAAAAAGAAATATTTCTAGGGAAGATTATGATGAAAAACGAAATGAAGGCTACATAAAGGCTACTAAAAGTAGGGTTGCCATGGCTGTATAAGCTAACCTAGGATAAAAAGTTTTAAAATCCCGGACTTTGGAGGACATCATCTACCTTTAAAAAGAGGACAAAATGAAATCAAAAACTAGGATCATGGACACATGCAAAAATGTACCTATTAATAAAAAATAAATAACGTAGTTATGTATATTTATCTTCCCAAAAATTCTCGTTTACCTAGTCAGCTATCTGAAGAATAATGTCAAGAAAAGCTGACCTCATATTTAAATTTTACGTTGAATTGTTTGCTAGGTAAACCTATCCACTTATGGTCGTTAACAAACATTATGCGGATATATCTCAGCACAACGTGAACGTGGTTATTGCTATTAATTATAAGGTCATACAATTACTCGCAGCTTTTTAGGTTTTTGTAATTAAATTTAGTTAAAGTTATACCCTTAAACATTTCGGGAAATAATCTATTTCTTTCCTTTGTCCATTGTTAGTTTATTAATTAGAACACTCTTACAACGTTTTTTTTTTTAATTCAAGCGACCATTTTTAGATAAACTATAGGTAAGATTTGACTTTTTTAATCCCGGTTATTTTTAGCAATTAATTTATGTTAATCTAAAATTCAAATTTAATTTTGCAAAATTTTAGTTTCTAATGGGTAAATACAAAATTCGCGAGGTTGTGGTTGGCCGAAACAATTTTTTAAGTTCAATGTAAAATTCGTTTTTTTTTCGAAATGAACATTTTAGATTTTGGTAATAAGAATCGGTCAATTAAATTTAAAGGGTTAACACATGGAAGTCAAATAAGATCTATTTCATTTTATGTTTTCTATCAGATTTGTATTGTCTCTCTTTTTATTTAAAATTCAGAGTTTGATGATTTTTTTTTTTAATTTTCAAAATTATTTGTTAGGGAAAAAAGAGGACATTTTTTTAAAACGTTGGAGTTGGAGGACGTTCCGCGCCGAGGTTAAAAAGAGGACATGTCCTCCAAAAAGAGGACACATGGCAACCCTAACTAAAAGACCAAATCAATTTACAGGTAAATAATTTTTAATGTGAGTATATTCCAAAGATTTATTTGAAAGATTTAAATACAACTAATTAATAGGGTTTTTTGTGTGATAACACACTCGCAGTTAGGTTGCATAGCTTTCGCTCCGTCATTTATATTTACTTATGAATGTTTGAATGTTCAGCAACCACTAATAACTAATTAATATATAACAAAATATTCATGTACTTTTCGTTACAATAAAGTAAATAAAATAATACAAATTAATGACGTACTTTAGTATGTACAAATTTAGAAAAAGAAAATGTTATTAATTTGTTTATATTTGCATACCTTCCTACCTATATATGTATTTTTTTAAAGCTTCCGGATACACAATGTTTTTGCAGTGTAGCAATTTTTTAAGACTGAATTCATTTGAATTTATTCATGACATTTTCCCTTTTAAAATATTCGCCAAAGACCATTCAATTGCTTTAATATTAATTGTACCTCTTTCATTTAATACACACGACTGTAAAATGTTTTTCCGTCATTTTAAGATCTCAATCTTGAAGATCCGATCATTGGAAGTGAAGTTATAAGCTTTTACTCGAACCAAATCGTTTTTGTCCACCTATTCTTTTTTATATAAAACGATGCATGGGGACTGCCGATGATAAGAGATACACAATACACAAATAAATAATTTGATCACATAATGTGACTCTTTTCTTCCTTTTTTTATGACATGAGCCTACAGTTCATACACACACACACTTTCTTGCTACATTGCAATGATAGCTTTACATTGTGGTGCTATATTATATTATTTTTTTACCTTTCTACAACTACACCATTATACTCAGCCAGCAGCAGACATGAATTTGGTTTGCGGAAGAAAATAAGAAAACAAAAATAACAAATAAACAAAGCAGCTACCCCTTGATTGCTCTTGAATAGCATTCCTGGAGAGAAATAATTTAAAAAAATTGAAAACTTTAAAAAGTTTATATAGGTATATTTATTGCTCAGCTTGTATGTAAAGTTAAGAAAAGACATGGGTCTTAAAATTTTCGTAAGAATGATGAGTTTACAAATGAATTCTTATTATTTTAAAATATATAACTATTTTGAGTGTCTGAGTGAATATTTGGGACAAACTCTTAGAAAAAAGGTGACAAAAAATTGAAAAACAATAATATTCTGAAAATTTAAACAAATTAAGAAATAAAAAATATCCTTAAACTGTCTCATAGACATAAAAGAATAAGTTAATTATTTTATGAGTTATGAGCGAAGGAACAAAATAATTGTTCGTTTTTATATAAAAGTTAAGATTAGGATTAAGATGTAACTATTTTTAATTATCAACTAGAATTTATCCAAAAAATTCATTATGAAGAAGACAAAAATCTAAATGTAACAGACAAATTAAAGTTTGAAGAGATTTCTAAAATACAAAAATTGAAAATTTAAAAAAAAAAATGAAGAAATATTTCACAAAACTTTAAGTCAAATCAGTAATATAACAATGTTTTAAATAATTATAATTGTTCTTATTGTAATATTTTTCATAAACAAGACAGATCGTAAATTAAAAATTTAAATAAATAATGTTACATAGCCCCAACCAAATGTTAGGAACTCCAATGATTCAGGGGAATCTTAAAAACAAGGGAGGAGAAGTTACATATTTGTATGGTGACCTTCGTCACCATTAGTTCATTTAACTTATATCTTTTTATTCCATGTAATACGAGTATGAATTAATTTTCAAAGTGCAAAATTAACAATAATTCAAATACGAGTGTAAATTCATTAAAATTATAAAACTGCAGCATAATCATTTATTGTCATGGGAAAATAATATACACAAAATGTTTAATCAGCATATAATAATGAATATCAAATATATCTGATTGAACAATACAAAAATGTAATTCTAGAATAAGCAGTCGTTAAGATGCCGCGATACATTAAAAACATATACTAAAATTGCACTAAACTGTTCTGTCTCTTTTTAACTCGCGCGGAATAAAAAAAACTAACCATTACGCTACGGGCTACTAATATTGATAGTATATCAGTACCTATCTAATAATATTGACGAAGCAGTTAACAGTTTCTATACCATCCTTAATAACTGCATGAATATAATACTATCCCTATATAAACATGTCTAAAAATTCGAATACTTGTCTTTCATGGTATACGAAAGAGCTGAAATTACTCCGAAACAAAAGAAACGGAGCATGGAAGTTATTTTTAAATACCCTTTTGCCGTTCGACCATAACTCTGGGTTGCAGATGGAATTCCTCCAATACAACAGATGGAATCCCTCCAATACCCCCCAGTTAAACTTTAGAATTTAGATAGTATACTTATTTTTCTAATTAAACAAAAAATTGTTCCTGTTGCTATAGTATTTATTTCTCTAACAGCTTAACTGATGATTGAAAAATCGAATCTAAGCCAGTTTTTACCCATTTTTCATTAATATTAAGTTACTGATAACATAACTGTGGTTTCACAGAATATCCTTATTTATAAATTAAGAGACATAGTTAATTCGTCTTTTGATTATATAATGTATTTTTTTATAGGATAAAATTACCATTGAGTTCCAATTTCCAAATAATGTTAACATCAAACTAATTAATGACTTATTAAACTTGCATAATCACCGGCACATAGTACATCTTATAAATATACTTGTTGGCCGAATAAAATCTATATCTTTACCGGGCTAATATTAGAAGTTCCAAGAATTTAAAATAAAAAATCAAGGAGTTAAGGTTTGCCCACTTCGGTTGAGTTCCTTATAAAATGTTCCTTACAATGAAACTATCGCAAAACAGCGGCATTGCTTCATCTGCCTAATTAATTAAGGAAGTAAACAAATACAGTATGCGCGTATGAAAGCAACTATATAGTATATAAGGTCTGGTTCCCATTGATAGGGTTCTTAACAAAATAATAAAACATTCTCTATAAACTCGATGTGTAAAACCGCAGCAAAACTTAAAATACCAACTGCATCGTCTTGTTGGGAAATATATTTCAAAAAGAAAGATGTGGTAAAAACTTTTTAATAAAAAGTTATTACCGACGCTGCTCTAATATTTTCGACAAATCCTTGTCTACAATGCAATGCATGTTCAACAATCACACAATACTAGGGTTTCTCGAAACATTCTTAACAAAACTTTCTGGTTAGAGTTGTTGTAAACTTAAAACTCCCCCTGGTATAAGGGAGACGATAATGTCGCACGGGTAAAGCGGCAGAAGAATGTAACCTTTAGGGAAGAATAAACTTACCCAGCTCCTTCTTTAAAAAAATTTCCACCCGCTTCGACAAAAAATGGTTACCTACCTACCTCCTTGATGCTTGTAGAAATACGAAGCGTCTTAAAGAAAAACTTCTTCCTTCTATTAAATTATCCCATTATGCAATTTTGAAATCGTGCAAGGAATATGTAATTCCATGTCATAAGTTTAAGTTAAATTTTTTACTTAAAATCCAGCAGAATTCGCGGTGCTATGATGGTGCGGTAACACTCGTGAACATTGTACTGCATTAAACATCATTTTTTCTATGTTCCGCAAATGTCACTGCGTTGAGTTGGAAGGACTGGGTGTGGGCTTGGGCTTGGGCATGTACAATAAGACACGTACGTAGGTCCAAAAGAAAAAGAAGTCTCCTTTGATCATCAGCTGAGTCCCGGTCGGAAATGTTGGGCTTAAATACACAGAATGATTCAGAATGTATTTACAGGGTGGTTGAATATGAGTTTAATAGTACGTTTCATGTAAAAGTTTCAAACATGTGTCTACCACATGCCCCGAAGTCTGTTGGTTGTTTGGTTTAGTACAGTTGGCTAAGTTTTGACCGGTGTGGTACACAAAATAAGGGTGTTATCATATTTCAAACGTTGTGGTCAAGCTTGGCAACAGGAAGCTCCAAATAAGCAGGTAAGGCATTTTAAAAGTTACACAAGAGAAGGGTAGACATGTGTCCAAGGCTTAATTGGGGAGATTTTAGTTGCACAAAGAACATTTGCTATTTTGTTTTGTAACCAATTAAAGGCATGTAAGGTACGTTGGGATTGTATACTGAAAGCATTTTTGTGGTATCATTCAGGATACAACTTATTCTTTCAAACATAGTTAATTGGTAAGAAAAAGGGATTATTTGAAAACATTTTAGATATGTTATAAACATTATATTATAAATAATATAAAATTTTATTTGAAGAATGGTTGTTTGAGTACTTATTTATACTTATGCAGATTAAAACTTAAATTTAAATAAGAACTTTCAAAACGGTTTTGAAATATAAAGGTTATTTCATAAAGTATTTACGATTTTTTTTTTCTTATTTTCAATGGCTGTAGAGAAAGAATTGTGTGAGGATTGAAATTTTGAAAATTTTGTGTCAAAGAATCTAGTTGCAAATGTCCTCAGATTAAAGAGGACAATGAAGTTTTTAAAACTAAACTGTTTTTTAGCTTGAGGAAACTTATCTTTTCGCATAGCGTTTGCTACATACTAAGCAATTTTATGTAATTCCCAAGAAGAATTTTTGTCCTTACTCGTCTAAAACATGTAGTTGCCATTATTCGATTACAGTTTTATCAAAATTTCTTCACGGCCTTGTTTAAAATTCGTCAAAATTGGAAAAAAAAGTCCTATAACGGATATAAGTTTCTGATGTTTTCTGGTGAAACTGCTTTATCTTGTATGGGTTATTCCGGTATAACGCATAAGAAGCATTGCCAATTTTACAAACAGGTATCTACTTAAAATAATACAAAAATATTGAATTCTAAAATTTGTATAAAACAAAAACGTAATAGAAATCAGAAAAAATATCAAATTTTTTGGAACGTTTGAATTTTGTTCACTTTCCCTTAACAGTATAATTTATCGCATCGGTAAACATAATACGACCTACATAAACATAATACGCTACAAAAGTAGAGCAACAGGAACAGCAAACGACGCAATATTTCATGCCGCTCTTTTGACATTTCTCTTCAGTAAGGTTTGCCATTTCACGATGGAAAGATATAGGAGCCAACAACGAGTCGAAATTATTAAAATTTACAACCGAAATTCGGAGTCAGTGGCCTCCACGTCAAGAGCGCTACGTCCAAGAAAAATCATTTTCAGCGCTGCCGTGGGCTTAAAAAGATTGACAGCCACTGATTTAAATGATATCAATACATTGATGATAAACACTCTAGATACCTTTTAGGTATTATTTTATACAGTCCATGTTTTTATATAATTTATGTATTGCCGCAGTCAGTTTGTAAAAAGAAAGCATGTTCTTCCATTAAAAAAAATATAAGAGTAATGTTTTTACAAATACAAATTAAAATAACAAAACTTGTAAATGTTCTTCAAAAAATTAAATATATATACATATATTCAAATATATGTACCTACCTACACAAAAAAAAAACGTAAATAAAATATATTTATAATTATAAAATTACATAAAATTTCTCTTTTTTTTTTCTAAAAGGACTTTTTTTTCAGCTATAAGATCCACCTTATAAAAAATTTACCTAGAAATAAGGTAATTTACCTAAGGGAATAGGTAAAATCTGCCTAGGCATAAGGTAATTCACCTTAGGAAATAGGTAAAGTTTACCTTAGGAATAAGGTAATTCACCTAAGGAAATAGGTAAAATCTGCCTAGGAATAAGGTAATTCACCTTAGGAAATAGGTAAAATTTACCTTAGGAATAAGGTAATTCACCTAAGGAAATAGGTTAAATCTGCCTAGGAATAACGTAATTCACCTTAGGAAATAGGTAAAATTTACCTTAGGAATAAGGTTATTCAGCTAAGGGTAAAATCTGCCTAGGGATAAGGTAATTCACCTTAGGAAAGAGGTAAAATTTGCCTTAGGAATAAGGTAATTCACCTAAGGAAATAGGTAAAATCTGCCTAGGAATAAGGTAATTCACCTTAGGAAATAGGTAAAATTTACCTTAGGAATAAGGTAATTCACCTAATGAAATAGGTTAAATCTGCCTAGGAATAAGGTAATTCACCTTAGGAAATAGGTAAAATTTACCTTAGGAATAAGGTAATTCACCTTAGGAAATAGGTTAAATCTGCCTAGGAATAAGGTAATTCACCTTAGGAAATAGGTACAATTTGTCTTAGGAATAAGGTAATTCACCTAAGGAAATAGGTAAAATCTGCCTAGTAATAAAGTAATTCACCTTTAGAAAAAGGGAAAATTTACCTTAGGAATAAGGTACTTCACCTAAGGAAATAGGTTAAATCTGCCTAGGAATAAGGTAATTCACCTAAGGAAATAGGTAAAATGTACCTTAGGAATAAAAGGTAATTCACCTAAGGAAATAGGTAAAATCTGCCTAGGAATAAGGTAATTCACCTTAGGAAATAGGTTAAATTTAAGTTAGGAATAAGGTAATTCACCTAAGGAAATAGGTAAAATCTGCCCAGGAATAAGGTAATTCACCTTAGGAAATAGGTAAAATTTACCTTAGGAATAAGGTAATTCACCTAAGGAAATAGGTTAAATCTGCCTAGGAATAAGCTAAATCACCTTTGAAAATACGTAAATTCACCTTAGAAAAAAGGTAAAATCAGCTTAGGAATAAGATAATTCACCTAAGGAAATAGGTTAAATCTGTCTAGGAATAAGCTAAATCACCTTTGAAAATACGTAAATTCACCTTAGAAAATAAGTAAAATCAGCTTAGGAATAAGCTAATTCACCTAAGGAAATTGGTAAAATTTACCTTATTCCTAAGTTAAATCTACCTAGGTGCTAGGTAAAACTTCGCAGGGGAAATCTGTAAATCACCTTAGGAAATAGGTAAGTTTTATCTTAGGGTTTAGGTAAATTTGAAAATTTTCAATTTGCCTTAGCGAAATAGGCTAAATTAGCCTCGGACTAAGCTAGCTCAAAACGGCCTTAGTTCTTAGGCAACTAAGATCCCGAAATAGGCTAATTTTACACCGACTTTTCTCTGTGTGTGTTTGACCGAGCATTATTCTTCTCTGTGAAAATTTGTGTTTGTTCCTTTATAATTTCATTTTAGGAAAACAAAGTAGTAGGAACAAATTATTGAGTGTGAAAACTCACCTCTTATTTCTAGATATATATTTGCTTTAAAAATAAAAGCTGTACCCCATCTGTTCTGTATAGCTTTCAATTTTGCTTTTGATTCCGCGCTTTACATGGAATGAAAAATCCATTTCATTTATCCGAAAAAATTCTTCAAAATGCAAAATTATTCTAATGCAAAACAAAAGTTGAGAATGACGTCTTTTCCGTATTGTGCCACAAATATCCCAAGGGTATTTTAGAAACTGCATGTTGGTCAACTTTTGAATGTCAACTCTGGAGTTCAGATTAGAAGTAGTGAATAAAAGCATTTTTCAATTTTCAGTTCAACTACGGATTTGAAGTCAACTTGTAAGTTGGCCAACTTTGGAGTTTTCAGCAAGTTGAACAATAGTGAATAAATTCAGCCTTAAACCACTTAGCTGGTGGATTTCAACTTCAAATTTTATTTCATTGTTACTTTTGATTTTATTTAAAGTGAGATTTTTATAAAATGTTACAAGACACAATGTATCGGGTTTTTCAATAAGAGCACTACAAAAGTCTTTTTAAATAAAACAAAAACGGTTTTGGATATCAATGAAATTCTTCATTCCTGTGAATGTTTGACGTTTGATGCCATTATGTATGGAAATCGATTTCTTTTGCATGGTCACCACGGGCACGCATGCAGAAGCCCAGACGCTGAACCCAATTTTTGACGGTTTTCAAGCATAAATCGGCTGCAATTTCACGTTCGATATTCGTACGAAGTTCATCAATCGTCGCTGGCTTGTTGGCATAGACCATAGACTTGACGTTGCCCCATGCGAAATCGCAACAACCGAGGCGCCCAAGCGACTGGACCATTTCGTGAGAAAACACGTTCTCCAAACTTGGTTACCAATAAATTGATTGTGACATTCGCTGTGTGGCGCCGTCCTGTTGGAACCACATGTCCTCCAAGTCCATATCATTCAATTGGGGCCAAAAATATTCTGTTATCATTGAACGGTAGCGCTCCCCGTTCACAGTAACGTGCCGGTCTTGATCATCACGGAAGAAGTACGGCCCAATGACGCCGCCGGCCCATAAACCACACCAAACCGTAATTTTTTCGGGATGCAATGATGACTCATGGAGTACGTGTGGATTGCTGCCTGACCAATACCGCATATTTTGTTTATTGACGAAGCCATTCAGCCAGAAATGAGCCTCATCGCTGAGATGAAAAATCATCTTCAGCGATGAGGCTCATTTCTGGCTGAATGGCTTCGTCAATAAACAAAATATGCGGTATTGGTCAGGCAGCAATCCACATGTACTCCATGAGTCATCATTGCATCCCGAAAAAATTACGGTTTGGTGTGTTTTATGGGCCGGCGGCGTCATTGGGCCGTACTTCTTCCGTGATGATCAAGACCGGCACGTTACTGTGAACGGGGAGCGCTACCGTTCAATGAAATTGAATTTACTACCGAAATTCGGAGTCAGTGGCCTCCACGTCAAGAGCGCTACGTCCAAGAAAAATCATCTTCAGCGATGAGGCTCATTTCTGGCTGAATGGCTTCGTCAATAAACAAAATATGCGGTATTGGTCAGGCAGCAATCCACACGTACTCCATGAGTCATCATTGCATCCCGAAAAAATTACGGTTTAGTGTGGTTTATGGGCCGGCGGCGTCATTGGGCCGTACTTCTTCCGTGATGATCAAGACCGGCACGTTACTGTGAACGGGGAGCGCTACCGTTCAATGATAACAGAATATTTTTGGCCCCAATTGAATGATATGGACTTGGAGGACATGTGGTTCCAACAGGACGGCGCCACAAGCCACACAGCGAATGTCACAATCAATTTATTGGTAACCAAGTTTGGAGAACGTGTTTTCTCACGAAATGGTCCAGTCGCTTGGGCGCCTCGGTTGTTGCGATTTCGCATGGGGCAACGTCAAGTCTATGGTCTATGCCAACAAGCCAGCGACGATTGATGAACTCCGTACGAATATCGAACGTGAAATTGCAGCCGATTTATGCTTGAAAACCGTCAAAAATTGGGTTCAGCGTCTGGACTTCTGCAAGCGTGCCCGTGGTGACCATGCAAAAGAAATCGAGTTCCATACATAATAATTCACAGGAATAAAGAATTTCATTGATATCCAAAACCGTTTTTGTTTTATTTAAAAAGACTTTTGTAGTGCTCTTATTGAAAACCCGACACATTGTGTCTTGTAACATTTTATAAAAATTTCACCTTAAAGGAAATCAAAAGTAACAATGAAATAAAATTTGACGTTGAAATCCACCAGCTAAGTGGTTTAAGGCTGAATTTATTCACTATTGCTCAAGTTGCTGAAAACTCCAAAGTTGGCCAACTTACAAGTTGACTTCAAATCCGTAGTTGAACTGAAAATTGAAAAATGCTTTTATTCACTACTTCTAATCTGAACTCCAGAGTTGACATTCAAAAGTTGACCAACATGCAGTTTCTAAAATACCCTTGGGATATTTGTGGCACAAGACGGAAAAGACGTCGTTCTCAACTTTTGTTTTGCATTAGAATAATTTTGCATTTTGAAGAAGTTTTCCGGATAAATGAAATGGATTTTTCATTCCATGTAAATCGCGGAATCAAAAGCAAAATTGAAAGCTATACAGAACAGATGGGGTATAACTTTTATTTTTAAAGCAAATATATATCTTGAAATAAGAGGTGAGTTTTCACACTCAATAATTTGTTCCTACTACTTTGTTTTCCTAAAATGAAATTATAAAGGAACAAACACAAATTTTCACAGAGAAGAATAATGCTCGGTCAAACACACCCAGAGAAAAGTCGGTGTAAAATTAGCCTATTTCGGGGGCTAAGTTGCCTAAGAACTAAGGCCGTTTTGAGCTAGCTTAGTCCGAGGCTAATTTAGCCTATTTCGCTAAGGCAAATTGAAAATTTTCAAATTTACCAAAACCCTAAGATAAAACTTACCTATTTCCTAAGGTGATGTACAGATTTCCCCTGCGAAGTTTAACCTAGCACCTAGGTAGATTTAACTTACGAATAAGGTAAATTTTACCAATTTCCTTAGGTGAATTAGCTTATTCCTAAGCTGATTTTACCTATTTAAGGTGAATTTACGTATTTTCAAAGGTGATTTAGCTTATTCCTAGACAGATTTAACCTATTTCCTTAGATAAATTACCTTATTCCTAAGCTGATTTTTACTTTTTTCTAAGGTGAATTTACGTATTTTCAAAGGTGATTTAGCTTATTCCTAGGCAGATTTAACCTATTTCCTTAGGTGAATTACCTTATTCCTGAGGTAAATTTTACTTATTTCCTAAGGTGAATTACCTTATTCCTGGGCAGATTTTACCTATTTCCTTAGGTGAATTACCTTGTTCCTAACGTAAATTTAACCTATTTCCTAAGGTGAATTACCTTATTCCTAGGCAGATTTTACCTATTTCCTTAGGTGAATTACCTTATTCCTAAGGCAAATTTTACCTATTTCCTAAGGTGAATTGCCTTATTACTAGGCAGATTTTACCTATTTCCTTATGTGAATTACCTTATTCCTAAGGTAAATTTTACCTATTTCCTAAGGTGAATTACCTTATTCCTAGGCAGATTTAACCTTTTTCCTTAGGTGAATTACCTTATTCCTAAGGTAAATTTTACCTATTTCCTAAGGTGAATTACCTTTTTCCTAGGCAGATTTTACCTATTTCCTTAGGTGAATTACCTTATTCCTAAGGTAAATTTTACCTATTTCCTAAGGTGAATTACCTTATGCCTAGGCAGATTTTACCTATTCCCTTAGGTAAATTACCTTATTTCTAGGTAAATTTTTTATAAGGTGGATCTTATAGCTGAAAAAAAAGTCCTTTTAGAAATAAAAAAGAGAAATTTTATGTAATTTTATAATTATAAATATATTTTATTTACGTTTTTGTTTGTATAGGTAGGTACATATATTTGAATATATGTATATATATTTAATTTTTTGAAGAACATTTACAAGTTTTGTTATTTTAATTTGTATTTGTAAATACATTAATCTTATATTTTTTTTAATGGAAGAACATGCTTTCTTTTTACAAACTGACTGCGGCAATACATAAATTATATAAAAACATGGACTGTATAAAATAATACCTAAAAGGTATCTAGAGTGTTTATCATCAATGCATTGGTATCATTTAAATCAGTGGCTCTCAATCTTTTTGAGCCCACGGCAGCGCAGCTACAAGTTATGTATTTTGTCACGACGCCCTACCATAGTAACACAGCAAATTAGAGATCAAAAAAGTTCCTGAAAGGATATTTTTGCGATAATTTTGATTTTTTTATAATTAATACCGCAGAAAGAATCATGTAAAACAGCAGAATACAAAAGCAAAAAGCGTTGATCATCGCGAAATATAGGTAAAATAGCATTGGAAGTCATAAAAAACGGAATAATCTTGGAAAGTCGCGAAAAAAGGGTGTAAGACCGTGAGAAAAAGCGCGGACAACTGTGGTTAAAAAGTGGGTAAGATCGTGGAAAAAAGCGCTCATTACCGCGGAAAAACGTGTAAATTATACCAAAAAAAAAGCCTAGAAAGCTACGGAAAAAAGCGTGAAAAGTGACTGAATGAAGAGGATAAATGTACGCAATACCGTTAACTACTCGGTCAAAATCGCGGAATAATTTGGAAAGAAGCGTAGAAATACCGCTGAACAACGCTAAAAAAGCGAGAAGTCATGAGAAAAGCGCTAAGTTCATCGGAAAAACACCATAAAATACAGCGGAGAAGCGAGGAAAGTATCAGGGAAAGCGTCGAAAGTCACGGTATAAAGCGTGAAAGATGGAAGAAAAATATGCAAAATACCGCAGACTAACGCCGTAAAAAGCGCGGAATACTGTGAAAAAGCTCAGGATATAGCATAAGTAAGCATGGTAATTCATGAAAAATGCGCTTAGTACCACGAAAAAAACTTAAGATACCGTAAACAAAAGTGAAGAAAGTGACGGAGAAAAGCGTGGAAAGTCACGAAGAAAACGCAGAAATAAGGTGCACCGGCAAAAAAGCGAAACATGCCACGGAAAAAAAGCATAGAAAGTTGCGGAATAGGAAAAATATCACGGGCTGCCGCAGAATAAAATTATGTAAGACTTTGGAAAAAAGCGCAGAATACAGTGGAGAATAGCACGGGAAGTCATAAAGAATGTGCTTAGTACCGCGAGAAAAGCCGTAGAAAAGCATTAAAACGCTAAACTCCAGTTTCATAACAGTCGGTAAGCCAATTGCTGTATGAAAAAAGGAAAAATCTGGCGCCACGGCACACACTTTGAGAGCCCCTGATTAAAAATAAGGCAATAAAGCTTCGGAAAAAAGCGTGAAAAGTCACTGAATGAAGAAGAAAAATATACGAAATACCGTGAACTACCCGGTCAAAATCGCAGAATAATTTGGAAAGAAGCGTAGAATACTGGTGAAATACCGCGAAACAACGCTAAAAAAGCGAGAAGTCATGAGAAAAGCGCTAAGTACATAGGAAAAATACCATAAAATACCGCGGAGAAGCGAAGAAAGTATCAGGGAAAGCGTCGAAAGTCACGGTATAAAGCGTGAAAGATGGAAGAAAAATATGCAAAATACCGCAGACTAACGCCGTAAAAAGCGCGGAATACTGTGAAAAAGCTCAGGATATAACATAAGAAGTAAGCATGGTAAACCATGAAAAGTGCACTTAGGACCACGAAAAAAAACGTAAAATACCGTAAGTCATAAAGAAAGTGCTTAGTACAGCGAGAAAAGCCGTAGAAAAGAATTAAAATGCTAAACTTCAATTTCATAACAGTCGGTAAGCCAATTACTGTAAATGAAAATAAAAAAAGGGAAAATCTGGGCCCAGAGCGCCACGGCGCACACTTTGGGAACCCCCTGATTTAAGTAATTAATGCATTGATATCATTTAATAGGGTTGAAACAGAAGGAATTTTCTTACCGTCTTGAATATTAAAGAAAAACATTTCAATAGAAGCACATACCGAACAACACTGAGGTGGATATTGAATATTTAATACATATGCAAGCTTTAAATAAAAGGTAATACAGTCTAAATAAGTATCTAATTTAAATTTAATATTGTCCAAGGATACGTAAAACTATGAAAATTAAATTTCTCATCAACTACAATAATTACGGGCTGAAGTTTCATATTGCAGTTGGCGCATTCATCTCGTTTTCTTTGAAGTACTGGTTCAATTTGGCTGGCATTTTTCACTTCTAGTATGAACGAATATCTGGAGTCTTCAATGGAAAATTTTTTCAATTTTCCCTTGAATTGCTTCGATGATGGAGGCAACACTCCATGCAAGAGAGTTGCATAGGCAATATTAACGTTATCTGGAAATAAATCAAAACCTAATAAGTAAAAAATAATAAAAAGAGCAAAATAAAAAAGAGTTAAAAAACAGTTAAAAAAATAGTTGAATAAAAAAAGAGTTAAAAAACAAGGTTTTACCCATGTCAAGGTCGGCAGTATTCGCCCTGAATTCGTTCAGATATGATTTAAGGGCGTTGCACTTAATCCTCTCGGTAAACAATTGTAAGGCAATTTTTGAAAATTGTTGCTATTTTCCGAAGTTGAAGCCATTATTTGGTTTGATAAAGTTGTAATCCATGGCAATCTGTAAATAGATAGAACAAAACACATAATTAATGAAATGATGAAGATACATTATGTACTATTATGTAATATTTGTTATAAAAATGTTAAAGAAATTAGTTAAAAAACGAAAGTTCTAACCAGTTCTGGTCCCGTGAATATTTGTAGAGCGGCCATTCCTGAAGGACTGTCTGTATGTCAGTGTCACTGCTTTTGCATATCATATCCCTCCTGAATGCCATTGTTTACATCCATTGTTTAGTAACTGTGTCCCAGTCCCGATTCTGCTTGAGCTCGTCGCAAATACTTTGCATCCGGGTCTCATTTAGTGGTTCTATATCCACTTCTACAAGTTGTATTTTCTTAGATGACGTGGGTTCATTTTTATAGAGCTGCTTTAGAGATCTTCGTTGTCCCCTATATCGGTCGTATAGTTTACCTTTGGGGTCAAACAATTTTTGAGGCGATAGATTCTAGAATTGCTCTGCCCTGCTCTGTTTTCTTCAAAATTTCTAGTACAGATACCTAAAAGTAAATAATCGATTTTTCACTCATTATGATAATCTACCTGAAGTTTCATATTCGATTTAAGAAAAAAATTCTTTTCCTTTGCAGGATGGGTTCTATTTGGCTGGTACTTTCAACTTCAAAATTGAAAAATCTTTTTGAGTAGTCCGTTTTGAATTTTTTGAATCTTCCATTTAAGTGCTTTGATGATGAAGGCGACAAATCATGCAATCAAATTGCTTTCGCAACACACTTTCAAAAAGAGTTACTGAAAATGTAAATCATTTTGAGTAATTACTGAATTTAAAAAAAGTTTGGACTAAAGGGATTTTGTACCGTCTTGAATATTGAAGAAAAAATGTTTTTGAATAAAAACCCGTGGCGAGACACAAACACTGAGGAGGGTATTGAGTATTTAATGCATATGCAAGTTTTAAATTAAAAGTAATACAGTCTAAATAAGTATCTAATTTAAATTTAATATTGTCCAAGGACACATAAAAACTATTTAAATTAAATTTCTCACCAACTACAATAATTACGGTCTGAAGTTTCATACTGGAGTTTGCGCGTTCATCTCGTTTTCTTTGAAGTACTGGTTCAATTTGGCTGGCATTTTCAACTTCAAGTGTGAACGAATAATCTGAAGTCTTCAATGAGGATTTTTTTTTTAATTTTCTATTGAATTGCTTCGATGATGGAGGCAACACTTCATGTAACATTTAAATTATTTTATAAATAAAATCTCTTAAAACCCTAGAAAGATAATCTTCGTAACAAACGGCTCTCTGAGACGTATAAATGGAATTATCTTTCTAGGATTTAAAAAAAATGTTAGTTCTGATCTCTTTTTTATCTATTAAATGAGTGCAACGTGTCCATAATTTGAATAACCTGGTCTATTTATTTAAATATTCAAAACTTATATCAATGTTTAAATCTAATAAATTATTCATTAGCGCCATCTATATCTATTACCACTTACATCAGAATCCGACGAATTACTTGTTGGCGATGGACTATAGTTGATTGGTCAATTTATTCACGGCCTCGGACTTACAGTAAGAAATCCCTGTTTACAAAAAAAAAAAATTAAAACTGAATGCATATTGGAAAAAGTAAATTTTGCTTACATTTTCGTGTTGCCACATTCCTAATTTAGATTCAAATATCATTTTTGTGTTGGAGTCTTGAAATTCCGCGAATATTTGGTCGATATGTCTTTCTTTCATGCATTTCAACCCCTCAATATTGATTTTCCTTTCTGTCAAATACAAAAATTTTGGGTAAAATTTCTTATATTCTGTCAAATAATACAAATATTTTGGGGTAAAATTTCTAATAGCTAGCAAATGAGATGATTTTGATAAAATGAGCTTCCAAATGAGATAATTTACTATACAAATTTGACATTCGAAATGATATAATTTGCGAAATTTTCTCATTTCAGCTTTAGTCAAAAAAGGATATAAAAAATTTGAGATTTTACCTCTAAGAAACTTGTAAAGCTGGTCATAAAGTTCCCACGAAATGAGTAGATTGGTTAAGTGTAAGTCATCATCGTTTTCTCCAGCTTCTTTTTTGGGGAATGATATTTTGAACTGTAAGTTCAACCGTGTTTAATTGGTTTTGATCATTGGGATAGAGAATTCTTAATTCGCCTTTTTCGTTCATATAAATTATTGAGCTCGGTTGAGCTTGAAGATTCACTCCGACGTCACTCCCATCGTCCCATCAACAGGTTCCCTAGTTGGCAATTCAGCATCCATTTTGAGGTTATTGTTATCTAAGAAAAGAAGTGTTTTTTGCGAATGAATTCACCCACCATAAAGAATCTTATGGGAATGAACAGGTGGTCCATCAAATGTTGTAATTGATTTTAATATAAATTTTTCTTCTTTGGCTTAATTTTTCTCAAATGACATATGATGATCGTTATATACTGATGGTATTTCCTGACAAAGCATGTATATTTTTCTATTTTTATCTATAATGATTATTCGGATTATTATAAAAAAAATTCACATTTAAATTATTTGTTATTGATAAGTAAGAACCCTTTTTTATAGACTGTTCCTAAATATTCAATTTTTTCGAAATGTTTTGAACTCAGATTTAATATATCGGAACTTAAGTAGTTTATGTTTTCAGTATCAGAAGAGTATTCATCATGCTCTGAGAATTGAAGAAAATCCTCCCTGCATTTAATAGTTTGGTAAGCGAACTTGAATTAGAATTTTGTTGCAATTGAAAGTAAAATATTTTTGCGGCTAGATGTAACTCTACTGTATGATTTCAGCTCTTGATGTTTTGCTTCAAATAAAAATGACCAATAAAATTTTGGAAGTCCTGAATATCGTATAATCCGTGGATAGTGGATAAGATTGTGATGTTTAGGTTTTTAGGTATCGCCAAATAAATTTTGATATAGCTCATTTTATTTTTCAATTAGATGTTCAAGTTCATGTAATGTGCAGTCATTACACTGTGGTAAAAACAATACATCAATTATTTTTATAAATATAACAATGAATGCCCAAACTTTATCATTTACTGGGATCAAGTGACCAATCATCAAAGGAAAATGGTGAATAAATGTCCCTCAGTGCAGGCATATACAAGGTACCTATATTTTGTTACAAAAAACAAAATTATACTTTTGTTACACATATTTGAGACATTGTAGTTTTGTTTTTGTAATAAAAACCTTGTTGAATTGTGGTTTCCAAATTCAATAAAGTTATGTAAATTATGTTTGGACTTTGTGAGGATTTTGAGCAAACAGATCACAAAACTAAATAGGCAGTAAAAACTTTCTGTTCGACATATTATTGTAAATGCCTAGTATACTTAAATACCTAATCAATGATAATTATGTGAAAAGCATACCTTTTTCTTTAACTCCTAACCAATCTTGTTGAAGATTTTCAAATAACTTCTCTAAGCTCTTGTTTCGGGTTTTATTTTACGTCAAGGAAGGGTGATTTGTGTATTGGTGATCAGATTCAATGGGTATATATGAATAGAGAAACAATTTTTACAGTTTTTATAAAAAAATAATTTCAAGTTGATCAAAATGAACCAGGTAAGTAACTGGGTCAAATTGGTCGTTGAATTGACTCAATGGGTGGCTTCCTATGGAATTAATTCTTGGAACCAAATAAAAGTTGCTCTTTTTCTAAAGTTTGTCTCTGTAACTGACTGATGAAAAACAAACGCATGCGAGATTAGAAAAGGAAGCCTGAAACGTATTGGATTTAGAGACACAATTTTAGATACGAAATTCAATAAAGTTATGTAAAATGTGTTGGGACTTTGTGAAGTTGCTGAGTAAACAGCTCATAAAACTAAAAAAAAAGGTATAAAAACTTTCTGTGGACATAATATTATAAATATATTATACATTTTTTTGAAATTTTTCAAGCGCGATCTGATGGTCTTATTGATTTTTTTGTTTCGTTTAAGGTATTTTAAATTTGGTATAGGTATAATGCGGAATGTCCATACTATTGAGAAATTTCAAAAATAGTTTTATATCAAAGCTAGTTTGAATGTTTAAAGTTGCAATTCTTTTGCAAATTGGTTCATAATGTTACCGACATTAAATTGTAGATTTCGGGTTTTAGATGGTAAATCTATCGATAAATATACAAATTTTGCAAATTTAAACATTCCCAAAACTAGTTTTGATATAAAACTAGTTTCAAAATTCGTTAGAAATATTGCTGAAAGTCTTTTTTGTTGACTGTTTTTTTAAATTGTACTTTTGGAAATATTGTTCTTTATGTTCTTTAAGATGTTTTTGTTTTTAAATTGGATTTAAAGTTTTTCATCACTCACATAAGTTTTTCAGTCAAAATTTTGATTTGGCTTGGCTTTTGGAACTCTAAATTTCAAACGAATTGAAAAATTCAACTCCTTATTTTGTTTAAAATTTTCCTTCTTTTTCTTCTATTAGCTCTTGTTTTGAATTTTGTTTTACGTCAAGGTAGGTAAATATGTATAAGGTTGATCGGATTCAACGATTCTATATGAATGAAGAAACAATTTTAATTTGGTTTTTATAAACCAATAATTTTAAAGTTGAACAAAATAAACCGGGTAAGTTACTGGGTCAAATTGGTGGTCGAATTGACTCAACGGGTATGGCTACTTATGGAAATGATTCTTGTAACCGAATAAAAATTGCTTTTTTCCAAAAGTTTTTTCTGCAACTCATGTAAAACAAACGAATGCGAGTTTGAAAAAGTAAGCCCGAAATGTATTTTAGATTTAGATATAACAATTTAGACACAAAATTCAGTAAAATTATGTAAAATGGGTTTAGACTTTGTGAAACTGCTGAGCAATCAGCTCACAAAAATAAAAAAAAGCAATACAAACTTTCTGTGGACATTAACATATGGCTAGTACTTAAATACCTAATCATTGATAATTATGTGAAAATCATACCTTTTTCTTAAATTCCTGGCCAATTTAGTTGAAGATTTTCAAGTTTCTTCTCACAGCTCTTGTTGTGGGTTTTATCCTACGTTAATTTAGGGTGGTTCGTATATTGTTGATCAGATTGAATGGGTCTATATGAATAGAGAAACAATTTTAATAGAGTTTTTATAAAAAAATAATTTTTAAGTTGAACAAAATGCGCCAGGTAAGTTACTGGGTTAAACTGGTCATCGATTGACTCAATGGGTGGCTCCCAATGGTAATGATTCTTGTAACCAAATAAAAGTTGGTCTTTGTACAAAGTTTTTGTCTGTATCTTATGCAAAACAAGCCAATTCGAGCTTGGAAAAGTAAGCCCGAAACGCATGGACTCAAAAAAATAGTGTAGATTCAATAAAGTCATGTAAAATACCTTTGGACTTTGTGATGCTGCTGAGTAATCAGCTCCCAAAATTAAAAAAAGCTATTAAAACTTTCTGTGGACACAAAGTATAAATTGCTAACACTTGAGTACCTAAACAATGATAATTATGTAAAAAGCATACCTTTTTCTTTTCGTTTTGTTTAAAATTTTCAATCGTGGTCTCTTGATTTTTTGGTTATTTTTTTTTTTTTATTCGGTTTTATTTTTAGTAAGGTTGGTATCTGTATGTCTTTTTTGTTGACTATTTGTTCAATTTACATATATTTGTAATATTGTTCTTTATGTTTTTTAATTTTTTTTTTGATTTCAAATTCTTACCAAAAATGTTGTGTAATTTTAAGATTTTTAAAACCACCCTTTAAAAAGTTAAAAATCAAAATATTGCAAGAAAAATCTTTTCAAAAATGTTTTAATTCAACCATAAAACATTCAACCATCAAAATCGCTTCAAAACCGAAATTTTGCATATGACACTTACTTTGCCTTTTTATATTTTTTGAAACCATGGTTTTTTTAAGTACACTCCCCTGATTTTTGGTATTTTTTTAGCCAATAGTCTGTTTTGAAATAATTGGCCTAAATAAATAATACCTCTATACCACGAAGAGTTAACAAAAATTACAAAATATAGGTAATATCACATTTTGCCCTTTATCTCTATATCTATACCTACCTACATATATACTGATTATCCAAAAACCTAAAGTTTTTACACTAAAAAATATATAATATATACTCTACCACCCATCACTTAAGTAAATATGTACATATGTATATGGTTTTCAAGTGTAACCAATGGGAAGTTACTAGTGTTGGTCGACCTCAGACTCATTTTTGTTTTTATTTGGTTTTATTTTAAATTAGGTATCTGTACGTCTTTTATGTTCACTATTTGTTTCATTTGTATTTTTGGAAATATTGTTCCTTATGTTTTTTGTTTTTTAATTGGATTTAAAGTTTTTTTTCACTCACAAGTTTTTCACCCACTATTTTGGTTTGGCTTGGCTTTTGGAACTCTAAATTTCAAACACACTGAAAACTTCAAATACTAATTTTGTTTAAAATTTTCCAGGTTTCTTCTCTAAGGTCTTGTTTTGAATTTTGTTTTCCGTCAAGGTAGGTAAATGTGTATAAGGTTGATCGGATTCAAAGATTCTATATGACTAAAGAAACATTTTTAAATTAGGTTTTGCAAACCAATAATTTTCAAGTTGAACAAAATGAACCAGGTAAGTAACTGGGTCAAGTTGGTCGTCGAATTGACTCAATGGGTGGCTATCTATGGAATTTATTCTTGTAACCAAATAAAAGTTGCCGTTTTTCTTAAGTTTTTCTCTGTAATTCATGACAAACAAACGAATGCGGGCTCGAAAGAGTAAGCCCAAAATGTATTTTAGATGAAGATATAAAATTTTAGATACCAAATTCAATAAAGTATGTAAAATGGGTTTGGACTTTGTGATGCTGCTGAGCAATCAGCTCACAAAACTAAAAAACAAAGCAATACAAACTTTCTGTGGACATATTCTTATATATGGCTAATACTTTAATACCTAATCATTGATAATTATGTGAAAATCATACCTTTTTCTTTAACTCCTGACCAATCCTGTTGAAGATTTTCATGTTTCTTCTCTTAGCTCTTGTTGTGGGTTTTATTTTACGTGAAGGAAGGGTGATTTGCGTATTGTTGATCAGATTCAATGGGTCTATATGAATAGAGAAACAATTTTAAAAGTTTTTGTAAAAAAATAATTTTCAAGTTGAACAAAATGAACCAGGTAAGTAACTGGGTCAAATTGGTCGTCGAATTGACTCAATGGGTGGCTACCTACGGAATTAGTTCTTGTAACCAAATAAAAGTTGTCTTTTTCTGAAGTTTTTCTCTGTAACTCATGACAAACAAACGAACGCGAGCTTGAAAAAGTAAGCCCGAGATGTATTTTAGATTCAGATATAAAATTTTAGGTACGAAAATTCAATAAAGTTATGTAAAATGGGTTTGGACGTTGTGAAGCTGCTGAGCTATCAGCTCACAAAACTAAAAAAAAAGCAACACAAACTTTCTGTGGACATCTTCTTATATATGGCTAATACTTTAATACCTAATTATAGATAATTATGTGAAAATCATACCTTTTTATTTAACTCCTGACCAATCTTGTTGAAGATTTTCAAGTTTCTTCTCTTAGCTCTTGTTGCGGGTTTTATTTTACGTCAATTAGGGGTGATTCCTATATTGCTGATCAGTTTGAATGGGTCTATATGAATAGAGAAACAATTTTAATAGAGTTTTTATAAAAACATAATTTTCAAGTTGAACAAAATGAGCCAGGTAAGTTACTGGGTTGAATTGGCCATCGATTGACTCAATGGTTGGCTTCCAATGGTAATGATTCTTGTAACCAAATAAAAGTTGGTCTTTGTACAAAGTTTTTGTCTGTATCTTATGCAAAACAAGCCAATGCGAGCTTGGAAAAGTAAGCCCGAAACGCATGGACTCAAAGATAAAAGTGTAGATTCAAGATTCAATAAAGTCATGTTAAATGCCTTTGTACTTTGTAAAGCTGCTGAGTAATCAGCTCACAAAAGTAAAAAAAGCAATTAAAACTTTCTGTGGACACAAAGTATAAATGGCTAACACTTGAATACCTAAACAATGATAATTATGTAAAAAGCATACCTTTTTCTTTTCGTTTTGTTTAAAATTTTCAATCGTGGTCTCTTGAATTTTGGTTAGTTTTTTTTTTTTTATTTGGTTCTCTTTTAAGTAAGGTTGGTATCTGTATGTCTTTTTTGTTCACTATTTGTTTAATTTACATATACATATTTGTAATATTGTTCTTTATGTTTTTTAATTTTTTTTTGTTTTGTTTTTTAGTTGGATTTAAAGTTTTTTTTCACTCACAAGTTTTTCACCCACAATTTTGATTTGGCTTGGAATTTCGAACTGTAAATTTCAAACAAAATGAAAAGTTCAACTACTGAAAAATGAGTTCGTTCAGTCAATTACTCGTTGATTAGTCTGTAACTCGTTACTTTATTGGTGGTGGGGCCTTAAAGAATATATAGTTTACATAAAAAATCGAGTTTCATTTTGTGCCCACAGTACACATAATTAAAGGTAATATCTTCCGGAGGTTGTCAAAAATTGATTGTGAAATTATGATAATTAATATCGTTTTGAGAATGGTCCCCAAAATGTTTGTCTGACTATTATTATTATTTTATTAAAAATTCAGATAAAATGACAAAAAAGTTAAATTAAAATTCACTACTGCAACAAAAATGCACAAAGAACCGATGTACACGATTTACATAAAAAATCGAGTTTCATTTTGTGCCCACAGTACACATAATTAAAGGTAATATCTTCCGGAGGTTTTCAAAAATTGATTGTGAAATTATGATAATTAATATCGTTTTGAGAATGGTCCCCAAAATGTTTGTCTGACTATTATTATTATTTTATTAAAAATTCAGATAAAATGACAAAAAAGTTAAATTAAAATTCACTACTGCAACAAAAATGCACAAAGAACCGATGTACCGACACCAAAATTAAAAAAAAAGCGATGGAATAAGAAGAAAATTTATTTGTTTGAGTGACATACACAAATAATTTAAATGAAGTTTTCAAACTTATACAAATATAAAAGGGTCCCCGAAATTATTTTTTTTCGATTTTGACGCTCGAATGTCAATGAAAACTAGGAATATACTACCTTGTTATGTGTTCTGTGGTTTCTTCCTATTTCAATGCATTTTGTAAAGCTACGTTTCCACCGGAGCTAAATGTAGGTTTAGGGTGGGAGATTTATAAATAAATCTTGTAGTGTTTCCACAAAAGAAAAAATTAGATTTATTTTCACGTATTTGATGCATGTACGCAAAAAAAATACATACTTGTATTTCTTCTATTGTTTTCCATTCAAAACTGAGAATATACTACCTTTTTCTTGAATGAAGAAAATATTTGCAATTTTAAGTAAACACCTGTAGTAAGAAATATAACTTATTTCATTGAATTCGTTAACTATTCGTTATTCTTTATTTGACATTACTTTAGAACTAATTGATATCAATTAATCCTAAAATAAGGTATTCGTTAGTTTTCATTTGATATTATTTTAAAACATTTTGATATCAATGGAACTTAAAATAAGGCAACGTTTCATTGCACAACTATTCCTTGTTCTTCATTTGATATTACTTTAGAACTAATTGATATCAATTAATATTAAAATAAGGAATCCGTTACTTTTCATTTGATATTATCTTAAAGCTGAATGATAGCCTTGGAACTTAAATTAAGATTTTCGTTACTTTTTATTTTAATACATTTTAAAACTATTCGTTAATCTTTCAATTGACAGTATTTAAAATCGTATTGATATCAATTAATCTTAAAATAAGGCATTCGTTACTTTTCATTTTATTGTATTTTAAAGCTTTTCGTTACTTTTTTTGAATTTTTTTAATGAGGTGACTCAGGTGGAGCACGCAAGTGAGTGCGTTCACATTCGTATAGAAGAAGATACTTTTGCATCTGATATATTTGCGAATCTTTTTCCGTCAACTGATATGTAACATAGGATTACAACAACAGAATGGTATCTGGACAGCTTTAGATTATTATGTGAACGCGGGCAGTGGAAAACGAGAAACAGATTGAACCAGCAACATCACCAACACCTTCAACAATAAATAGTAGGCCGGCCATCAAATATTTTGCAAAAACATTGTTACGAGCACCGTCATTTCATTTAAATTGAAATTTCGTATCGAAATACAAAATTCTCCGTATTTAAATTAAATTATTTATTAAATTAATAGAAAATAACGTATCCAACTAATACATGCAAAATAAAAGCTTATAATCGCTTTTCTGTCTTATTGTTTTCAGCAATAGACCAGCACCAGCTAATTTAGGACTTTGACCAAATGACGCTGTTTGCGTTCTGTGTTGAACAATTGAAATACATTGGTTCTAAAACAATGGCGGTGCTGTTGCTGGTGCTGATTTAATCTGTTGCGTGCGGAAGGGGCTTCAACAATGGATTGTAGCGCCACGCGTGCCGCCGCCTCCGCCACTTTAATGCACTGGTCAAAGTAAAGTTTTTAAATCACAAAAATATCTTTATACGAACAAGCAAAGAGCTAATACAAAAAAGGAAACGTGCCCCAAAAATAACTTATTTCGTTAGATAAACATAATTTAATAGAATAGTAGACATGATTTGTATTAGTAAAATAGCTAGTCAAAAGGAATTGTTTAAATACTATTTTTCTCCGAGTGAAATAAAAACGCAAATATTATGAGGAAATTGTAAAAAAAGATTGTTGGTACAGATACTTACTTTGATATATTTTCCAAAACGCTTGTTTTAATTAACTGTTTCACAGTATTTATGTCTTCTTAGCTTTGTTTTCCTACTTCTAAGTGTTATTTCCGGGTATTAATCTTTGTATTCACTTTTTAAAACAACCTTGGACAGATGTTATTTAAGAGTCCTGTTGAATCGTTCTACCATCCCATCAGATTGTGGATGAAGCGGTGTTGACCTCGTCTTCTTAATGCCAAGAAAGCAGCAAACCTCCTGAAAGATGTTAGATTCGAAGTTCCTTCCTTGGTCAGAATGCAGTTCCAAAAGGTACGCCAAACCTGCTCACCCAATTGAAGATAATCTGATCAGCAACTGTTTTAGTTTCTTGATTTGGGATGGCAAATGCCTCAGGCCACTTGCTGAAGTAATCCATGACTACAAGGATGTATCGGTTTCCGCTGTTGGTCTCCGGAAACGGACCTGCGATATCTACTGCTATTCTTTCGAAAGGTGTGCCCACATTGTACTGTTCCATTTTACTTTGAAGCTTTCTACCTGGTCCCTTGGTAGCAGCACAAGTATCACATTTTCGGCACCACTTTTCGACATCATCTCTTGCATGTAGCCAGTAGAACCGTTGTCGATGTCTTCTCCAGCATTTTATTGACTCCCAAATGAGCTCCAGATGCTCCATCATGCATCTCTCGAAGAACGTCATTCACCTTTGACATAGGCACTATCAACTGCATCAGATAAGACTTGCCATCTGCAGATTCCCATTTGCGCCTTAGTACTCCTTGCACATGAAGTGAGTCCCACTGTGCCCAATATGCTTTGAGAGCTGGACTTCTATCGCAGATGTCACCCCATTCTGGTTTTTCTCCGTGTTCCTTTCATGCAAGAATGGGTTCTATATCCGAGTCTTCTTGTTGGGCAGTCTTCAGTTCTTCATTGCTCCAACCGTAAATGGGATCGGCTCTTATTCGTTGGATGGCAACCGCTTCGTTTTCTTCTTGACGCGTGCAATGCTTACAGTCCTGTTTACACGGTCGTCGAGACAATGCATCTGCGTTTGAGTGCAGCTTTCCTCTTCGATGTTGAATTTCGTAGTCGTATGTCTGTAGTCTCTCGATCCATCTTGCTACTTGACCTTCTGGATTTTTGAAGTTCAGAAGCCAATTAAGCGCACCATGGTCTGTTCGAAGGAGGAACTTCTGTCCATAGATGTACTTATGGAAGTGCTTTGTTGCCAAAATCAAAGCTAGAAGTTCCCTTCTGGTGACGCAATAATTGCGCTCTGGCCTCGAGAGCACCTTACTGTAGTAGGCGACGACTTTTTCTTCTCCTTCATGGACTTGCGACAGCACAGCTCCAATTCCGACGTTACTGGCATCAGCATCGATGATGAAAGGTTTTCCAGGAGCCGGATAGGTCAGCACAGGAGCATTACACAAACATAGCTTGAGTTCCTGAAAAGTTTTCTCGCACTCACCTGACCATTTGAACGGCTTCCCCTTTTCAGTAAGTTGATGCAAGCTCTTAGCGATTCTAGCAAAGTCCTTCACAAAGCGCCGATAATATGTGGCTAGACCAAGAAAGCTACGGAGCTGATGTTTATCCTGTGGTGTTGGCCAATTCTTCACAGTTTCAACTTTCTCTGGATCAGTCTTTACTCCTTGGGATGAGATGATATGTCCCAGGTATTTGACTTCGGTCTTGAAAAGCGCACATTTATCTGGATTTAATTTTAAGTATGCTTCTCGAAGCCTCTGAAATACAGCCTTAAGGTTTTCACAATGCTCGTCAAAAGTTTTTCCATAAACGATGACATCGTCCAAATATACAAGGCATGATTTCCAAGTAAGGCCTTGAAGAACACACTCCATCAGACGCTCAAATGTTGCCGGAGCGTTGCACAGTCCAAATGGCATCACTTTAAACTGCCACAGACCATTTCCGGTTGAGAAAGCTGTCTTCTCTCGATCTTCTCGATAGATTTCTATCTGCCAGTAGCCACTCTTCAAGTCTAACGTCGAGAACCATTGAGCTCCTTCCATTGCATCCAATGTATCGCAGAGGGTAGCTGTCTTTCTTTGTCACATCGTTCAGCCTACGGTAGTCCACACAAAATAGGGTGCTTCCATCTTTCTTTTTGACAAGAACAACTGGAACATCTTTCTTCATTGTCGATATCATTTCTTCAACTTCGGCTTGTTTGGCTAATGGGAGACGTCTTGCTGGTTGTCGAATCGGTCTCGCAGCACCTGTGTCGATTCGATGCTGTACCAGTTGTGTTCGACCATACTGCCCACTCGGTGAAGAAAATATATCAGCGTACTCATGAAGAAGGCTTCCAGCAACACTAAGCTGATGTTGACTTAGATTGGATGGTTTGAGAATTCTGGCTTTCATGGAGCTGAATTTTCCGGGGTCCATTGGTTCTTCTGCGTTCATTTCTGTGATTTTAGTTATTGCGGTCACAGATTCGCATTTTCCAATTACTTCTCCTTTCTTGAGCTTGACCTCGTACGGTTTGCTAATCAGAATCCGTACGGGTACCATGTTGTTCTTTGGTTCCACAAGAGTCTTCCCTAAGATGATGTTTTGGGAAGATTGCTCAGACTCTGGATCCACCATGAGGTATCGATGGCTACCTAGACCGACCTCTATTTTCGTCCAAACAAACACTTCTGAAGAGGCAGGCAAGCATATGTCTTCTTTGATGACAGTTCTTAGAGTTGATGAGTTTTCGGTGCCATAAACCATAGGAATCGCTACATTTTGGTACTTCAACACTTGCTTACCGATATCCAGAATCACTCCGTGCTCTTTCATGAAGTCGATTCCAATTATGCACTCATCACAAATATCTGCTACCAAAAATAGATGCGAAAACTCTAATTCTGCCAAACGGATTTTAACACGAACTTCTCCATATACTCTTGCTGCCTCACCTGTCGCAGTTTTAAGACGGTAGCTATTGGTGTTATGAAGCCACGTCATCTTGACCAAGTCTCTCCGCACAATGGAGGCTGTGGCACCGGTGTCAATTGAAGCCACGTGTTTCTTGCCAATTAATGTTGCGTCCACTGTCAGACTCTTATTGTTTCGTTTAGTCTGCGAGACTTGGATTATGGTTCTGGGCCCATCGATACCAGGGCGAGCAGGAGCAATGATGTTATTGCTTACCTGTTCGCGGGTATAATTCCTATTGCCACATTGTTGACAGGCGACTCTTCTTGGTGGCAATCTGCACTGGCGCTGGAGATGTCCGGTTTTGTTGCAATTCCAGCATCGAGCAGGTCCTTCTCGCTGACTTCTATGGAATTAAGCTCTCTGGCAAGAACATTCCTCAACTTCAAGTTCTCTTACCCGATGAACTCCAAAGGAAGCCTGTTCTGATGCTTCCATAGCCAGAGCGAACGCTAATGCTTCAGAAAGCGTGCGTTTTCCAGCATTTCGAATTGCTCGCTGGAGGTTGATGTCGGAAACTGCACGGACAAAAGCTTTCGTTGCTATCTGGTTGGTAATTTCATCTACTGCAGTCGGGTATGCTAGGTGTGCCAACCGTTTGATGTCTGCTTGGAGTTGTTGCAGACTTTCACCTCTTTTCTGGACTCTGGTATTGAGCCGGACGCGGAAGACTTCTTGCATATGGCTATCGCCGAAGCGTTTGTCAATAGCCTGAACAAGAGCACTGAAGTTGCCGTTCTGGTCTGCTGGTATGGTTTGCAAAAGTTCAGCAGCAGAACCTCTAAGGGCAAGCGTCAGGGCAATAAACTTGTCTCCGTCATCCCAGCCATTTGTTATTACGGCTGCCTCAAACTGCTTCTTGTAGATTGACCAAGAAGACTGCCCATCAAAGGTTGGTGGATGCATTTCTTTCTTCTTAGGAAAATCGCAACTGCCCCCTCTTACCTTCATTTTCCTAACCTTATCTAATTCATTGGCAAAGTTCTGAATTTTGTCTTCAGATTTCTCGAACTGTTTTTCGACGTTTTCAACACGTTCATCAAGAGCCATGAATTTATTTTCAAATGAATTTAGCTTACTTTCGATTAGATTTTTCTGGTCGTCTAGAAGGTTCCTTTGCTCGTTGCGTTGTTCCTCTAGAAGATTCTTTTGCTCTTTTCGTTGGTCTTCAATCTGGGCGAGCAGCTGAGCAATCATACTAGAAATGTCTAAGCTTGTACTTACTTGCTCTTCCGGCATTTCAATTTCAAATAGAAACGTGTCTGGATTTTCATCGTGTTGCCTTAAATCTTCCTGCAGACGGATAATGAGGTCGTTTTTTGTTCCAGCAGGAGGAAGGCCTCGTCTGTTTAGTTCTGCTTTAAGTTCAACACAATTCAATGCAATCACAATTTTACTCATTTTTTTTTCTATTTTGTTCTTATATTTTTGTGTGTCACTTTTCACAAACACCTTTCTTATTTGTTTACTAATCTACACACTTTATCAATTTTTTTTTTTTTTTTTTTTCACCATCAATTATCTGAATTCACAGATTAATAAGTTTTATTCCACTTTTTCTGACACCAATGTTGTATTTTACTAAGGGTTCACAAATAAAACTTATTCCTTTATTCAAACTGAAACTGCAATTAATTCACAAAATAAAACGCTTTTTATTTCAAATACTTTTTTCTTTCTTCTTTTTTTATAACCCAGTACAAGTATGCAACTCTTTATTCACACTGACATTTATTCATTCACTCTCAAATCAAACTGCCCTTTCGGACTGGTGCCCCAGTATTTATATCCGAAAATAATGGGTTCTAGAATGTTCTAGGGTCTGCTAGATGGTGCTTTCCAAAAAGGTTTCGTCAATTATTCCAGTACGAACACCAACCGTGCTGGATTTAATTATTGATTTCACTCAAAGATGGCGCGGAAAGTTGTACTAATGTGTGGTTGCTTACATAACTGGTCATATTCACCACAACACCTTAGATCCTAGGTAAAATTAGCTTAGGCCTTGTTAAAATGTGCTTAGGCCTAGGTAAAATTAAATAGTAGAGTAATATTGGCGGGAAAATCAGACACGAGCGTATCCTTTAGGGGCATTTGGGCCAAAAATTGTAGGAAAGTAAATCATTATAATCATTTTACATTTTTACTGCATTTGTCAAATAAATATTATATTATCATCGCACCTACGGTTTGAAAGTAACAGTAAAAGATGACATAATTATGCTTCGTATATTCTCTGGAGAACAATAAACAAAATTTTCTTAATCTTGTTTTTTTTTTCAAACATACTTATGCACATTAAATGAATATTTTGGAATATTATAGCATTTTCATATTTATTTAATAAAAAAGCAAATTAGTTACACCCAATGGGCCATATTCATAGTTGTTTCATAAGTTGTGTCTTTATAGTTCCTAAGCAAAGCTGGAGTGTAAAGTTATTACACAGGGTAGACACAGTTGCTTTTCATAGAGATGTTGACAGTTCATAGTTAAGAAGTGGGTTTAAATTATCTATTTATAAGATGACACAACTTTTGAAACAGTTATGACAAACGCAAATATATTTCACCTTTTAACAAATATAATAAACTTACCAAATCAGTTAAACCAAAGACCCATATATTTAAACAAAACGCGAATCCATTTAACTAAAACACAAATTTATTTAATTTTAAACACATCAAAAAGGTTAAATAAATTTGTGTTTTGATTTATTTGATTTGCTTATAGTACGGAAGGCGACCGTAGGTTTACCTATCTCATCGCGGCTTCGGAAAAGAATGATGCCAACTAATAACTTAAGTCTTAACATTGAAAACGGTTGAGGAAAAAATATATTCGGATCACATGCCTATAATTTTACGTTTGAAGAATGATAGTTTACAGAAAGCAAGACCACTTTCATTACTCCCAATGTTGCAATGGAAAGAAAGTAAAAAGAATGCTTTTGAAAGAAATATAGATGCTTTTTTGATAGGAAACTCAAACGAGTCACAAAATATTGTTAGGAACATTGATGAAGATATACATTTTATTAAAAATGCAATATACGCTTCTGACCCTCGCCCATCTTCTCCTAGCATGAGAAAAATCTATAGGAAAAAGTGGTTTGACAGAGATTGCCACAAAGCTAAATCAGGGGTTTTAAAAAAACTTAAGGCCTATAAAGCTAGTGGCAATGATGCACATAGGGTAAACTACCTCATTTCAAGGAAAAATTATAGACAAATATGCGAAAGGAAAAAGTTGAAACACAAAGAACTTCATATAAGCAAATTGGCAACCCTTAGAGGATCAAAGGAATGGTGGTCTGTAGCAAGTGAGATGAGGGGTAAAACACTTGTAGTTAGTCGGAATCTGAGCAGCGATAATTTTTTTGAACATTTCCGAGGGCTCCTCAATTCGAGCAATACTTTGCCCCAAATCATGTACGCTGCACCGAACATAATTGACACTAATTTTGAAAGTCAAATAACTATGGATGAAGTGGCTTTCGTTATTAATAATGGACAAAATGGGAAGGCTCCAGGTATAGATCGCATTACCATGGAATTCTTTAAGAACGCTACACCCAGATTTATCGAAAAAATAACCCATATTTTCAATAATATCCTTGCAACTGAAGATATCCCAAGTTCTTTCAGGCAATCTATTATATTCCCAATTCACAAAAAAGGAGAATTAGACAACGTGCAAAATTATCGTGGGCTTTCATTTTTAGATACGTTGTATAAAATTTTTACGGGGGTCTTACTGACTAGAATAAACGAATTTCAGGCAGGTTTTCGGAAAGGGTACTCGACGGTCGACCAAATTTTTAGCTTATCCTCGGTTATAAACCTAACGCTCAGCAAAAGGAAAAGGAAACTCTATGTCTTCTTTATAGACTTCAAAGCTGCTTTTGACAAAATCAATAGAGAAGCCCTTATGTACAAACTGCATAATTTAGGAATGCCTTCAAAGATAATCAGGTTATTGAAAAATATATATGCAAACACAAAATCCGCAGTATGGGATGGGGTACATATTTCAAATGCCTACGAAACTGGAATAGGCTTAAGACAGGGATGTGTTCTCAGTCCAATTTTGTTCTCCTTTTTTATAAACGATATTCACGATGAGCTGCCCGGAGGCGTAAATATATGTGGAATGCTCTTAAAAATTCTTTTGTATGCGGATGATCTAACAATTCTAGCGGAAAACCCAATAACATTACAAAAAATGATAGATCGTCTGGCTGAATACTGTGATACATGGAATCTAGAGGTTAATTTGGCTAAATCAAAAATTGTTATATTTAGGAATGGAGGAAGGAGAGCGATGAGTGAAAAGTGGTTTTTTAAAGGGTCGGAAGTGGAAGTACTAAACCATTATAAATATCTAGGAGTAAAATTTACACACAATATGTCATTTAAACCTCATCTAGAAGAAAAGCTTGAAATGTCCAAGATAGCTATAAATTCCACTTGGTCTGCAATTATAAACGATACCAAAATTCTTTATTCAAACAAATTCAAAATTTTTGAAGCAACAGCCAGGTCCATTTTGTTCTATGCAGTTCAAGTGTGAGGATATTTGAAGTATGAAGAAACAGAAAAGCGTCTGAAATACTTTATTAAAAGAATGTTCAAACTACCTTACAACACTAATTATATGTTACACATAGAAACCGGTCTTCCCACATTATTTCTGTCAACCTTAAGAATCCATTTCAGCTACATACGAAAAGTGATAAATTATCCCGAGACTAGACTGCCTAGAATTTTAGCTAAGGAAATCATGAAGGAAAACATTTCCTGGGCTAAAGAGTGGACAACAATTTATTAGAATCTTGGTTTGCAGTTAAGTTTTGAAGATATACACAGTTCGAACGTTTCACATACTGATATTTTACTAAAACTGAGAACCAAAGAGTGGTGCGATCATGTAGCAAGGGCAAAGAGCGGTCAGTTTCATGATGAGTATAGCAAATTACAATATGCAGGAGTGCCAAACTATTTTGAAGATAAACATGCATATATGATCAGATGGATTTTTATTTCAAGAGGGGGTTTGTTTAACCTGAATGCAAGAGCATTTAAAAATCAAACGGATGGTATATGCAAATTATGCAACTTAGATGCCTCAGAAAACACATACTATTTTATAGCAATATGTCCAATTTTCAAATTATTTAGGACGAATTACTTTGGTGAAGCGTATCTAACTCGTGAAGCTTTTTATCGACACGCTAAACGGCCAAAATTATGCGTCTTTATATAATTTCCTGCAAAAAGCATACCGATATAGAAATTTATTGATAAATGAGTTTAACTGATGAAACATAATGTACTTATAGCTAACATATCGACTTTTATAAAAAACAATTGTATTTATAAAATAAATAAAAAAAAAAAAATTGCACCCCAGATATAGCTATTTATTTATTGGGATTCCTCAGTATCTACTTTGCTTAGAATGATGTAATATGTTTAAGTTTATTATTTTTCTTCATGTATATTTATCATATCATTATGATTATAAGATTTTACTTTGTTTTTTCTTGAAGCCAAACGAAAATATGTTTAATTTAAATGCCCCTCAGGCTAACGACTTAAAGTCACAGCCTTAATATTTTTATTTACCTAAATTAGTTTTTTTTTTTAAATAAATTTGTATGAATTTTTCTATTATAAATAAAAACAACTAAACTAAAACTAAACTAACTAAAAGTCTTAACATTATAAAAACGCATTTTTTCGGTTGGATACCTAAACCATGATGGATTTTTATAAATGGGGTATCAAAAGAAAGCTTAGACTGCCCTCTTTGCAAAACCAGTGGTTGGACAGACGTTTGTTGGCTGTTGCGGCAAGTCCGAACACTTTTGTGAAAATTGCTATTATCTTAACCTTTGCATTTAAAATGCATTTAAGTGGTAAACGCTATATGAAATAGGCTATATGAAATAGTTTTGTTTAGTTGTCCACGTGTTAAACGCAATGGATGCAAAAATAGCTGTTTTTACAAAAGTGGTCGGACTCGCCACAACAACCAACAAAAGTCTGTCCGACCACTGATTTTGTAAAGAGCGCAGTCTAAGCTTTCATTTGATACCCCATTTTTAAAAATCCATCATGGCTTAGGTAAAAATGCAACCGAAAAAGTGCGTTTTCTACCTGAAAAACCTTATCCGACCAGCGGTTTTGTTAATGTTAAGACTAAAGCCATGAATTGGCATCATTCTTTTCCAAAGTCGCGATGAGATAGGTAAACCTTCGGTTGCCTCCCGTCCTATTACGCCCATATTATTGACTAATTTCAAAACTAGTTTTATAGCTAAACTAGTTTGATGGAGCCTAAAAGTTGCAACATTTCAGAGAATTGGAAATATTACAGAAAACCAATTTCAGATTTGGAGTCTTAAATGTTAAGACTCTCGAAAATATATTACCAATTTGGAGAGAATTAGCAACTTTTAAAATTTACAAAACTAGTTTTGAGATAAAACTTGTTTTGAAATTTGTCAATAGCCCGTAGCGTAATGGTTAGTGCGTTCGACTGTCACGCTGGAGGTCTGGGATCGCTTCCCAGCCTCATCCACCTAAAAACTAAAAAGTTTTTTTTCAGGGCTACTGCCTTTTGCGAGGAATTGACAAATCCTCCAAGAGTATCACTTGTCACGAATAAGTGCTTCTCGTCTAGCCGTTCGGAATCGGCATAAAATTGTAGGTCCCTTCCATTCCTGTCGAAAGGCGCACACAGGAATGGTTGCGAGTTGTTAGTCGCTAGGCCCTGGTTCTTCGTGAGTCGTTGTGCCACCCGATTTATTTATTTTTTTATAGTTTAAATAGATTTGCTTTTTGATTTAATTGATATGTGTTTGTATTGATACATTTGTTAAATGCTGAACTCTGTATATATGTATTTGCATTCAGGTTGACTTAATTTGTCATTTGGCTTAACTTATTTAATTTTTAAAGATATGTTCTCTTTTTTCTCTACCTAATCCTATAAGCCTTCTATAGAAAACTTTTGAGAAATTCTAAAGTGAAATTAGGTGGCCTTTTAACTTTTCGGAGTCTTAAAGGAATCTTATACGAGTGCTATCATTGATGATAAGAAGATTCTCTGGATCATTATACTTAGAAGTAAAACTGTTATTAGTAAAGATTCTAGAACACATAAATAAAATTGAAGCGTCTTTTTGTAATGTCAAAATAACAGCTTTATACCAAATGTATATGAAGAAATATACGGTACTTCCCAAATAACATTTGTTCTCCTATGAGATTCTTACAAGATTGATTGTCGAGAGTGAAAAGCGTCAAAAACCACTCTGAAGCATACTTTAATATTCTTATGGGAGTACTATGAGCGTGAGTGTGTTCTAGTGGTCCTAGAACGTCGGCGGAAACACTATAGGTAATAACCCCCATCTAATTCGATTGGCATACTCGTTTTTCCAAAATGTTGACATTTCAGGTTTAGGATACCTGTCAAATGTGGTCCCAGGGGGCCAATTCTTGATCTGTGAAGCTGTGAAGTGATAAATTTTACAAAACTTCAAATGTTAATATTTCGATTCTGGATGAGTGTGAAAGTGAAATAAAATGTCAAAACTTCGTAATTTTTTATCAAGATTTGACATTTAATATCACTTTTAAACACTCATCCAGAATAGAGTTATTAGCGTGTGAAGTTTTGGAAAATTTATCACTTCACAGCTTCACAGATCGAAAATTGACCCCCAGAACGTCGGTAGTGGCAATAGGTAATAACCCCCCGTCCAATTCTATTGGCATACTCGGTGTTTTAACAAAATTTTGACAATTCGACACCTGTCAAATGTGGTCCCAGAACGTCGGCGGTAATAGCGCCGTCTAATTCTATTGGATTACTCGGTTTTCAAACAAAATTTTGACATTTCGATACCTGTCAAATGTGGTCCCAGAACATCGGCGGTAATAGCCCCGTCTAATTCTATTGGAATATTCGGTTTTCAAACAAAATTTTGACATTTCGACACCTGTCAAATGTGGTCCCAGAACATCGGCGGTAATAGTCCGTCTAATTCTATTGGAATACTCGGTTTTCAAACCAAATTTTGACATTTCGACACCTGTCAAATGTGGTCCCAGAACGTCGCACAGTGTGAAATTTTCACAATCCAGCGGAACTTAAGCCAAGAAAAAAAGTTGAGCTATCGAGTACAAAACCGATTTTTATCAGTTCTTAACATAATGGTTGATTCATTTCAGGTAGTAAAAGCTTCATGTTTCCATTATATTTTGTACAGTTAGCTGTCAAAGCCAAACACCGTATGAAAACAAAATTAAAGGCATTTTACAGCGGATGAGCTGAGCTCTGCTGTTTTTACATGTGTTTTGTGAACGGTAAAATTATTCGATATTTTATATCTCTGAAGTTAATTTTAATTTGTTTATTTAATTTTCGCTAGGGTATTAAAAAAACGTCTTTTGTTAACTTTGAGACAAAGCTTTTTAAGTTTACCTGCGTGTACCCGCTCTAATTTGTTCATATTTTGATTCTGTGTAGTTTATATAATTAGAATCAAAAATGATTTTTGCAACCTTTTGCAGCTCCCATACAATTATTTTTATTTTACAAACAAATTAATAGGTTGACTGTTTTTGAAGTTTGGCACCAAACTCCAAGTAACGAAAAGTTTCTAAATTCATCAGATCCACTGATTTCGTTAAGATCGAGGTTTTCAAGAACTAAATGTCATGATCTTCCTGAAGAAACAGTTTCAAACTTCAAATTATTTTCAAAAATGTATTTATTTTTTATTTAATAACTATGCTTTAGCTATTTATTTTTAGTTAAAACAAAATTAATATGATTTATTAAATTTAAATTAATCTAATATATATTAAAATCATTTCCACGAAAAAAAAAAACAAGTTAAAAAAAAAATATTATTTAAATTTAGACTTTAGTTCCGCTAGAATCTGAAAATTTCACACTGTGCGACGCGACGTCACCATTGTCTTCTTGCACACAAGAAAAAAAAAACCACGCCTTCCTCTTAAACCGCACAAAACCCATCAAACCAAGGAGAATTCCCAAATTTTGTTCACACTTTTTAATTCTCTGCACCTTTGCATAGCAAAGTAACCGACAAAAAAATGATATCCCTTCACAAAAAACATTCATTCTACCTATTTCACTCTAACTATTATAAATTAGAGTATTCCTTTCCTATTCTTACTAGAAATTCTCCACAAAACTCAACTCTCTCCACTGTTAATGCGATGAGATTCTTTCACGCTCGATCTGAAGATGGCAGTCCATCCGACATTCACCATGATAGTACTATAGTTTATATATACAAAGACAAGGATTATATTTTTATATGATTTCGAAGTTTTCCACCCGAACACTTTATTAGCTTTTAAATTATATTTTTATATGATTTCAAAGCTTTCCACGCAACACTTAATCACCTTATCCACAAACCATTTCACATACTACATTTGTAGCATTTTAAATGCAATGGCCTAGTGGAATTGTCACCCGACGGCAATCCAAAGGTTCTTGGTTCAATCCCCAAAGATTTTCAACATCATTGTTTTTTTTCTAATTAAATACACTCCCAAGCCTCACCATCACCCCCAGCCCCCATGACGCATACACACGTGCAAACAAATTTTTTTCAAAAACAACAGAAAAGGGGCGTGCCCACCTCCACCCACTTATTCCCATATAACGCCATGTTAAATTTGGTTACCACCGCCAGTCGCCTCCATTCCTACTCCAATCAAATAATGTTCAAGTTGAAGTTAATTGTTGCATTGAAGAAAGCTGAATCGTTTATACCAATGACTTTTGAGGAAGCAATAAATTGTGAAAACTCAGAAAAGTGGAGAGCGTCCATGGACGAAGAAATTAATTCGCTAGATAAAAACAAAACTTGGAAGTTGGTGCATCTACCTAAGGACCGTAAGGTTGTTGACACGTGGGTGTACAGTGGGTGACAAGTGGGTGTATCAAATAAAAAGTGCAACCGAAAACGAAGGCGAACGCTTTGAGGCCAGAGTTGTTGCTCGTGGTTTCAGTCAAAAACTTGGTGTTGATTATTCTGAAACATTTAGTCCCGTAGCTAAGTTTTAATCATTTTGAGCTGTTTTGAGTATTGCAGCGTCGGATAAATAACACCTAAAGCAGTTTGACATTAAAACAGCCTTCTTGAATGGAGATATAAAAGAAGAAATTTTTGTTCGTCAGCCAAAGGGGTATGAGGACGGAACAAATCGAAATTGCAAATAACAAAAAAGTTTGTATGGACTACGGCAGGCTTCCAGGTGTTGGAATAGAACTTTTTCAAAGCTTTTGAAAGATTTGAGTTTGGTTCCTTGTGATGCTGATTCGTGCGGTGCAGTGCATTAACGCCCACAGAATTATCCCCGCGGGTGTTAACTCCATTTTAAAAAGGAATTAACCCCCGCCGGTGTTAATTGCTTTTTGAAATGGAATTAACACCCGCGGGGGATTATTCCTTTTCCTGACGGGCTAAAGTTCCAATTGAAAATGGAAATAAACCCCATCTGGCAGACTTTGGTATCAGTCTGTCTTTCAAAGTTTTTGTACTAAATAGTACTTTGGGCGGCCCGCTTCGCGGGTTCAAGGATTTTAACTCCCTATTCGGGTCCTCTGTCCCGTTCACGCGACTTCGTCGCTCGCTTGTGTTTGTAGTAAACAGTGATTTGGGAAAAAGTATTTAAGAATCATATGTGTATGAAGTTTGGGTCTTAACGCCAATTCCAAAAAGCAAAAACACCCGCGGGTCTTAGTTCTTTTTTGTGGTGGGCCTTATTACCATTTTAAAAAGGAATTAACACCCGCGGGGGTTAATTCCTTTTTGATTGGGAATTAACACCCGCGGGTAATAATTCCGTGGGCGTTAATGCACTCCACCGATTTGTGCGCTTACGTTACTCATCAGAATGGAAGAAAAATTATCCTGGGTATTAACATAGACGATGGCCTTGTAGCAAAAACTTCAAAAGATGACATTGCTAAGCTGTGTAAAAATCTTGAGCAAAATTTGGAAGTAAAAATTTTTCCTGCAAAGCACTTCCTTGGATTGGAAATACGACGATTTTATAACGGATCTTTACACCTGAATCAATCGAAATATACTCGAAGATTGGTATCTAAGTTCAACATGGATGATGGTGCTCCCATGTCAACTCCTGCGGATACTTCGATTAATTCAGCTGGTGGTTTGTGTGAGGCAGCTGAGACAACAAAATTTCCTTTTCGTCAAACGGTGGGTAACTTGATGTACCTTATGGTGGCAACTAAACCAGACATAGCGTTTGCAGTTGGATGTGTCGTTATTTGGACAATCCAACTGAAGTTCACGTCAACATGGTGAAGAGAATTTTGCGCTACCTCAAAGGAACGGACGAATATGGTATCATTTTTAAAAATACTAAATTTACATACTCTTGTTTTAGCGATGCAGACTTTGCTGGAGACGAGTTACAAGGCGTTCTACCAGTGGTTTTGTTTTTATGATGGGTACTAGCTGCATTGCGTGGGCTTCACAAAGACAACAATGTGTGGCCCTATCGCCAATCGAAGCTGAGTTTGTAGCTGCTTGTTTGTCAGGCGGTTAAGGATGGTGTGGATTCAACAACTCTTAAGGGATTTCATCAAGGATCAAAGAGCGAGGAGCGAAGCCAATCTTGTTTGTTGACAACCAGGGTGCTATCAGATTCATAAAGAAGCCCGATTTTCACAAGCGTACGAAGCACATTGATGTTCGCTTCAATTTCATACGTGAAAAATATGAAGATGGGTTGTTTGAATTGCAGTACGTTTTAATCCAGGACCAAGTTGGAGATGTTTTCACAAAGGCTTTACCAAAAGACAAGTTTCAACGTTTTCGATTTATGATGGGAGTAGCTCCTCCTTTTACTAATTAAATTATAATTTTGTAAAGTTATTTTTTTTTTAAATTTTCAAACTATGAATTTTTGTTTAAGCTTAAAAATATTGTAAAAAGTGGGAGTGTTAAAAATTAATATTTTAGAGTAATGTTTTTATTTAAAATAGTTTCATGGCATCCCTGTTTGCTCTCTATTATAAACGTGTTATTATATAAACTACTGTTGAATTGTATCATCCCAATGACACTCTTAAAATTAAGTACATAGATCACATTTTATTCTTTTGTTACAACTATTTCTTATAATGGTATACACAGTTCTTCTCGAACCTTCAAACCAAAAGGTCTTTTCTTTTATAATTGCAACAGTTGTGAATTCTCGTAGAGAGAGTGTTTTACTGATTTAATAAAAAGGGTAACAAGACAAAAAAAAAGAAAATATATATTCATATTATATTCAGAATCATAAAAGTAATCGGTGATCATCAAGAAAAAAAAAAAAGAAACACGAATAAAAGAACAGTGAAAGTGAAAGTAAATAATAAAACAACATGGCAAATAATGAAGAATTACCACTAAGTGTAGCAGAAGAGGAGGAGGAAGAATTTTTGCTGAAAGAACTCCAGCAAGTACCACCTTTCAGAGGTGCCTCGGAGGATAATTTGGCCCTCTTCATATCTGCGGTGGAGTACCTGATGGGAAAAATTAGAGGACAAGCCAATATCATCAAAGCTACCTTCACCGTACATCACAAACTACAAGGAGAAGCAATAACCCAGCGGGAAATATCGTCCCCAATGAATATTATCGCTGAATTCATCAATCAATTCACTAGCCAAATAATAAAAAGCAACGACATGCAATCATTAAGTAAGTGAAGAGTCATGCAAGGTTTCCTCAGTTTAAAGATTTGAACCCACTTTCTGCTTTTTCGTTAAAAAACAACCTTTTCTTTCATTGAATTAAAAATTGCTTTTGATATGGAAAATTATGCGATGAAAAAACTGTTGAGGAGTCATGTATAAGTTCATCAGTTCATCGTCTATGTCCACTCATATGCTTTGTAAAGTGTTAATGACGAAGTAGAAGTTGAATTTGTATGTATTCTATGTGTTCACATTGTTTATTGACAGTAAATATAATAAGAAGACTTGTGAATTTCCATTAAAATGGGAAAATCAGATTGTCTCAAAGTATTTCAGGTGTAGAAATATTATATAAGTGAAGTGGTGATTAACCAACAACTCCTTCACATTTTTCGTATTGCATTAACTAAGTGCTGAATAAACAACCACCACTAATCTTGTGATTTCACAATTGAATTTTCATTACCATTTTCATCGAAAATATTAAACTGATGAATAAGCCACATACATTTATGTAGTGAATTCACAGATTATGCAGTACCATGTTTTTCATCACCTGGGTCGATGAACAAACAACTTCCAACAAAGAAGTGATTTCGTTGGTGAATTTTCATCAGATTTTCAGCATGTGCTTCCCGTCTAGGATGTACACCATGATGGTAAGGCCCATCATTACCTATGGTGCGGAACCGAATTAGCAACAACTAGGAAATCACTAGACAAAATTCGAAGGCTCGCTTGCATATGCATTACTGGAGCAATGAGAACTTGTACCACTGCAGCAATGGAGGTTATCCTTCACCTAACCCCATTTTATATGGTGGTAGAAAGCGCAGCAAAGGGAGCCATCCTAAGATTATCCAGGGAAGGTACTGGGAAGGGTAAATGTATAGGAATTAGAGAAAGGGAATCCATTTCCAGGTCCTCAGTATCGAAATTACTTGACATTCCAAGAGATGGCATGACTAAAAAGTACAACTTCGAGAAAAAATTCAGAACGGAGTTAAGTAGCAAGAAAGAGTTGGTAGGCGAAACAATAAACTAATCTCTCAATGCAAATTCCACCAAATGGTACACAGATGGATCGAGAACGCCTCAAGGGACGGTTGCAGGAATTTTTGAGCCAAGAACCAAACTTTTTCTGTCGATGGGACAGTCCACTAGCATTTTCCAAGCGGACGTAAATGCTATAGGAAAATGTGCCGAACGAAATCTCGAAAGAAACTACCGTAACTAAAACATTGCCATTATGTCGGACAGCCAAGCCGCGCTCAAGGCACTGAACTCCTATGCCATTAGTTCAAAACTGGCATGGGGAGTGCGTGGATAGGTTAAACGACCTTCGCAAAAATAATAATGTTACACTTCATTGGGTACCTGGGAACGTAGGTGTCCAGGGTAATGAAGAGGCAGACTCCTTGACAAAAATAGGAGCAACGACACCCTTACCGGGTCCTGAGCCCTATTGTGGTATAGGAGAAAATGTGATTAAAAATAAAATCAAAACAGAAGAGGTGGCCAAAAGATCCAAATTATGGACAGAACTCCCCCACCTGAGGTAAGCGAAACTACTTCTTGTGAGCTACAATCAAGAACGCTTTGCATCCTGTATAGGCTTAAGCAGGAATAACCTCAGAATAATAACAGGTTTATTCACTGGTCACTGCAAACTAAAAAGACACTTCTGGTTGTAGTGCTGGTGAGTAGTGCCACATGCAGATTCTGCGACACTCATGAGGAAACACCTGACCACATATTAGGTACATGCGATGCACTCATGCAACAAAGACATAGGTATCTGGGACGTCACCAGATAGAAGGGAGCGAACTACCATCTCTAAAAGTTCTCCAAATACTCAAGTTTCTCAAAGAAACAAACTTGGAGAAAGAGCTATAGAATGAGCGATCTCATCTAGCCCTCGACGGGGGCACAATAGATCTTTAGGTGGCAGTGTACTTACACCCCTTTAATTATTCATTCATTCATTCCCGTCTAGGACACGCCCATGTTAATTTCAGCAAAGGAATCAGCTGAAAAGTGGGAAGGTGCAGCTGCCGTTCCTCAAGGAAAAAGCTGAGTTTTCCCCGATGAATTTTTGAATTTTTCCCGCTGGGAAGAGCAATAAATGGTCTCACACACTTAACCCCGTGGAGGGACGTTAAAAACAGTCTGGTAATGAATTATAGTGTAAAAGAAAGATATTTAAAGCTAGCCCAAGGAGTAGGAGTAGAGTTTAATAAAAATAAATACATTAAATAAAGAGCTTTGGGTTCATACTAACAATATAATTGAATTAAAAGGCATAGGTAACACTCCCACATCAATACTTGGTACAATCCTTCTTAACATAGAAATAACACCAGGCGTAAATCTCAAATTCTTATTTCATGTAGTGCCTGCAAATTTTCCAATAAGTAAAGACGGAATTTTAGGTGAAGACTTATTTCGAAATTTCAACGCTATACTAAATTATAAAGACAATACTTTAATATACCACTTCAAAGATGAAAGATATACCACAGATTTCATTAGTAAACGAAAGTCTATTACCATACCTGCTAGATCTGAAAAAATAATAAAATATGGACCAATTCACGGGCTAACAAATCAAATTTATTCTCACAAGAAATTCGTCCCCAAGTTTATACCTCTTCAGCTATAACCGAGCCTACAAACGGATATATATATATATATCCGTACTAAACGCCAACAATGAAGATGTCGCCCTACAAGACTTAAATTTAGAATTTTTAAATGGTAATGACTACTATATTTTTAATCTAAACTCATTCGATACTCAAACTCATATAAACGACAGATTGAGTAAAATTCAAAACCATCTTCCACTAGATCACCTAAATAGTGAAGAAAAGAAATATATTATTGATATCTGCCGTACTTACAACCATTTATTTTTTCTTGACGGCGATACCCTGTCAACTACTTCTGGGATTACACATCAAATAAAGACAAACCCAAATATACCCCCGGTAAACATTAGACCATATCGATTAGCTCAAATTCACACAAACGAAATAAAGAATCAAGTAGACAAAATGTTGCAAGATGAAATAATTAGACAAAGTTCAAGTCCATGGAATGCTCCCCTACTAGTCGTGCCAAAGAAAGGAAAACAAAAGTGGAGAGTAGTAGTGGACTACAGGAAACTTAACGAAGTGACTATCGCGGATGCGTATCCTATACCTTATATCGAAGACATCCTCGGACAGTTAGGTGATTCGAAGTATTTCACAACACTGGACCTAGCCAGTGGATTTCATCAAATTGAAGTTAATGAGGAGGACAAAGAAAAAACAGCATTTAGTACACCAAACGGACATTTCGAGTTCAACAGAATGCCAGCGGTTGATGAATAAAGTTCTTACTGGGCTACAAGGTATAAAATGTTTAGTATATCTAGACGATATAATGAGATATGGAAAGAATTTAAGCGACCATAACAAAAAATTAACTGAAGTGTTTCAAGATTTAGATAAATACAATCTAAAAATTCAGTTAGAGAAGTGTAAGTTTTTAGAAAAAGAAGTCATGTATTAAGGCCATGTTATTTCAGAATCAGGAGTAAGGCCTGATCCAGAAAAGATCTCGGCTATTCAAAATATAGAGAATCCCAAAACCCAGAAAGACATTAAATCTTTTCTTGGTTTAGCAGGATATTACAGAAAATTCATACAAAACTTTTCTAAAATAGCAAACCTTTTACACAAACTCCTCCGAAAAGATGTTATCTTTAAATGGGATGCATTTTGCGATGAATCATTCAAACAATTAAAATAAGCAATTATCGAACCCCCTATCCTACAATATCCTAACTTTGAAAAAACTTTCTATGTAACAACTGATGCCAGCAATGAAACTATAGGTGCAGTATTGTCACAGAGAGATAACGATGATAATGATTTGCCTATAGCATTTGGCAGTAGGATATTAAATAAGTCAGAAAAAAACTATTCTACCATAGAGAAAGAAGCTTTAGCAGTTGTTTGGGCAGTAACTCATTTCCGGCCATTTGTGTACGGTCGACACTTTGAAGTAATTACTGATCACAAACCACTTGTGTGGATGTTTAACCTTTCTCCCCTTCCTCGAGAATAATGAGCTAACGAATTAAACTTGAAGAATACGATTTTACAGTTTCTCATAAAGCAGGTAGTTTGAACACAAACGCAGACGCTCTCTCCCGTATGAAAACAGCTGAAGTTAATGTGATAACACGCAGTAACAGTTGTATGAACGTAACAAACTTCCAATGGTCATTACAACAACAGCAAAAACTCCATTCGAAAGAATAGCTCTCGATATAGTGGGACAACTTCCTATAACAGAAAATGAAAACAAGTACATACTGACATTTCAAGATGACCTAACAAAATTTGCACAAGTCATAGCTATACCCAATCAAGAAGCAAGAACTGTGGCCGAAGCACTCGTTAAGAAAATAGTTTGTACTTATGGAATCCCTCAAACAATTCTCACAGATCAAGGAACAAACTTTACTAGCGAACTATTTAAAAACATTTGCAAAATTCTAAAAATCAATAAAACCCAAACTAGTCCGTACCATCCACAATCAAATGGTGCCCTCGAAAGGTCACATAGAACAGGTGATTACCTCAGAAACTATGCTAGCAAAGATCAGTCGAATTGGGATAATTACCTCGAGTATGCCATATTCTGCTACAACACAACCCCACATTCCAGCACGAATTACAGTCCATTCGAAGTTCTTTTTGGCTTTGAAGCACCAATTCCTTCCATACTGAATAGAAGCGTAAAACCAACGTACAACTATGATGATTATGTCTCAGAAATGAAGGCAAAAATGCAAATTGGTTATGAGTTAATTCGCAGTAACCAAATAAAGGCTAAAGAGAAATCTAAAGCCTACTACGATTAAAATTCTAGTCAGACGAGCTATAAAGTCGGTGACAAAGTTTTAATGGAAATCAAAAATCGATCTAACAGGAAACTATCCCCAATTTTTGAAGGACCATACGAAATAACTGAAGTATTGTCCCCGGAAAACTCAAAAATAAAATTAGGCAGAAAAGAAAAGGTTGTTCACAATAACCTCATAAAACATTATAATCAAAGAGACCCAATACACACAACAATTTAAGCACAACAATTAAAACAAACACAATCGTGTACAAGTTAGAAGACCATAATACATACATAAGTACAACACTCCCATACTTATATAATATCGGTGTTGTTCTCATTTCTAGTAAAATCATCATCATAACCGTGCTAGGGATATTTTTAAACACAGGCGCTGCAGAAGTGATGGTACAACCCCTAAATAGAACCGGAGTATACCTGGAAGCCATCGGAATACTAGAAAAGTCTCTCACAAAATGGACATTTCTCTTTAACATCAATAATACTAAGATCAAAACTAATACCAAGTCATTGGAACAAAACCTCAAAACCCTTCACGAACTATGTATCCTAAGCATAAAGGAGTATCCTTTAGATCATTGTAAAATTACTTTACAGTTTCTTCAAAATTCACTCAAAGAAATAAATTTCAACAACGAAGTCCTTGACAATATACTATTCAAGAACAAAGTTTCAAAAACAAGCATATTAAACTCTGGTTTATTCAATGGAATAGGGATGGCAGAAAAGTTTTTATTTGGAACAATGGATTCTGAAGACGCGGAAAAAATAGATGATGCATTAAGATTAGTTCAAGAAAACCAGAATAACTTGCATCATCTAACAGAAAACCAAATGACAATAATCACTGACGTGTTAGACGAACTAAACAAAACAGCTAAAAGCATAAATAATAATTTCAACTCTGTTACAGAAGAAATCAGAAAGAACACACTAAAACTTCAAAATCTTACTAGTTTCGAAAAAATACTACATAACTTTGATCAAATATCCAATTAGCATTTTCATTTGCTACACAAATTCTATCAAAACAATATCAAATACTTGACATCTTATAAGGAGCAAAAGTGAATAAACTAGATAGCAGATTCCTTAATTCAGAAGTATTCATTTCTACATTAAAAGACATCCAATTAGAACTACCAAACAATATAAGATTCCCAAAAAAAATATCTTAAATGAACCTTCCAATCATAGACAGAATCACTACGACGATTTTCGATTTTCGTTAATCAAAATCTAATGATACAAGTAACTATCCCATTGGTAGAGTAAGGGCGGTATATATGGACTACGCGTCTAATATGGACCACCAGCTTTTCTCCACACACACAAATGCAATTGAGGTGAGAATCGTTTGCATTTATGCGCAAGCTCTCTTAGGTTACATCAGTGTAATCTCAGCAGTCAAAGAGGACGTGTCGACGCGTAGTGGGGAAAAAAGTAAAATCAAGCTTTTCCTGCAAAGCACTTCCTTGGATTGGAAATACGACGATTTTATAACGGATCTTTACACCTGAATCAATCGAAATATACTCGAAGATTGGTATCTAAGTTCAACATGGATGATGGTGCTCCCATGTCAACTCCTGCGGATACTTCGATTAATTCAGTTGGTGGTTTGTGTGAGGCAGCTGAGACAACAAAATTTCCTTTTCGTCAAACGGTGGGTAACTTGATGTACCTTATGGTGGCAACTAAACTAGACATAGCGTTTGCAGTTGGATGTGTCGTTATTTGGACAATCGAACTGAAGTTCACGTCAACATGGTGAAGAGAATTTTGCGCTACCTCAAAGGAACGGACGAATATGGTATCATTTTTAAAAATACTAAATTTACATACTCTTGTTTTAGCGATGCAGACTATGCTGGAGACGAGTTACAAGGCGTTCTACCAGTGGTTTTGTTTTTATGATGGGTACTAGCTGCATTGCGTGGGCTTCACAAAGACAACAATGTGTGGCCCTATCGCCAATCGAAGCTGAGTTTGTAGCTGCTTGTTTGTCAGGCGGTTAAGGATGGTGTGGATTCAACAACTCTTAAGGGATTTCATCAAGGATCAAAGAGCGAGGAGCGAAGCCAATCTTGTTTGTTGACAACCAGGGTGCTATCAGATTCATAAAGAAGCCCGATTTTCACAAGCGTACGAAGCACATTGATGTTCGTTTCAATTTCATACGTGAAAAATATGAAGATGGGTTGTTTGAATTGCAGTACGTTTTAATCCAGGACCAAGTTGGAGATGTTTTCACAAAGGCTTTACCAAAAGACAAGTTTCAACGTTTTCGATTTATGATGGGAGTAGCTCCTCCTTTTACTAATTAAATTATAATTTTGTAAAGTTATTTTTTTTTTAAATTTTCAAACTATGAATTTTTGTTTAAGCTTAAAAATATTGTAAAAAGTGGGAGTGTTAAAAATTAATATTTTAGAGTAATGTTTTTATTTAAAATAGTTTCATGGCATCCCTGTTTGCTCTCTATTATAAACGTGTTATTATATAAACTAATGTTGAATTGTATCATCCCAATGACACTCTTAAAATTAAGTACATAGATCACATTTTATTCTTTTGTTACAACTATTTCTTATAATGGTATACACAGTTCTTCTCGAACCTTCAAACCAAAAGGTCTTTTCTTTTATAATTGCAACAGTTGTGAATTCTCGTAGAGAGAGTGTTTTACTGATTTAATAAAAAGGGTAACAAGACAAAAAAAAAGAAAATATATATTCATATTATATTCAGAATCATAAAAGTAATCGGTGATCATCAAGAAAAAAAAAGAAACACGAATAAAAGAACAGTGAAAGTGAAAGTAAATAATAAAACAACATGGCAAATAATGAAGAATTACCACTAAGTGTAGCAGAAGAGGAGGAGGAAGAATTTTTGCTGAAAGAACTCCAGCAAGTACCACCTTTCAGAGGTGCCTCGGAGGATAATTTGGCCCTCTTCATATCTGCGGTGGAGTACCTGATGGGAAAAATTAGAGGACAAGCCAATATCATCAAAGCTACCTTCACCGTACATCACAAACTACAAGGAGAAGCAATAACCCAGCGGGAAATATCGTCCCCAATGAATATTATAGCTGAATTCATCAATCAATTCACTAGCCAAATAATAAAAAGCAACGACATGCAATGATTAAGTAAGTGAAGAGTCATGCAAGGTTTCCTCAGTTTAAAGATTTGAACCCACTTTCTGCTTTTTCGTTAAAAAACAAACTTTTCTTTCATTGAATTAAAAATTGCTTTTGATATGGAAAATTATGCGATGAAAAAACTGTTGAGGAGTCATGTACAAGTTCATCAGTTCATCGTCTATGTCCACTCATATGCTTTGTAAAGTGTTAATGACGAAGTAGAAGTTGAATTTGTATGTATTCTATGTGTTCACATTGTTTATTGACAGTAAATATAATAAGAAGACTTGTGAATTTCCATTAAAATGGGAAAATCAGATTGTCTCAATGTATTTCAGGTGTAGAAATATTATATAAGTGAAGTGGTGATTAACCAACAACCTCCTTCACATTTTTCGTATTGCATTAACTAAGTGCTGAATAAACAACCACCACTAATCTTGTGATTTCACAATTGAATTTTCATTACCATTTTCATCGAAAATTTTAAGGTTATCCTTCACCTAACCCCATTTTATATGGTGGTAGAAAGCGCAGCAAAGGGAGCCATCCTAAGATTATCCAGGGAAGGTACTGGGAAGGGTAAATGTATAGGAATTAGAGAAAGGGAATCCATTTCCAGGTCCTCAGTATCGAAATTACTTGACATTCCAAGTGATGGCATGACTAAAAAGTACAACTTCGAGAAAAAATTCAGAACGGAGTTAAGTAGCAAGAAAGAGTTGGTAGGCGAAACAATAAACTAATCTCTCAATGCAAATTCCACCAAATGGTACACAGATGGATCGAGAACGCCTCAAGGGACGGTTGCAGGAATTTTTGGGCCAAGAACCAAACTTTTTCTGTCGATGGGACAGTCCACTAGCATTTTCCAAGCGGACGTAAATGCTATAGGAAAATGTGCCGAACGAAATCTCGAAAGAAACTACCGTAACTAAAACATTGCCATTATGTCGGACAGCCAAGCCGCGCTCAAGGCACTGAACTCCTATGCCATTAGTTCAAAACTGGCATGGGGAGTGCGTGGATAGGTTAAACGACCTTCGCAAAAATAATAATGTTACACTTCATTCGGTACCTGGGCACGTAGGTGTCCAGGGTAATGAAGAGGCAGACTCCTTGACAAAAATAGGAGCAACGACACCCTTACCGGGTCCTGAGCCCTATTGTGGTATAGGAGAAAATGTGATTAAAAATAAAATCAAAACAGAAGAGGTGGCCAAAAGATCCAAATTATGGACAGAACTCCCCCACCTGAGGTAAGCGAAACTACTTCTTGGGAGCTACAACCAAGAACGCTTTGCATCCTGTATAGGCTTAAGCAGGAATAACCTCAGAATAATAACAGGTTTATTCACTGGTCACTGCAAACTAAAAAGACACTTCTGGTTGTAGTGCTGGTGAGTAGTGCCACATGCAGATTCTGCGACACTCATGAGGAAACACCTGACCACATATTAGGTACATGCGATGCACTCATGCAACAAAGACATAGGTATCTGGGACGTCACCAGATAGAAGGGAGCGAACTACCATCTCTAAAAGTTCTCCAAATACTCAAGTTTCTCAAAGAAACAAACTTGGAGAAAGAGCTATAGAATGAGCGATCTCATCTAGCCCTCGACGGGGGCACAATAGATCTTTAGGTGGCAGTGTACTTACACCCCTTTAATTATTCATTCATTCATTCCCGTCTAGGACACGCCCATGTTAATTTCAGCAAAGGAATCAGCTGAAAAGTGGGAAGGTGCAGCTGCCGTTCCTCAAGGAAAAAGCTGAGTTTTCCCCGATGAATTTTTGAATTTTTCCCGCTGGGAAGAGCAATAAATGGTCTCACACACTTAACCCCGTGGAGGGACGTTAAAAATAGTCTGGTAATGAATTATAGTGTAAAAGAAAGATATTTAAAGCTAGCCCAAGGAGTAGGAGTAGAGTTTAATAAAAATAAATACATTAAATAAAGAGCTTTGGGTTCATACTAACAATATAATTGCATTAAAAGGCATAGGTAACACTCCCACATCAATACTTGGTACAATCCTTCTTAACATAGAAATAACACCAGGCGTAAATCTCAAATTCTTATTTCATGTAGTGCCTGCAAATTTTCCAATAAGTAAAGACGGAATTTTAGGTGAAGACTTATTTCGAAATTTCAACGCTATACTAAATTATAAAGACAATACTTTAATATACCACTTCAAAGATGAAAGATATACCACAGATTTCATTAGTAAACGAAAGTCTATTACCATACCTGCTAGATCTGAAAAAATAATAAAATATGGACCAATTCACGGGCTAACATATCAAATTTATTCTCACAAGAAATTCGTCCCCAAGTTTATACCTCTTCAGCTATAACCGAGCCTACAAACGGATATATATATATATCCGTACTAAACGCCAACAATGAAGATGTCGCCCTACAAGACTTAAATTTAGAATTTTTAAATGGTAATGACTACTATATTTTTAATCTAAACTCATTCGATACTCAAACTCATATAAACGACAGATTGAGTAAAATTCAAAACCATCTTCCACTAGATCACCTAAATAGTGAAGAAAAGAAATCGATTATTGATATCTGCCGTACTTACAACCATTTATTTTTTCTTGACGGCGATACCCTGTCAACTACTTCTGGGATTACACAATAATAAGACAAACCCAAATATACCCCCGGTAAACATTAGACCATATCGATTAGCTCAAATTCACACAAACGAAATAAAGAATCAAGTAGACAAAATGTTGCAAGATGAAATAATTAGACCAAGTTCAAGTCCATGGAATGCTCCCCTACTAGTCGTGCCAAAGAAAGGAAAACAAAAGTGGAGAGTAGTAGTGGACTACAGGAAACTTAACGAAGTGACTATCGCGGATGCGTATCCTATACCTTATATCGAAGACATCCTCGGACAGTTAGGTGATTCGAAGTATTTCACAACACTGGACCTAGCCAGTGGATTTCATCAAATTGAAGTTAATGAGGAGGACAAAGAAAAAACAGCATTTAGTACACCAAACGGACATTTCGAGTTCAACAGAATGCCATTCGGTTTACGTAATGCCCCTCCCACATTCCAGCGGTTGATGAATAAAGTTCTTACTGGGCTACAAGGTATAAAATGTTTAGTATATCTAGACGATATAATGAGATATGGAAAGAATTTAAGCGACCATAACAAAAAATTAACTGAAGTGTTTCAAGATTTAGATAAATACAATCTAAAAATTCAGTTAGAGAAGTGTAAGTTTTTAGAAAAAGAAGTCATGTATTTAGGCCATGTTATTTCAGAATCAGGAGTAAGGCCTGATCCAGAAAAGATCTCGGCTATTCAAAATATAGAGAATCCCAAAACCCAGAAAGACATTAAATCTTTTCTTGGATATTACAGGATATTACAGAAAATTCATACAAAACTTTTCTAAAATAGCAAACCTTTTACACAAACTCCTCCGAAAAGATGTTATCTTTAAATGGGATGCATTTTGCGATGAATCATTCAAACAATTAAAATAAGCAATTATCGAACCCCCTATCCTACAATATCCTAACTTTGAAAAAACTTTCTATGTAACAACTGATGCCAGCAATGAAGCTATAGGTGCAGTATTGTCACAGAGAGATAACGATGATAAAGATTTGCCTATAGCATTTGGCAGTAGGATATTAAATAAGTCAGAAAAAAACTATTCTACCATAGAGAAAGAAGCTTTAGCAGTTGTTTGGGCAGTAACTCATTTCCGGCCATTTGTGTACGGTCGACACTTTGAAGTAATTACTGATCACAAACCACTTGTGTGGATGTTTAACCTTTCTCCCCTTCCTCGAGAATAATGAGCTAACGAATTAAACTTGAAGAATACGATTTTACAGTTTCTCATAAAGCAGGTAGTTTGAACACAAACGCAGACGCTCTCTCCCGTATGAAAACAGCTGAAGTTAATGTGATAACACGCAGTAACAGTTGTATGAACGTAACAAACTTCCAATGGTCATTACAACAACAGCAAAAACTCCATTCGAAAGAATAGCTCTCGATATAGTGGGACAACTTCCTATAACAGAAAATGAAAACAAGTACATACTGACATTTCAAGATGACCTAACAAAATTTGCACAAGTCATAGCTATACCCAATCAAGAAGCAAGAACTGTGGCCGAAGCACTCGTTAAGAAAATAGTTTGTACTTATGGAATCCCTCAAACAATTCTCACAGATCAAGGAACAAACTTTACTAGCGAACTATTTAAAAACATTTGCAAAATTCTAAAAATCAATAAAACCCAAACTAGTCCGTACCATCCACAATCAAATGGTGCCCTCGAAAGGTCACATAGAACAGGTGATTACCTCAGAAACTATGCTAGCAAAGATCAGTCGAATTGGGATAATTACCTCGAGTATGCCATATTCTGCTACAACACAACCCCACATTCCAGCACGAATTACAGTCAATTCGAAGTTCTTTTCGGCTTTGAAGCACCAATTCCTTCCATACTGAATAGAAGCGTAAAACCAACGTACAACTATGATGATTATGTCTCAGAAATGAAGGCAAAAATGCAAATTGGTTATGAGTTAATTCGCAGTAACCAAATAAAGGCTAAAGAGAAATCTAAAGCCTACTACGATTAAAATTCTAGTCAGACGAGCTATAAAGTCGGTGACAAAGTTTTAATGGAAATCAAAAATCGATCTAACAGGAAACTATCCCCAATTTTTGAAGGACCATACGAAATAACTGAAGTATTGTCCCCGGAAAACTCAAAAATAAAATTAGGCAGAAAAGAAAAGGTTGTTCACAATAACCTCATAAAACATTATAATCAAAGAGACCCAATACACACAACAATTTAAACACAACAATTAAAACAAACACAATCGTATACAAGTTAGAAGACCATAATACATAAATAAGTACAACACTCCCATACTTATATAATATCGGTGTTGTTCTCATTTCTAGTAAAATCATCATCATAACCGTGCTAGGGATATTTTTAAACACAGGCGCTGCAGAAGTGATGGTACAACCCCTAAATAGAACCGGAGTATACCTGGAAGCCATCGGAATACTAGAAAAGTCTCTCACAAAATGGACATTTCTCTTTAACATCAATAATACTAAGATCAAAACTAATACCAAGTCATTGGAACAAAACCTCAAAACCCTTCACGAACTATGTATCCTAAGCATAAAGGAGTATCCTTTAGATCATTGTAAAATTACTTTACAGTTTCTTCAAAATTCACTCAAAGAAATAAATTTCAACAACGAAGTCCTTGACAATATACTATTCAAGAACAAAGTTTCAAAAACAAGCATATTATACGCTGGTTTATTCAATGGAATAGGGATGGCAGAAAAGTTTTTATTTGGAACAATGGATTCTGAAGACGCGGAAAAAATAGATGATGCATTAAGATTAGTTCAAGAAAACCAGAATAACTTGCATCATCTAACAGAAAACCAAATGACAATAATCACTGACGTGTTAGACGAACTAAACAAAACAGCTAAAAGCATAAATAATAATTTCAACTCTGTTACAGAAGAAATCAGAAAGAACACACTAAAACTTCAAAATCTTACTAGTTTCGAAAAAACACTACATAACTTTGATCAAATATCCAATTAGCATTTTCATTTGCTACACAAATTCTATCAAAACAATATCAAATACTTGACATCTTATAAGGAGCAAAAGTGAATAAACTAGATAGCAGATTCCTTAATTCAGAAGTATTCATTTCTACATTAAAAGACATATCTTAAATGAACCTTCCAATCATAGACAGAATCACTACGACGATTTTCGATTTTCGATTTTCGTTAATCAAAATCTAATGATACAAGTAACTATCCCATTGGTAGTGTAAGGGCGGTATATATGGACTACGCGTCTAATATGGACCACCAGCTTTTCTCCACACACACAAATGCAATTGAGGTGAGAATCGTTTGCATTTATGCGCAAGCTCTCTTAGGTTACATCAGTGTAATCTCAGCAGTCAAAGAGGACGTGTCGACGCGTAGTGGGGAAAAAAGTAAAATCAAGCTTTTCCTGCAAAGCACTTCCTTGGATTGGAAATACGACGATTTTATAACGGATCTTTACACCTGAATCAATCGAAATATACTCGAAGATTGGTATCTAAGTTCAACATGGATGATGGTGCTCCCATGTCAACTCCTGCGGATACTTCGATTAATTCAGTTGGTGGTTTGTGTGAGGCAGCTGAGACAACAAAATTTCCTTTTCGTCAAACGGTGGGTAACTTGATGTACCTTATGGTGGCAACTAAACCAGGCATAGCGTTTGCAGTTGGATGTGTCGTTATTTGGACAATCGAACTGAAGTTCACGTCAACATGGTGAAGAGAATTTTGCGCTACCTCAAAGGAACGGAAGAATATGGTATCATTTTTAAAAATACTAAATTTACATACTCTTGTTTTAGCGATGCAGACTATGCTGGAGACGAGTTACAAGGCGTTCTACCAGTGGTTTTGTTTTTATGATGGGTACTAGCTGCATTGCGTGGGCTTCACAAAGACAACAATGTGTGGCCCTATCGCCAATCGAAGCTGAGTTTGTAGCTGCTTGTTTGTCAGCCGGTTAAGGATGGTGTGGATTCAACAACTCTTAAGGGATTTCATCAAGGATCAAAGAGCGAGGAGCGAAGCCAATCTTGTTTGTTGACAACCAGGGTGCTATCAGATTCATAAAGAAGCCCGATTTTCACAAGCGTACGAAGCACATTGATGTTCGCTTCAATTTCATACGTGAAAAATATGAAGATGGGTTGTTTGAATTGCAGTACGTTTTAATCCAGGACCAAGTTGGAGATGTTTTCACAAAGGCTTTACCAAAAGACAAGTTTCAACGTTTTCGATTTATGATGGGAGTAGCTCCTCCTTTTACTAATTAAATTATAATTTTGTAAAGTTATTTTTTTTTTTAAATTTTCAAACTATGAATTTTTGTTTAAGCTTAAAAATATTGTAAAAAGTGGGAGTGTTAAAAATTAATATTTTAGAGTAATGTTTTTATTTAAAATAGTTTCATGGCATCCCTGTTTGCTCTCTATTATAAACGTGTTATTATATAAACTACTGTTGAATTGTATCATCACAATGACACTCTTAAAATTAAGTACATAGATCACATTTTATTCTTTTGTTACAACTATTTCTTATAATGGTATACACAGTTCTTCTCGAACCTTCAAACCAAAAGGTCTTTTCTTTTATAATTGCAACAGTTGTGAATTCTCGTAGAGAGAGTGTTTTACTGATTTAATAAAAAGGGTAACAAGACAAAAAATATATTCATATTATATTCAGAATCATAAAAGTAATCGGTGATCATCAAGAAAAAAAAAGAAACACGAATAAAAGAACAGTGAAAGTGAAAGTAAATAATAAAACAACATGGCAAATAATGAAGAATTACCACTAAGTGTAGCAGAAGAGGAGGAGGAAGAATTTTTGCTGAAAGAACTCCAGCAAGTACCACCTTTCAGAGGTGCCTCGGAGGATAATTTGGCCCTCTTCATATCTGCGGTGGAGTACCTGATGGGAAAAATTAGAGGACAAGCCAATATCATCAAAGCTACCTTCACCGTACATCACAAACTACAAGGAGAAGCAATAAGCCAGCGGGAAATATCGTCCCCAATGAATATTATAGCTGAATTCATCAATCAATTCACTAGCCAAATAATAAAAAGCAACGACATGCAATCATTAAGTAAGTGAAGAGTCATGCAAGGTTTCCTCAGTTTAAAGATTTGAACCCACTTTCTGCTTTTTCGTTAAAAAACAACCTTTTCTTTCATTGAATTAAAAATTGCTTTTGATATGGAAAATTATGCGATGAAAAAACTGTTGAGGAGTCATGTACAAGTTCATCAGTTCATCGTCTATGTCCACTCATATGCTTTGTAAAGTGTTAATGACGAAGTAGAAGTTGAATTTGTATGTATTCTATGTGTTCACATTGTTTATTGACAGTAAATATAATAAGAAGACTTGTGAATTTCCATTAAAATGGGAAAATCAGATTGTCTCAATGTATTTCAGGTGTAGAAATATTATATAAGTGAAGTGGTGATTAACCAACAACCTCCTTCACATTTTTCGTATTGCATTAACTAAGTGCTGAATAAACAACCACCACTAATCTTGTGATTTCACAATTGAATTTTCATTACCATTTTCATCGAAAATATTAAACTGATGAATAAGCCACATACATTTATGTAGTGAATTCACAGATTATGCAGTACCATGTTTTTCATCACCTGGGTCGATGAACAAACAACTTCCAACAAAGAAGTGATTTCGTTGGTGAATTTTCATCAGATTTTCAGCATGTGCTTCCCGTCTAGGATGTACACCATGATGGTAAGGCCCATCATTACCTATGGTGCGGAACCGAATTAGCAACAACTAGGAAATCACTAGACAAAATTCGAAGGCTCGCTTGCATATGCATTACTGGAGCAATGAGAACTTGTACCACTGCAGCAATGGAGGTTATCCTTCACCTAACCCCATTTTATATGGTGGTAGAAAGCGCAGCAAAGGGAGCCATCCTAAGATTATCCAGGGAAGGTACTGGGAAGGGTAAATGTATAGGAATTAGAGAAAGGGAATCCATTTCCAGGTCCTCAGTATCGAAATTACTTGACATTCCAAGAGATGGAATGACTAAAAAGTACAACTTCGAGAAAAAATTCAGAACGGAGTTAAGTAGCAAGAAAGAGTTGGTAGGCGAAACAATAAACTAATCTCTCAATGCAAATTCACCAAATGGTACACAGATGGATCGAGAACGCCTCAAGGGACGGTTGCAGGAATTTTTGGGCCAAGAACCAAACTTTTTCTGTCGATGGGACAGTCCACTAGCATTTTCCAAGCGGACGTAAATGCTATAGGAAAATGTGCCGAACGAAATCTCGAAAGAAACTACCGTAACTAAAACATTGCCATTATGTCGGACAGCCAAGCCGCGCTCAAGGCACTGAACTCCTATGCCATTAGTTCAAAACTGGCATGGGGAGTGCGTGGATAGGTTAAACGACCTTCGCAAAAATAATAATGTTACACTTCATTGGGTACCTGGAACGTAGGTGTCCAGGGTAATGAAGAGGCAGACTCCTTGACAAAAATAGGAGCAACGACACCCTTACCGGGTCCTGAGCCCTATTGTGGTATAGGAGAAAATGTGATTAAAAATAAAATCAAAACAGAAGAGGTGGCCAAAAGATCCAAATTATGGACAGAACTCCCCCACCTGAGGTAAGCGAAACTACTTCTTGGGAGCTACAACCAAGAACGCTTTGCATCCTGTATAGGCTTAAGCAGGAATAACCTCAGAATAATAACAGGTTTATTCACTGGTCACTGCAAACTTAAAAGACACTTCTGGTTGTAGTGCTGGTGAGTAGTGCCACATGCAGATTCTGCGACACTCATGAGGAAACACCTGACCACATATTAGGTACATGCGATGCACTCATGCAACAAAGACATAGGTATCTGGGACGTCACCAGATAGAAGGGAGCGAACTACCATCTCTAAAAGTTCTCCAAATACTCAAGTTTCTCAAAGAAACAAACTTGGAGAGAGAGCTATAGAATGAGCGATCTCATCTAGCCCTCGACGGGGGCACAATAGATCTTTAGGTGGCAGTGTACTTACACCCCTTTAATTATTCATTCATTCATTCCCGTCTAGGACACGCCCATGTTAATTTCAGCAAAGGAATCAGCTGAAAAGTGGGAAGGTGCAGCTGCCGTTCCTCAAGGAAAAAGCTGAGTTTTCCCCGATGAATTTTTGAATTTTTCCCGCTGGGAAGAGCAATAAATGGTCTCACACACTTAACCCCGTGGAGGGACGTTAAAAATAGTCTGGTAATGAATTATAGTGTAAAAGAAAGATATTTAAAGTTAGCCCAAGGAGTAGGAGTAGAGTTTAATAAAAATAAATACATTAAATAAAGAGCTTTGGGTTCATACTAACAATATAATTGAATTAAAAGGCATAGGTAACACTCCCACATCAATACTTGGTACAATCCTTCTTAACATAGAAATAACACCAGGCGTAAATCTCAAATTCTTATTTCATGTAGTGCCTGCAAATTTTCCAATAAGTAAAGACGGAATTTTAGGTGAAGACTTATTTCGAAATTTCAACGCTATACTAAATTATAAAGACAATACTTTAATATACCACTTCAAAGATGAAAGATATACCACAGATTTCATTAGTAAACGAAAGTCTATTACCATAACTGCTAGATCTGAAAAAATAATAAAATATGGACCAATTCACGGGCTAACAAATCAAATTTATTCTCACAAGAAATTCGTCCCCAAGTTTATACCTCTTCAGCTATAACCGAGCCTACAAACGGATATATACACTCCTCGTCAACTGAATACGCACAAACATTTTTGAATATATTTTATCCATTTTTTCCAAACAGTGATGATTATTATGCCATCTGTTGATGGTAAAAATTTTCGTAATATATAAATAACAGAATTTCAAAGTTTTATCCAAAAACAACCGTGAGTTTTTCCTTCAACCACTTCCAAAGTGTAACTTATGCAAAGTAGAAGTTTTTTTTGAGTCAACTGAATAGGTACAAAAATTAAAATTGGTATTGGAATGGAATGAAACAAGTTTTTGTTTAAGTTTAGTAGTGGGTACTTCCACCTTTATTTTTAATTACTTCGTAAATTCGATCCGGCATGGAATCGTATAGCTTTTTAATGTAATTTAACGATATTTCGCTCCACGCTAATTTGATTGCAGAAATTAAGGTTTCTTTGTCTTCGAACTGACGACCACCCTGATAAACTTTGCGTACTAACCATCCCCAGACATTTTCTATGATGTTTAGATCAGGTGAGTACGGCGGCCATTGAAGCAACTGCACTTGTTGCTCCTCTATCCATGTTTTTATTATGCGCGCTGAGTGAATAGGCGCATTATCATGTTGGTAGGTCCAGTTTATGGGTCCAAAGATGTTAGAAAATTTAGGAAAATTTCTTTCCAAAATTACTTTATACCCAGCTGCTGTCATTCTTGATGTTACAACCTCGAGCTCAACTGTTCCATAATAACTGACTGCTCCCCATATCATGACACCTCCTTCACGACTATGATGGCGCTTTAAAAATCTTTTTTCTTTTCTTAAGTCGTGAAAATAGAAGTTGAACCCATCAGGGCCATCGAAATTAAACTTTTTTTCATCTGAAAAAACCACGTGATACCATTCTTTTTTCCAACTCATGTGAAGTCTTGAAAAATCTAATCGCAACATTTTCCGTCTCTCGTCAAGTGGTGGTTTTTTCTTAAGTTTCATTCGTTTAAGATGGCTTGAGTTGTTGATTACTCTTAATACTGTTGAGCAACTTGCGTTTACGCCGACTTTTTGTTTTATTTTTGCCACAGAATCAGAAGAATTTGATGCACATCTTAAAATTCTTCGTCTCTCAGCTGCTGTTGTTGCTGTTTTCTTACCTCCCTTCATGTTTTTGCCGTATGCATCTTTATTTTTCAAGTAAGAATAAACTACATTAAAACTTCGGCCAACTTTATCAGCTATTACACGTCCAGTTAGGCCTTGGTCTCTAAGTAAATCGATTTTAGCTTTTTCAACACTGTTAAGACACGTAGATCTACCCATTTTTCTTAAAATTTGAAATCAAGAATTAAATTTTACTGAAAACACTAAAATCGTTAATTTAAACTGTCAAGCACTCCAAAACACTTATAAACAACGAAGAAAATGGCGTTGTACCTATTCAGTTGACTAAAAAAAAAAACTCCTACTTTGCATATAAAACACTTTGCAAGTGGTTGAAGAAAAACTCACGGTTGTTTTTTAATAATTCTTTCGGAATTATCTGCTTAACATCTTAAGGGAATAGTTAGCATCAACAGATGGCATAATAACCATCACTGTTTGGAAAAAATGGATAAAGTATATTAAAAAATATTTGTGCGTATTCAGTTGACGAGGAGTGTATATATATCCGTACTAAACGCCAACAATGAAGATGTCGCCCTACAAGACTTAAATTTAGAATTTTTAAATGGTAATGACTACTATATTTTTAATCTAAACTCATTCAATACTCAAACTCATATAAACGACAGATTGAGTAAAATTCAAAACCATCTTCCACTAGATCACCTAAATAGTGAAGAAAAGAAATCGATTATTGATATCTGCCGTACTTACAACCATTTATTTTTTCTTGACGGCGATACCCTGTCAACTACTTCTGGGATTACACATCAAATAAAGACAAACCCAAATATACCCCCGGTAAACATTAGACCATATCGATTAGCTCAAATTCACACAAACGAAATAAAGAATCAAGTAGACAAAATGTTGCAAGATGAAATAATTAGACCAAGTTCAAGTCCATGGAATGCTCCCCTACTAGTCGTGCCAAAGAAAGGAAAACAAAAGTGGAGAGTAGTAGTGGACTACAGGAAACTTAACGAAGTGACTATCGCGGATGCGTATCCTATACCTTATATCGAAGACATCCTCGGACAGTTAGGTGATTCGAAGTATTTCACAACACTGGACCTAGCCAGTGGATTTCATCAAATTGAAGTTAATGAGGAGGACAAAGAAAAAACAGCATTTAGTACACCAAACGGACATTTCGAGTTCAACAGAATGCCATTCGGTTTACGTAATGCCCCTCCCACATTCCAGCGGTTGATGAATAAAGTTCTTACTGGGCTACAAGGTATAAAATGTTTAGTATATCTAGACGATATAATGAGATATGGAAAGAATTTAAGCGACCATAACAAAAAATTAACTGAAGTGTTTCAAGATTTAGATAAATACAATCTAAAAATTCAGTTAGAGAAGTGTAAGTTTTTAGAAAAAGAAGTCATGTATTTAGGCCATGTTATTTCAGAATCAGGAGTAAGGCCTGATCCAGAAAAGATCTCGGCTATTCAAAATATAGAGAATCCCAAAACCCAGAAAGACATTAAATCTTTTCTTGGTTTAGCAGGATATTACAGAAAATTCATACAAAACTTTTCTAAAATAGCAAACCTTTTACACAAACTCCTCCGAAAAGATGTTATCTTTAAATGGGATGCATTTTGCGATGAATCATTCAAACAATTAAAATAAGCAATTATCGAACCCCCTATCCTACAATATCCTAACTTTGAAAAAACTTTCTATGTAACAACTGATGCCAGCAATGAAGCTATAGGTGCAGTATTGTCACAGAGAGATAACGATGATAATGATTTGCCTATAGCATTTGGCAGTAGGATATTAAATAAGTCAGAAAAAAACTATTCTACCATAGAGAAAGAAGCTTTAGCAGTTGTTTGGGCAGTAACTCATTTCCGGCCATTTGTGTACGGTCGACACTTTGAAGTAATTACTGATCACAAACCACTTGTGTGGATGTTTAACCTTTCTCCCCTTCCTCGAGAATAATGAGCTAACGAATTAAACTTGAAGAATACGATTTTACAGTTTCTCATAAAGCAGGTAGTTTGAACACAAACGCAGACGCTCTCTCCCGTATGAAAACAGCTGAAGTTAATGTGATAACACGCAGTAACAGTTGTATGAACGTAACAAACTTCCAATGGTCATTACAACAACAGCAAAAACTCCATTCGATAGAATAGCTCTCGATATAGTGGGACAACTTCCTATAACAGAAAATGAAAACAAGTACATACTGACATTTCAAGATGACCTAACAAAATTTGCACAAGTCATAGCTATACCCAATCAAGAAGCAAGAACTGTGGCCGAAGCACTCGTTAAGAAAATAGTTTGTACTTATGGAATCCCTCAAACAATTCTCACAGATCAAGGAACAAACTTTACTAGCGAACTATTTAAAAACATTTGCAAAATTCTAAAAATCAATAAAACCCAAACTAGTCCGTACCATCCACAATCAAATGGTGCCCTCGAAAGGTCACATAGAACAGGTGATTACCTCAGAAACTATGCTAGCAAAGATCAGTCGAATTGGGATAATTACCTCGAGTATGCCATATTCTGCTACAACACAACCCCACATTCCAGCACGAATTACAGTCCATTCGAAGTTCTTTTTGGCTTTGAAGCACCAATTCCTTCCATACTGAATAGAAGCGTAAAACCAACGTACAACTATGATGATTATGTCTCAGAAATGAAGGCAAAAATGCAAATTGGTTATGAGTTAATTCGCAGTAACCAAATAAAGGCTAAAGAGAAATCTAAAGCCTACTACGATTAAAATTCTAGTCAGACGAGCTATAAAGTCGGTGACAAAGTTTTAATGGAAATCAAAAATCGATCTAACAGGAAACTATCCCCAATTTTTGAAGGACCATACGAAATAACTGAAGTATTGTCCCCGGAAAACTCAAAAATAAAATTAGGCAGAAAAGAAAATGTTGTTCACAATAACCTCATAAAACATTATAATCAAAGAGACCCAATACACACAACAATTTAAACACAACAATTAAAACAAACACAATCGTATACAAGTTAGAAGACCATAATACATACATAAGTACAACACTCCCATACTTATATAATATCGGTGTTGTTCTCATTTCTAGTAAAATCATCATCATAACCGTGCTAGGGATATTTTTAAACACAGGCGCTGCAGAAGTGATGGTACAACCCCTAAATAGAACCGGAGTATACCTGGAAGCCATCGGAATACTAGAAAAGTCTCTCACAAAATGGACATTTCTCTTTAACATCAATAATACTAAGATCAAAACTAATACCAAGTCATTGGAACAAAACCTCAAAACCCTTCACGAACTATGTATCCTAAGCATAAAGGAGTATCCTTTAGATCATTGTAAAATTACTTTACAGTTTCTTCAAAATTCACTCAAAGAAATAAATTTCAACAACGAAGTCCTTGACAATATACTATTCAAGAACAAAGTTTCAAAAACAAGCATATTAAACGCTGGTTTATTCAATGGAATAGGGATGGCAGAAAAGTTTTTATTTGGAACAATGGATTCTGAAGACGCGGAAAAAATAGATGATGCATTAAGATTAGTTCAAGAAAACCAGAATAACTTGCATCATCTAACAGAAAACCAAATGACAATAATCACTGACGTGCTAGACGAACTAAACAAAACAGCTAAAAGCATAAATAATAATTTCAACTCTGTTACAGAAGAAATCAGAAAGAACACACTAAAACTTCAAAATCTTACTAGTTTCGAAAAAACACTACATAACTTTGATCAAATATCCAATTAGCATTTTCATTTGCTACACAAATTCTATCAAAACAATATCAAATACTTGACATCTTATAAGGAGCAAAAGTGAATAAACTAGATAGCAGATTCCTTAATTCAGAAGTATTCATTTCTACATTAAAAGACATCCAATTAGAACTACCAAACAATATAAGATTCCCAATAAAAATATCTTAAATGAACCTTCCAATCATAGACAGAATCACTACGACGATTTTCGATTTTCGATTTTCGTTAATCAAAATCTAATGATACAAGTAACTATCCCATTGGTAGAGTAAGGCCGGTATATATGGACTACGCGTCTAATATGGACCACCAGCTTTTCTCCACACACACAAATGCAATTGAGGTGAGAATCGTTTGCATTTATGCGCAAGCTCTCTTAGGTTACATCAGTGTAATCTCAGCAGTCAAAGAAGACGTGTCGACGCGTAGTGGGGAAAAAAGTAAAATCAAGCTTTTCCTGCAAAGCACTTCCTTGGATTGGAAATACGACGATTTTATAACGGATCTTTACACCTGAATCAATCGAAATATACTCGAAGATTGGTATCTAAGTTCAACATGGATGATGGTGCTCCCATGTCAACTCCTGCGGATACTTCGATTAATTCAGTTGGTGGTTTGTGTGAGGCAGCTGAGACAACAAAATTTCCTTTTCGTCAAACGGTGGGTAACTTGATGTACCTTATGGTGGCAACTAAACCAGACATAGCGTTTGCAGTTGGATGTGTCGTTATTTGGACAATCGAACTGAAGTTCACGTCAACATGGTGAAGAGAATTTTGCGCTACCTCAAAGGAACGGACGAATATGGTATCATTTTTAAAAATACTAAATTTACATACTCTTGTTTTAGCGATGCAGACTATGCTGGAGACGAGTTACAAGGCGTTCTACCAGTGGTTTTGTTTTTATGATGGGTACTAGCTGCATTGCGTGGGCTTCACAAAGACAACAATGTGTGGCCCTATCGCCAATCGAAGCTGAGTTTGTAGCTGCTTGTTTGTCAGGCGGTTAAGGATGGTGTGGATTCAACAACTCTTAAGGGATTTCATCAAGGATCAAAGAGCGAGGAGCGAAGCCAATCTTGTTTGTTGACAACCAGGGTGCTATCAGATTCATAAAGAAGCCCGATTTTCACAAGCGTACGAAGCACATTGATGTTCGCTTCAATTTCATACGTGAAAAATATGAAGATGGGTTGTTTGAATTGCAGTACGTTTTAATCCAGGACCAAGTTGGAGATGTTTTCACAAAGGCTTTACCAAAAGACAAGTTTCAACGTTTTCGATTTATGATGGGAGTAGCTCCTCCTTTTACTAATTAAATTATAATTTTGTAAAGTTATTTTTTTTTTAAATTTTCAAACTATGAATTTTTGTTTAAGCTTAAAAATATTGTAAAAAGTGGGAGTGTTAAAAATTAATATTTTAGAGTAATGTTTTTATTTAAAATAGTTTCATGGCATCCCTGTTTGCTCTCTATTATAAACGTGTTATTATATAAACTACTGTTGAATTGTATCATCCCAATGACACTCTTAAAATTAAGTACATAGATCACATTTTATTCTTTTGTTACAACTATTTCTTATAATGGTATACACAGTTCTTCTCGAACCTTCAAACCAAAAGGTCTTTTCTTTTATAATTGCAACAGTTGTGAATTCTCGTAGAGAGAGTGTTTTACTGATTTAATAAAAAGGGTAACAAGACAAAAAATATATTCATATTATATTCAGAATCATAAAAGTAATCGGTGATCATCAAGAAAAAAAAAGAAACACGAATAAAAGAACAGTGAAAGTGAAAGTAAATAATAAAACAACATGGCAAATAATGAAGAATTACCACTAAGTGTAGCAGAAGAGGAGGAGGAAGAATTTTTGCTGAAAGAACTCCAGCAAGTACCACCTTTCAGAGGTGCCTCGGAGGATAATTTGGCCCTCTTCATATCTGCGGTGGAGTACCTGATGGGAAAAATTAGAGGACAAGCCAATATCATCAAAGCTACCTTCACCGTACATCACAAACTACAAGGAGAAGCAATAACCCAGCGGGAAATATCGTCCCCAATGAATATTATAGCTGAATTCATCAATCAATTCACTAGCCAAATAATAAAAAAGCAACGACATGCAATGATTAAGTAAGTGAAGAGTCATGCAAGGTTTCCTCAGTTTAAAGATTTGAACCCACTTTCTGCTTTTTCGTTAAAAAACAACCTTTTCTTTCATTGAATTAAAAATTGCTTTTGATATGGAAAATTATGCGATGAAAAAACTGTTGAGGAGTCATGTACAAGTTCATCAGTTCATCGTCTATGTCCACTCATATGCTTGGTAAAGTGTTAATGACGAAGTAGAAGTTGAATTTGTATGTATTCTATGTATTCACATTGTTTATTGACAGTAAATATAATAAGAAGACTTGTGAATTTCCATTAAAATGGGAAAATCAGATTGTCTCAATGTATTTCAGGTGTAGAAATATTATATAAGTGAAGTGGTGATTAACCAACAACCTCCTTCACATTTTTCGTATTGCATTAACTAAGTGCTGAATAAACAACCACCACTAATCTTGTGATTTCACAATTGAATTTTCATTACCATTTTCATCGAAAATATTAAACTGATGAATAAGCCACATACATTTATGTAGTGAATTCACAGATTATGCAGTACCATGTTTTTCATCACCTGGGTCGATGAACAAACAACTTCCAACAAAGAAGTGATTTCGTTGGTGAATTTTCATCAGATTTTCAGCATGTGCTTCCCGTCTAGGATGTACACCATGATGGTAAGGCCCATCATTACCTATGGTGCGGAACCGAATTAGCAACAACTAGGAAATCACTAGACAAAATTCGAAGGCTCGCTTGCATATGCATTACTGGAGCAATGAGAACTTGTACCACTGCAGCAATGGAGGTTATCCTTCACCTAACCCCATTTTATATGGTGGTAGAAAGCGCAGCAAAGGGAGCCATCCTAAGATTATCCAGGGAAGGTACTGGGAAGGGTAAATGTATAGGAATTAGAGAAAGGGAATCCATTTCCAGGTCCTCAGTATCGAAATTACTTGACATTCCAAGAGATGGCATGACTAAAAAGTACAACTTCGAGAAAAAATTCAGAACGGAGTTAAGTAGCAAGAAAGAGTTGGTAGGCGAAACAATAAACTAATCTCTCAATGCAAATTCCACCAAATGGTACACAGATGGATCGAGAACGCCTCAAGGGACGGTTGCAGGAATTTTTGGGCCAAGAACCAAACTTTTTCTGTCGATGGGACAGTCCACTAGCATTTTCCAAGCGGACGTAAATGCTATAGGAAAATGTGCCGAACGAAATCTCGAAAGAGAAAATGTGATTAAAAATAAAATCAAAACAGAAGAGGTGGCCAAAAGATCCAAATTATGGACAGAACTCCCCCACCTGAGGTAAGCGAAACTACTTCTTGGGAGCTACAACCAAGAACGCTTTGCATCCTGTATAGGCTTAATATATAACCTCAGAATAATAACAGGTTTATTCACTGGTCACTGCAAACTAAAAAGACACTTCTGGTTGTAGTGCTGGTGAGTAGTGCCACATACAGATTCTGCGACACTCATGAGGAAACACCTGACCACATATTAGGTACATGCGATGCACTCATGCAACAAAGACATAGGTATCTGGGACGTCACCAGATAGAAGGGAGCGAACTATCATCTCTAAAAGTTCTCCAAATACTCAATTTTCTCAAAGAAACAAACTTGGAGAAAGAGCTATAGAATGAGCGATCTCATCTAGCCCTCGACGGGGGCACAATAGATCTTTAGGTGGCAGTGTACTTACACCCCTTTAATTATTCATTCATTCATTCCCGTCTAGGACACGCCCATGTTAATTTCAGCAAAGGAATCAGCTGAAAAGTGGGAAGGTGCAGCTGCCGTTCCTCAAGGAAAAAGCTGAGTTTTCCCCGATGAATTTTTGAATTTTTCCCGCTGGGAAGAGCAATAAATGGTCTCACACACTTAACCCCGTGGAGGGACGTTAAAAATAGTCTGGTAATGAATTATAGTGTAAAAGAAAGATATTTAAAGCTAGCCCAAGGAGTAGGAGTAGAGTTTAATAAAAATAAATACATTAAATAAAGAGCTTTGGGTTCATACTAACAATATAATTGAATTAAAAGGCATAGGTAACACTCCCACGTCAATACTTGGTACAATCCTTCTTAACATAGAAATAATACCAGGCGTAAATCTCAAATTCTTATTTCATGTAGTGCCTGCAAATTTTCCAATAAGTAAAGACGGAATTTTAGGTGAAGACTTATTTCGAAATTTCAACGCTATACTAAATTATAAAGACAATACTTTAATATACCACTTCAAAGATGAAAGATATACCACAGATTTCATTAGTAAACGAAAGTCTATTACCATACCTGCTAGATCTGAAAAAATAATAAAATATGGACCAATTCACGGGCTAACAAATCAAATTTATTCTCACAAGAAATTCGTCCCCAAGTTTATACCTCTTCAGCTATAACCGAGCCTACAAACGGATATATATATATATCCGTACTAAACGCCAACAATGAAGATGTCGCCCTACAAGACTTAAATTTAGAATTTTTAAATGGTAATGACTACTATATTTTTAATCTAAACTCATTCGATACTCAAACTCATATAAACGACAGATTGAGTAAAATTCAAAACCATCTTTCACTAGATCACCTAAATAGTGAAGAAAAGAAATCGATTATTGATATCTGCCGTACTTACAACCATTTATTTTTTCTTGACGGCGATACCCTGTCAACTACTTCTGGGATTACACATCAAATAAAGACAAACCCAAATATACCCCCGGTAAACATTAGACCATATCGATTAGCTCAAATTTACACAAACGAAATAAAGAATCAAGTAGACAAAATGTTGCAAGATGAAATAATTAGACCAAGTTCAAGTCCATGGAATGCTCCCCTACTAGTCGTGCCAAAGAAAGGAAAACAAAAGTGGAGAGTAGTAGTGGACTACAGGAAACTTAACGAAGTGACTATCGCGGATGCGTATCCTATACCTTATATCGAAGACATCCTCGGACAGTTAGGTGATTCGAAGTATTTCACAACACTGGACCTAGCCAGTGGATTTCATCAAATTGAAGTTAATGAGGAGGACAAAGAAAAAACAGCATTTAGTACACCAAACGGACATTTCGAGTTCAACAGAATGCCATTCGGTTTACGTAATGCCCCTCCCACATTCCAGCGGTTGATGAATAAAGTTCTTACTGGGCTACAAGGTATAAAATGTTTAGTATATCTAGACGATATAATGAGATATGGAAAGAATTTAAGCGACCATAACAAAAAATTAACTGAAGTGTTTCAAGATTTAGATAAATACAATCTAAAAAATCAGTTAGAGAAGTGTAAGTTTTTAGAAAAAGAAGTCATGTATTTAGGCCATGTTATTTCAGAATCAGGAGTAAGGCCTGATCCAGAAAAGATCTCGGCTATTCAAAATATAGAGAATCCCAAAACCCAGAAAGACATTAAATCTTTTCTTGGATATTACAGGATATTACAGAAAATTCATACAAAACTTTTCTAAAATAGCAAACCTTTTACACAAACTCCTCCGAAAAGATGTTATCTTTAAATGGGATGCATTTTGCGATGAATCATTCAAACAATTAAAATAAGCAATTATCGAACCCCCTATCCTACAATATCCTAACTTTGAAAAAACTTTCTATGTAACAACTGATGCCAGCAATGAAGCTATAGGTGCAGTATTGTCACAGAGAGATAACGATGATAATGATTTGCCTATAGCATTTGGCAGTAGGATATTAAATAAGTCAGAAAAAAACTATTCTACCATAGAGAAAGAAGCTTTAGCAGTTGTTTGGGCAGTAACTCATTTCCGGCCATTTGTGTACGGTCGACACTTTGAAGTAATTACTGATCACAAACCACTTGTGTGGATGTTTAACCTTTCTCCCCTTCCTCGAGAATAATGAGCTGGCGAATTAAACTTGAAGAATACGATTTTACAGTTTCTCATAAAGCAGGTAGTTTGAACACAAACGCAGACGCTCTCTCCCGTATGAAAACAGCTGAAGTTAATGTGATAACACGCAGTAACAGTTGTATGAACGTAACAAACTTCCAATGGTCATTACAACAACAGCAAAAACTCCATTCGAAAGAATAGCTCTCGATATAGTGGGACAACTTCCTATAACAGAAAATGAAAACAAGTACATACTGACATTTCAAGATGACCTAACAAAATTTGCACAAGTCATAGATATACCCAATCAAGAAGCAAGAACTGTGGCCGAAGCACTCGTTAAGAAAATAGTTTGTACTTATGGAATCCCTCAAACAATTCTCACAGATCAAGGAACAAACTTTACTAGCGAACTATTTAAAAACATTTGCAAAATTCTAAAAATCAATAAAACCCAAACTAGTCCGTACCATCCACAATCAAATGGTGCCCTCGAAAGGTCACATAGAACAGGTGATTACCTCAGAAACTATGCTAGCAAAGATCAGTCGAATTGGGATAATTACCTCGAGTATGCCATATTCTGCTACAACACAACCCCACATTCCAGCACGAATTACAGTCCATTCGAAGTTCTTTTCGGCTTTGAAGCACCAATTCCTTCCATACTGAATAGAAGCGTAAAACCAACGTACAACTATGATGATTATGTCTCAGAAATGAAGGCAAAAATGCAAATTGGTTATGAGTTAATTCGCAGTAACCAAATAAAGGCTAAAGAGAAATCTAAAGCCTTCTACGATTAAAATTCTAGTCAGACGAGCTATAAAGTCGGTGACAAAGTTTTAATGGAAATCAAAAATCGATCTAACAGGAAACTATCCCCAATTTTTGAAGGACCATACGAAATAACTGAAGTATTGTCCCCGGAAAACTCAAAAATAAAATTAGGCAGAAAAGAAAAGGTTGTTCACAATAACCTCATAAAACATTATAATCAAAGAGACCCAATACACACAACAATTTAAACACAACAATTAAAACAAACACAATCGTATACAAGTTAGAAGACCATAATACATACATAAGTACAACACTCCCATACTTATATAATATCGGTGTTGTTCTCATTTCTCACAGGCGCTGCAGAAGTGATGGTACAACCCCTAAATAGAACCGGAGTATACCTGGAAGCCATCGGAATACTAGAAAAGTCTCTCACAAAATGGACATTTCTCTTTAACATCAATAATACTAAGATCAAAACTAATACCAAGTCATTGGAACAAAACCTCAAAACCCTTCACGAACTATGTATCCTAAGCATAAAGGAGTATCCTTTAGATCATTGTAAAATTACTTTACAGTTTCTTCAAAATTCACTCAAAGAAATAAATTTCAACAACGAAGTCCTTGACAATATACTATTCAAGAACAAAGTTTCAAAAACAAGCATATTAAACGCTGGTTTATTCAATGGAATAGGGATGGCAGAAAAGTTTTTATTTGGAACAATGGATTCTGAAGACGCGGAAAAAATAGATGATGCATTAAGATTAGTTCAAGAAAACCAGAATAACTTGCATCATCTAACAGAAAACCAAATGACAATAATCACTGACGTGTTAGACGAACTAAACAAAACAGCTTAAAGCATAAATAATAATTTCAACTCTGTTACAGAAGAAACCAGAAAGAACACACTAAAACTTCAAAATCTTACTAGTTTCGAGAAAACACTACATAACTTTGATCAAATATCCAATTAGCATTTTCATTTGCTACACAAATTCTATCAAAACAATATCAAATACTTGACATCTTATAAGGAGCAAAAGTGAATAAACTAGATAGCAGATTCCTTAATTCAGAAGTATTCATTTCTACATTAAAAGACATCCAATTAGAACTACCAAACAATATAAGATTCCCAATAAAAATATCTTAAATGAACCTTCCAATCATAGACAGAATCACTACGACGATTTTCGATTTTCGATTTTCGTTAATCAAAATCTAATGATACAAGTAACTATCCCATTGGTAGAGTAAGGGCGGTATATATGGACTACGCGTCTAATATGGACCACCAGCTTTTCTCCACACACACAAATGCAATTGAGGTGAGAATCGTTTGCATTTATGCGCAAGCTCTCTTAGGTTACATCAGTGTAATCTCAGCAGTCAAAGAGGACGTGTCGCCGCGTAGTGGGGAAAAAAGTAAAATCAAGCTTTTCCTGCAAAGCACTTCCTTGGATTGGAAATACGACGATTTTATAACGGATCTTTACACCTGAATCAATCGAAATATACTCGAAGATTGGTATCTAAGTTCAACATGGATGATGGTGCTCCCATGTCAACTCCTGCGGATACTTCGATTAATTCAGTTGGTGGTTTGTGTGAGGCAGCTGAGACAACAAAATTTCCTTTTCGTCAAACGGTGGGTAACTTGATGTACCTTATGGTGGCAACTAAACCAGACATAGCGTTTGCAGTTGGATGTGTCGTTATTTGGACAATCGAACTGAAGTTCACGTCAACATGGTGAAGAGAATTTTGCGCTACCTCAAAGGAACGGACGAATATGGTATCATTTTTAAAAATACTAAATTTACATACTCTTGTTTTAGCGATGCAGACTATGCTGGAGACGAGTTACAAGGCGTTCTACCAGTGGTTTTGTTTTTATGATGGGTACTAGCTGCATTGCGTGGGCTTCACAAAGACAACAATGTGTGGCCCTATCGCCAATCGAAGCTGAGTTTGTAGCTGCTTGTTTGTCAGGCGGTTAAGGATGGTGTGGATTCAACAACTCTTAAGGGATTTCATCAAGGATCAAAGAGCGAGGAGCGAAGCCAATCTTGTTTGTTGACAACCAGGGTGCTATCAGATTCATAAAGAAGCCCGATTTTCACAAGCGTACGAAGCACATTGATGTTCGCTTCAATTTCATACGTGAAAAATATGAAGATGGGTTGTTTGAATTGCAGTACGTTTTAATCCAGGACCAAGTTGGAGATGTTTTCACAAAGGCTTTACCAAAAGACAAGTTTCAACGTTTTCGATTTATGATGGGAGTAGCTCCTCCTTTTACTAATTAAATTATAATTTTGTAAAGTTATTTTTTCTTTAAATTTTCAAACTATGAATTTTTGTTTAAGCTTAAAAATATTGTAAAAAGTGGGAGTGTTAAAAATTAATATTTTAGAGTAATGTTTTTATTTAAAATAGTTTCATGGCATCCCTGTTTGCTCTCTATTATAAACGTGTTATTATATAAACTACTGTTGAATTGTATCATCCCAATGACACTCTTAAAATTAGGTACATAGATCACATTTTATTCTTTTGTTACAACTATTTCTTATAATGGTATACACAGTTCTTCTCGAACCTTCAAACCAAAAGGTCTTTTCTTTTATAATTGCAACAGTTGTGAATTCTCGTAGAGAGAGTGTTTTACTGATTTAATAAAAAGGGTAACAAGACAAAAAAAAAAAGAAAATATATATTCATATTATATTCAGAATCATAAAAGTAATCGGTGATCATCAAGAAAAAAAAAGAAACACGAATAAAAGAACAGTGAAAGTGAAAGTAAATAATAAAACAACATGGCAAATAATGAAGAATTACCACTAAGTGTAGCAGAAGAGGAGGAGGAAGAATTTTTGCTGAAAGAACTCCAGCAAGTACCACCTTTCAGAGGTGCCTCGGAGGATAATTTGGCCCTCTTCATATCTGCGGTGGAGTACCTGATGGGAAAAATTAGAGGACAAGCCAATATCATCAAAGCTACCTTCACCGTACATCACAAACTACAAGGAGAAGCAATAACCCAGCGGGAAATATCGTCCCCAATGAATATTATAGCTGAATTCATCAATCAATTCACTAGCCAAATAATAAAAAGCAACGACATGCAATGATTAAGTAAATGAAGAGTCATGCAAGGTTTCCTCAGTTTAAAGATTTGAACCCACTTTCTGCTTTTTCGTTAAAAAACAACCTTTTCTTTCATTGAATTAAAAATTGCTTTTGATATGGAAAATTATGCGATGAAAAAACTGTTGAGGAGTCATGTACAAGTTCATCAGTTCATCGTCTATGTCCACTCATATGCTTTGTAAAGTGTTAATGACGAAGTAGAAGTTGAATTTGTATGTATTCTATGTGTTCACATTGTTTATTGACAGTAAATATAATAAGAAGACTTGTGAATTTCCATTAAAATGGGAAAATCAGATTGTCTCAATGTATTTCAGGTGTAGAAATATTATATAAGTGAAGTGGTGATTAACCAACAACCTCCTTCACATTTTTCGTATTGCATTAACTAAGTGCTGAATAAACAACCACCACTAATCTTGTGATTTCACAATTGAATTTTCATTACCATTTTCATCGAAAATATTAAACTGATGAATAAGCCACATACATTTATGTAGTGAATTCACAGATTATGCAGTACCATGTTTTTCATCACCTGGGTCGATGAACAAACAACTTCCAACAAAGAAGTGATTTCGTTGGTGAATTTTCATCAGATTTTCAGCATGTGCTTCCCGTCTAGGATGTCCACCATGATGGTAAGGCCCATCATTACCTATGGTGGGGAACCGAATTAGCAACAACTAGGAAATCACTAGACAAAATTCGAAGGCTCGCTTGCATATGCATTACTGGAGCAATGAGAACTTGTACCACTGCAGCAATGGAGGTTATCCTTCACCTAACCCCATTTTATATGGTGGTAGAAAGCGCAGCAAAGGGAGCCATCCTAAGATTATCCAGGGAAGGTACTGGGAAGGGTAAATGTATAGGAATTAGAGAAAGGGAATCCATTTCCAGGTCCTCAGTATCGAAATTACTTGACATTCCAAGAGATGGCATGACTAAAAAGTACAACTTCGAGAAAAAATTCAGAACGGAGTTAAGTAGCAAGAAAGAGTTGGTAGGCGAAACAATAAACTAATCTCTCAATGCAAATTCCACCAAATGGTACACAGATGGATCGAGAACGCCTCAAGGGACGGTTGCAGGAATTTTTGGGCCAAGAACCAAACTTTTTCTGTCGATGGGACAGTCACTAGCATTTTCCAAGCGGACGTAAATGCTATAGGAAAATGTGCCGAACGAAATCTCGAAAGAAACTACCGTAACTAAAACATTGCCATTATGTCGGACAGCCAAGCCGCGCTCAAGGCACTGAACTCCTATGCCATTAGTTCAAAACTGGCATGGGGAGTGCGTGGATAGGTTAAACGACCTTCGCAAAATAATAATGTTACACTTCATTGGGTACCTGGGCACGTAGGTGTCCAGGGTAATGAAGAGGCAGACTCCTTGACAAAAATAGGAGCAACGACACCCTTACCGGGTCCTGAGCCCTATTGTGGTATAGGAGAAAATGTGATTAAAAATAAAATCAAAACAGAAGAGGTGGCCAAAAGATCCAAATTATGGACAGAACTCCCCCACCTGAGGTAAGCAAAACTACTTCTTGGGAGCTACAACCAAGAACGCTTTGCATCCTGTATAGGCTTAATATATAACCTCAGAATAATAACAGGTTTATTCACTGGTCACTGCAAACTAAAAAGACACTTCTGGTTGTAGTGCTGGTGAGTAGTGCCACATGCAGATTCTGCGACACTCATGAGGAAACACCTGACCACATATTAGGTACATGCGATGCACTCATGCAACAAAGACATAGGTATCTGGGACGTCACCAGATAGAAGGGAGCGAACTACCATCTCTAAAAGTTCTCCAAATACTCAATTTTCTCAAAGAAACAAACTTGGAGAAAGAGCTATAGAATGAGCGATCTCATCTAGCCCTCGACGGGGGCACAATAGATCTTTAGGTGGCAGTGTACTTACACCCCTTTAATTATTCATTCATTCATTCCCGTCTAGGACACGCCCATGTTAATTTCAGCAAAGGAATCAGCTGAAAAGTGGGAAGGTGCAGCTGCCGTTCCTCAAGGAAAAAGCTGAGTTTTCCCCGATGAATTTTTGAATTTTTCCCGCTGGGAAGAGCAATAAATGGTCTCACACACTTAACCCCGTGGAGGGACGTTAAAAATAGTCTGGTAATGAATTATAGTGTAAAAGAAAGATATTTAAAGCTAGCCCAAGGAGTAGGAGTAGAGTTTAATAAAAATAAATACATTAAATAAAGAGCTTTGGGTTCATACTAACAATATAATTGAATTAAAAGGCATAGGTAACACTCCCACATCAATACTTGGTACAATCCTTCTTAACATAGAAATAATACCAGGCGTAAATCTCAAATTCTTATTTCATGTAGTGCCTGCAAATTTTCCAATAAGTAAAGACGGAATTTTAGGTGAAGACTTATTTCGAAATTTCAACGCTATACTAAATTATAAAGACAATACTTTAATATACCACTTCAAAGATGAAAGATATACCACAGATTTCATTAGTAAACGAAAGTCTATTACCATACCTGCTAGATCTGAAAAAATAATAAAATATGAACCAATTCACGGGCTAACAAATCAAATTTATTCTCACAAGAAATTCGTCCCCAAGTTTATACCTCTTCAGCTATAACCGAGCCTACAAACGGATATATATATATATCCGTACTAAACGCCAACAATGAAGATGTCGCCCTACAAGACTTAAATTTAGAATTTTTAAATGGTAATGACTACTATATTTTTAATCTAAACGCATTCGATACTCAAACTCATATAAACGACAGATTGAGTAAAATTCAAAACCATCTTTCACTAGATCACCTAAATAGTGAAGAAAAGAAATCGATTATTGATATCTGCCGTACTTACAACCATTTATTTTTTCTTGACGGCGATACCCTGTCAACTACTTCTGGGATTACACATCAAATAAAGACAAACCCAAATATACCCCCGGTAAACATTAGACCATATCGATTAGCTCAAATTCACACAAACGAAATAAAGAATCAAGTAGACAAAATGTTGCAAGATGAAATAATTAGACCAAGTTCAAGTCCATGGAATGCTCCCCTACTAGTCGTGCCAAAGAAAGGAAAACAAAAGTGGAGAGTAGTAGTGGACTACAGGAAACTTAACGAAGTGACTATCGCGGATGCGTATCCTATACCTTATATCGAAGACATCCTCGGACAGTTAGGTGATTCGAAGTATTTCACAACACTGGACCTAGCCAGTGGATTTCATCAAATTGAAGTTAATGAGGAGGACAAAGAAAAAACAGCATTTAGTACACCAAACGGACATTTCGAGTTCAACAGAATGCCATTCGGTTTACGTAATGCCCCTCCCACATTCCAGCGGTTGATGAATAAAGTTCTTACTGGGCTACAAGGTATAAAATGTTTAGTATATCTAGACGATATAATGAGATATGGAAAGAATTTAAGCGACCATAACAAAAAATTAACTGAAGTGTTTCAAGATTTAGATAAATACAATCTAAAAAATCAGTTAGAGAAGTGTAAGTTTTTAGAAAAAGAAGTCATGTATTTAGGCCATGTTATTTCAGAATCAGGAGTAAGGCCTGATCCAGAAAAGATCTCGGCTATTCAAAATATAGAGAATCCCAAAACCCAGAAAGACATTAAATCTTTTCTTGGATATTACAGGATATTACAGAAAATTCATACAAAACTTTTCTAAAATAGCAAACCTTTTACACAAACTCCTCCGAAAAGATGTTATCTTTAAATGGGATGCATTTTGCGATGAATCATTCAAACAATTAAAATAAGCAATTATCGAACCCCCTATCCTACAATATCCTTACTTTGAAAAAACTTTCTATGTAACAACTGATGCCAGCAATGAAGCTATAGGTGCAGTATTGTCACAGAGAGATAACGATGATAATGATTTGCCTATAGCATTTGGCAGTAGGATATTAAATAAGTCAGAAAAAAACTATTCTACCATAGAGAAAGAAGCTTTAGCAGTTGTTTGGGCAGTAACTCATTTCCGGCCATTTGTGTACGGTCGACACTTTGAAGTAATTACTGATCACAAACCACTTGTGTGGATGTTTAACCTTTCTCCCCTTCCTCGAGAATAATGAGCTGGCGAATTAAACTTGAAGAATACGATTTTACAGTTTCTCATAAAGCAGGTAGTTTGAACACAAACGCAGACGCTCTCTCCCGTATGAAAACAGCTGAAGTTAATGTGATAACACGCAGTAACAGTTGTATGAACGTAACAAACTTCCAATGGTCATTACAACAACAGCAAAAACTCCATTCGAAAGAATAGCTCTCGATATAGTGGGACAACTTCCTATAACAGAAAATGAAAACAAGTACATACTGACATTTCAAGATGACCTAACAAAATTTGCACAAGTCATAGCTATACCCAATCAAGAAGCAAGAACTGTGGCCGAAGCACTCGTTAAGAAAATAGTTTGTACTTATGGAATCCCTCAAACAATTCTCACAGATCAAGGAACAAACTTTACTAGCGAACTATTTAAAAACATTTGCAAAATTCTAAAAATCAATAAAACCCAAACTAGTCCGTACCATCCACAATCAAATGGTGCCCTCGAAAGGTCACATAGAACAGGTGATTACCTCAGAAACTATGCTAGCAAAGATCAGTCGAATTGGGATAATTACCTCGAGTATGCCATATTCTGCTACAACACAACCCCACATTCCAGCACGAATTACAGTCCATTCGAAGTTCTTTTCGGCTTTGAAGCACCAATTCCTTCCATACTGAATAGAAGCGTAAAACCAACGTACAACTATGATGATTATGTCTCAGAAATGAAGGCCAAAATGCAAATTGGTTATGAGTTAATTCGCAGTAACCAAATAAAGGCTAAAGAGAAATCTAAAGCCTACTACGATAAAAATTCTAGTCAGACGAGCTATAAAGTCGGTGACAAAGTTTTAATGGAAATCAAAAATCGATCTAACAGGAAACTATCCCCAATTTTTGAAGGACCATACGAAATAACTGAAGTATTGTATTGAAGTATTGAAGAAAAGAAAAGGTTGTTCACAATAACCTCATAAAACATTATAATCAAAGAGACCCAATACACACAACAATTTAAACACAACAATTAAAACAAACACAATCGTATACAAGTTAGAAGACCATAATACATACATAAGTACAACACTCCCATACTTATATAATATCGGTGTTGTTCTCATTTCTAGTAAAATCATCATCATAACCGTGCTAGGGATATTTTTAAACACAGGCGCTGCAGAAGTGATGGTACAACCCCTAAATAGAACCGGAGTATACCTGGAAGCCATCGGAATACTAGAAAAGTCTCTCACAAAATGGACATTTCTCTTTAACATCAATAATACTAAGATCAAAACTAATACCAAGTCATTGGAACAAAACCTCAAAACCCTTCACGAACTATGTATCCTAAGCATAAAGGAGTATCCTTTAGATCATTGTAAAATTACTTTACAGTTTCTTCAAAATTCACTCAAAGAAATAAATTTCAACAACGAAGTCCTTGACAATATACTATTCAAGAACAAAGTTTCAAAAACAAGCATATTAAACGCTGGTTTATTCAATGGAATAGGGATGGCAGAAAAGTTTTTATTTGGAACAATGGATTCTGAAGACGCGGAAAAAATAGATGATGCATTAAGATTAGTTCAAGAAAACCAGAATAACTTGCATCATCTAACAGAACACCAAATGACAATAATCACTGACGTGTTAGACGAACTAAACAAAACAGCTAAAAGCATAAATAATAATTTCAACTCTGTTACAGAAGAAATCAGAAAGAACACACTAAAACTTCAAAATCTTACTAGTTTCGAAAAAACACTACATAACTTTGATCAAATATCCAATTAGCATTTTCATTTGCTACACAAATTCTATCAAAACAATCTCAAATACTTGACATCTTATAAGGAGCAAAAGTGAATAAACTAGATAGCAGATTCCTTAATTCAGAAGTATTCATTTCTACATTAAAAGACATCCAATTAGAACTACCAAACAATATAAGATTCCCAATAAAAATATCTTAAATGAACCTTCCAATCATAGACAGAATCACTACGACGATTTTCGATTTTCGTTAATCAAAATCTAATGATACAAGTAACTATCCCATTGGTAGAGTAAGGGCGGTATATATGGACTACGCGTCTAATATGGACCACCAGCTTTTCTCCACACACACAAATGCAATTGAGGTGAGAATCGTTTGCATTTATGCGCAAGCTCTCTTAGGTTACATCAGTGTAATCTCAGCAGTCAAAGAGGACGTGTCGACGCGTAGTGGGGAAAAAAGTAAAATCAAGTGTGGCGATTATTTTTCTTTTGTAAGTGTTTTTATTTTTTTCGGCAGCGAGCCATGTGTTATTTAGCCATTTCTTTTTTTAAATACAAAAAGTGAATATGTTCTATTAATTGTGCAGTAAGACAATTATTCTAAGCATTATTGGTTCCTTTTAAAATAATTTAATTTTTAAACACTGTGTTGTGGGAAATATGGACCACCATGGGCGAGGGCAATATGGACTAGTGGTCCATACTACGCCGAAACGGAAGACTTGGGATCCGGAGGCTATGAAAAAAGCGATTGAGATGGTGAAGTCTAAATGTTGTGGCTTTTTAAAAGCAGCAAAAGAAAACAATGTGCCAAAAACTACGCTAATAAGACTATGCAAAATTAAGAACACTGAAACTGGAGCTTTAGTAAACTCTAAGTTAGGTCGAAGACCAGTTTTCCCACCTTCCTTTGAGAAAATGCTTGTGGAATATGTATTAACAATGGAAAGCAAATTTTTTGGACTGACTAGAAAAGACATTCAAAATATAGCATTTCAGTTAGCTGAGAAAAACGGGCTAAGCCATCCGTTTTCCAAAACGAATGAATCTGCAGGCAAGGACTGGCTCAAATCATTTTTAAATAGAAATCCTAACTTATCATTTCGTTCACCGACTGCAACATCACTTGCCAGAGCAAAAGGATTCACTAAAGAACGAGCCGAAGAGTTTTTTACGTTACTGGAGATAGAAATGGATAAAGTTACATATTCTGCAAACAACATCTATAACGTTGATGAGACCGGCGTGAGTGTGGTTCCTTCTAAGGTGCCTAAAGTGCTGGCACTGAAAGGAAAGCGCCAAATTGGCGCTCTTACCTCAGCAGAAAGAGGCTCAACCATCACAACAGTCATTTGTATGAGTGCTGCGGGCTCGTTTGTGCCACCGCTTTTCATATTTCCGCGCAAAAAACGCAATCCACAACTTTTAAAAGGGGCGCCACCAGGGTCTATTTACGAGTGTCATCCGTCTGGATGGGTTCAGACTGACATTTTTACAACATGGTTTGAACACTTTATTAAGCATGTAAAGCCAACAGCTGAGTCCCCAGTTTTACTGATTTTGGATGGGCATTACAGTCATACGAGAAATATAAAACTTATTGATATGGCAAGGGAAAATCACGTTAGTCTGCTGTCCTTTCCTCCTCATTCCAGCCACAAAATGCAGCCACTGGACAAAACATTTATGGGCCCCTTAAAGAAATATTTGTCTGAAGAGATAAGAATTTGGATGAGGCAGAATGCAAGAACACTAACCCATTTCGATATGGCGGAATTATTTGGCAAAGCGTACCTGAGATGCCAAACGGGAGAAATTGCTGTCAACGGATTTAGGGCTACAGGAATATACCCTCTTGACCGGAACATATTTCGGGATAGTGATTTTCTGGCAGCTGATGATGATATCCTACCAGCAGAGTCCACAAATAATGAAATCCCAGAAGTGTCACCCTCATCACCATCTTGTGGGCTGCAAACTACAAACTTATTAGAAATCAATCGTGTTGTAACACCAGCTGACATATCACCAATCCCAGTTAAGAAAAAGACTAAAACTATTCGTGGTAGACCAGCTGGAAAATCCACCTTGCTTTCCGGGTCACCATACAAACAGTCATTAGAAGACTCATTGAACAAAATTGCAGATAAAAACAAGCCAAGTACTTCTAAACAAGCGCTACAAAATATTTTAGCTGAAAAAAAGAAAAGCGCAGGTTAGAATTTAAATGTAACCCCTATATCTTTCAAATATTTATGAGTTCTTGTTTTTCCAATAAAGGGAAGAAGAAACTGGAGAAGAGGGATTCCTCATCAAGCCCAGAACTGGATCACTTCACTGTCATGACGAGTCGGACGTCGAAAATGAGTGCCCAAACAATTCTGCCACTGGGAAAGAAGATGCTTCCTGCATGTACTGCTCTACATTGTATTCAGAAGATAAGCCGGGTGAAATAGGGATACAATGTGTATCATGCCTAATGTGGAGCCACGAACTTTGTGCTGGTTGTGAAAAACCCATATACATTTGTGAATTCTGTAACCCATATTAATACTTTTTTATTGATCGGGTAATATGGACCAAATATGGTCCAAATTAGCACCTACTTTTTATTTTTAACGTTTTTGAGTTTCTTCAATATTTATTTTTTGTTATTTTTTTTATGAAGTGAATTTTTATTTTTGTTGTTAATTATTAATAAGAATGAACTATTGTTTTTTTTTGAAATAAATATCTATGGTTAAACCTTAAATTTATCTGTTTTATTAGCAAAAATATGATTGGTGAAACTTACACCATTACTTTCAAAATACAAAGAGAATACGTATAGCTATGTCTCAACATATAGTGAGTTTGTAGCTTTAAACGAAAATTATAGGCGATACATATTTTTGAATAGCAAAACTGACTCCAATCACTTGATATGTGAGAAAAACTTCGTAGTTCACAACCATAATACTGACAAACTGTATTATACAATTAATATCAGGGATGCAAAACTACGATAATTGTGAAACAAAAATATTTGCCCTTGAACAAGAAGTTTGGTTCAATCTATTGAGTAAGAATTCGTGGCTATATGTCATGCCAAAGCCAACGAACGTTAGGGTTTTGTGCGGAGACGTACCAAAAACGATCACAATATCTGACAGTGGAATTCTGAGTGTAGACCCATTCTGTAAAGCAATAACAAAAGAAGTTTACCTCCAGGCATCAAATACCATACAAAATAAAACTCCTATTTCATACTTCTTAGAAGAACAAACCATACCTGAAAACATAATATTTCCCACCAATTTACCCCAAATTTCACCTCATACCACCTATATAGAAAAACTGGATTTAGATAATTATAGTATAAATATTAAAGACTTGTTAAAGAAAAACAATTTGTTACTAGATGTCACACATGAACATGCTCACATTTCTGTTTCTATTATTTTTCTTATTTGTGTAGCCTTATCTATATATGTATGTAATATTCAAAAAAATCATTAAAATGAAATGTACATTTAACATAAAGTCAACAGAAAATTTAAACAATCCCGAAATTAATTTAACACCTGACCTTGAAGAAACATTGCAGGTATAATAATTTATAAAACAAACTAGAAACAAAAATGCTACCTAATCATTATAAAAAAAAAAAACAAAAAAAAAAAAAAACAAAAATTGTAATGTATAAATGTATGTATATAAGTAAATTAAAAAAAAAAAATAATAAATTCAATTGTGATAAAGACTTATGAGTTATTTACTTCCGCACCTTAAACCGAAAGATCTCACTCGTCACCTCGTACGCCTTTCTTATTTTAGGGGGGGAGGAGTGTTGTGCCATTAAACTGGAGTACTGGAGACCACACACAATTCCAAAGAATCGCTTGCAAGACACATGACATAGTTCGATTATTACTAAAGGTTCCTCGTGTGTCATACGTTACACTTGGAAAGGAACAGGTTTGACATTTAACAAAGAAGGAGAAAGTCAAAGCAGTACAAAACTCATTTAGATCCTATGACACTGAGGGATGGATTACTTGTCGGGGAAAAATCTATGAACATAAACCAACATATTTATTTTTATCTGTAGTAATTATATAAATATACTAACATATCTTTTGAGAATCATCCCACTTTTTCTGAACGTTTTCTTTTCTTTTATTTTTATTTTATTATTAGAAATTAACAAATAATTTCCTTACCAAAATAAACCAGTAAACACGTCGCATTTACATGAACCTTATTATGAATTGCCAGGTCAGCAAATCATGAACGAGCGAGTTATGATTTCCCACGATTGGCGGATATTTTATAACTGCACGTTTTGGGGTAAATGCACGGGAGCCTTAAAGGTTGCTGACTGCGAATCATCGTGCAGCGGCAAGGCAAATGGTTATGTGAGGTATAGATAATTAAGTTAAGTAAAAGGTTGTCTTGATGAGTCGAACGAATCGGTTCCGTTATTAAATAAATTAATTAACATATTTAAAATATAACCTTGTTTATTATTTTCAGTAATTCGAACAGTTGGGCCGGCCCATGGGGGGGCAGGGGTTCACGTTTTTTTTTTTATATAACGGATCGTGAATCCGTTTATTGGCGCCCGAGCAGGGACTGGCAAACTGCATCCTTTTCGCCCAGGAATCAATGCCAAGTTTGGTACGCTTCTTTGAAGTGAACATAGCTATAACCATGAGAACATAGTTATCATTCCATACTTGCGCATAACCTTTCACATAACCATGGGAACATGTGAATATTCCAACGGGCTAGAGGATGTGGTGTGAAGTAAATCGTGCCATTAGTAGGACTCTTTGAAAGTCCAAACAGGATAACACGATCCTTTCATGCCAGTCTCACGTTTTGAACCACGTATTGAACGACGCGATGCAGTGCTAAAACGATTCCTTCTTTTTTTGCAGATCGCTCCAGAAAAACGTTTAAAGAAAAAAAAAAAAGAAATGCTCTTATTGTGAGTGAAGAAAAAAACAAACAAAAAACTTCATAAATTCATGTGAATAAACTAAAGAAAAAATTATATAAAAAAAAGAAGAAAAAAAGAAATTTATTTCTCAAATTTAATTAAATTACAAACAATTAGAAAAAAAATATTGTTTATTGTGCAATAAAAAAAAAAAGAAAAAAAGCTAAATTAGAAATAGCCAATAAAGAAGTTTAATGAAAAATTTCATAAAAGTGTTAACGTGCTAGTGTTTGAAAAAATAAGAAATATTGTGTGAAAAAAGCAGTAAGAAAATAAAAAAATTGCAAATAAAAGCAAAGAAGGGAAAAAATAATTTTTTATACTTATTGTGCCTTGTGTGTTGTAACAGAGAAAATAAAAAAAAAAAAACAAATCTGTTGATATTGTGTGCAAGGTCAAAATTTACCAATAAAAAAATACATAAATATATACATCTTTTCTTATATACATAAGGTAAGCCTACATAATTATATTTTAAAATAAAATTAACCAAGTAACACAGCAAATTGTGGAATTGACTGGCGCTGTCAGTAAATTGATAAGCCAATTAAAGGGTTTCGATAGGCGTATCCAACTTATCGAGTATAATGCCGCGTCCACAAGTTCGACTGCTCCTTCGGTAGCAGCTCCGGTCGTAGGTCGTCGCTATGAGCTCAATCCTCCACAAACGGAGGCTGAACTCAGAGAGATAAGTAAATTGCCCGACTGCGTTAAGGAGCTGCAGGTATTTAACGGTAACCCTACGCAGTACGTATCATGGATACACGCTGTAGAGGGAATACTGAAGGATTATGACATAGTAAAGTCGAAGCCCCTCTACAGGGCCATACTCCAGCATGTTAGGGGTAAGATTAAGGGTCCTGCCGATGCTGTTCTAGTGAGTTACAACATCTTTGATGGGGACTGGGTTGAGATGAAGTCTTGTTTTTTTCTGCATTACGCAGATAAGCGAGACTTAAGAACTCTAGAACACCAGCTTAACCAGCTTGCTCAGAAGGGCAGCAAGCTGGATGAATTCTACGCGGCTGTTAACCATCAATTGTCACTGATGGTTAACAAAATTAAAACAGAGACATATAGTGAAGAAACTATAATAGCTCTTGTGGAAACTTACAGGAATAGGGCTCTGGATGTGTTTGTGCGTGGCCTTAACGGCGATATATCGCGAATGCTCATGATCAAGAGGCCCAGAACCCTCCCGGAAGCGTATTCCACTTGTTTAGAGATACAAAATTTCAACTATAGGAGCAATGCGCTTCAAAATTATTCTTACTCGAACACAATTACGGCTCCGATTAATTAAAATTTCAAAAGCTTGGAGTTTAAACCCTATATGCCTCCGAGAAGGCCGCAACAGAACTCTGCGGGGAAAAATAATAGATTCACCTGGAGCTCTCCCCAAGATAATGGTCCTCCACCAAAGACTGGGCCAAAGCCATTAGAGAAAATGGATTATGACCGAAGCATTCAAAGCAAACAGGTCAATTATGTGAATCTTCCAAAACCAAATCCATTCAAACGTAGGGCGGCTCCTGACAATTTTCCCAACAAATAGCAACGTCTATATAACAAAGACGTAGAAGATGAAGTGGAGTTAGATGAATACTCCGCTTCTGCAGAAGAGGCTGCTTGTGATTAGCAGATACATTTTATGACAATGGGCCATCCAGCGTACCATACATAGAGTACGCAACTAAGGATGGAGCCTTGTTGAAATTTCTTGTTGTACGGGGGCAAACAAGAATTTCGTGAGCTCCAAAATAAATCAGCCCACCGTGTTGCTTGAAAAACCATTTAATGTGCAGTCTGCCGCGGGAACAATTAGAATATCACGTTACGTCAAGCGAAGGTTCTTTGCAGAAGCGGGCAATGATACGCTGGTCAGATTTTTTGTCCTACCAGGACTTGATTCCTTCGATGGTATTATCGGAGATGACACGCTCAAAGAGCTTGAGGCTGTTATCGATAGGAAAAATAATTTTCTGACGATAAAGCCTAACATTAAAATCCCATTAAAGGAAAAAACATCGCGCTAGGTAAACGTAGTCTTTAGTGAAGATCTTTCCCAAGAGGTTAGGCAGGGTCTACAATCATTGATTGGAAGGTACGAATCGCTCTTTGGACTAATTGATGTCAATGAAGTAATTGACACTTCAATTCAGGCCGAAATTAAAACGAATACAGACGAGCCTATGTACACAAAGAGCTATCTGTACCCGTCATCATTAAGAGAAGTCGTTGAGGAAGAAATAGGTAAACTTCTAGATGAAGGGATAATAAGACCTTCCAGAAGTCCCTACAATTCACCAATTTGGGTTGTGCCCAAAAAACCTAATACGAATGGTGAAAAACAATATAGAATGGTCATAGACTACAAAAGAGTGAACAGCGTGATCATTTCTGACGCATATCCAATACCGGATATAAATGCTACTCTTGCTAGCCTAGGGAACGCTCGATACTTCCCGACTCTAGACTTGACCTCGGGATTTCACCAAATTCCAATGAAACCCTCAGACATTCCTATCACATCCTTTTCCACTATGAATGGCAAATACGAGTTTTTGAGGCTGCCACTCGGGCTCAAAACGCTCCAGCTATTTTCCAACGCACAATTGACGATGTGCTCAAGCCATTCGTAGGGAAAATGTGTTATGTTTATATCGACGACATAATCGTTTTCAGTGAGAATGAAGAAAAGCACTTAAAGAATCTTGACATGGTTTTGAAAAGGCTTAGCGAAGCGCACTTGAAAATTAACCTTGAAAAGACTCATTTTATGGACACGACCGTAGAATTCCTTGGCTACGTTATAACTTCTGACTGTGTACGACCAGATAAAACGAAAATCAAGGCAATCCAGAATATACAGCCTCCTGTCAACCTTAAGGAACTAAAATCATTGCTCGGTCTGAGTTCCTACCATGAAATTTATTCGTGACTACGCAAAGATCACCAAGCTCTTGACTAACTTAACGAGGGGAGAAAATGCCAAAGTTAAAGCCAACCAGTCAAGGAAAATCCCAATTAGATTGGATAAGTGTGCGTTAAAAGCCTTCAATGATCTGAAAGTAATCCTTACCTCGGCCGAAGTCCTTAGATTCTCAGACTTTAATAAGCCGTTTATTCTCACGACAGACGCATCAAATATAGCAACTGGTGCAGTTCTGTCACAAGGCGAAACAGGCAAGGAAAGACCCCTAGCCTTCATTTCAAGATCTCTGAGTGGTAGTGAAGAAAATTACGCCACGAACGAGAAAGAAATGTTGGCGATAGTCTGGGCCTTTAACAATTTAAGGTCTTATCTTTACGGAGCGAAAAAAATCCGAATATTCACCGACCATCAACCGCTGACTTACGCCTTAGGTAACCGCAACTACAACGTGAAATTGAAACGTTGGAAGGCAAGAATAGAAGAGTATAACTGCGAATTGATTTACACGCCCGGTAAATCTAATGTCGTAGCGGATGCGCTCTCTTGGCTTAACATTGATAACGAACACTCATCCGTCTCAGCTAAAGCTGAAAGAGAATGCCAAGTGAATGCGTTACATAGCGATTCTTCAACGGAAACTGCCTCTGAAAAACAATCTTTAATAGATGATAACAGATCCCAAACTGATACAGCCTTAGAGCACGTCTCTTCCACGGAACCTTCCAATGACGAAGCAGCTTCCACTGAATCAGCCAACGAAACAATGCGCAGTACAGAGCAGGATGCAATAGATCTGATTCCGCATGTTGAGGTACCCCTTAACGTTTTCCGGAATCAGATAATTATAAATGTAGCAAAATCTTCTGAGGCTAACGAGGAACCGCATTCCGGTTACTCTAGGCATTACGTTGCAACCCCATATTTAGACAAAGAAGCTTTGACAAACATTCTGAAGGCGAGACTGCAGCCCAACACTGTCAACGGATTTAAAATTCCGGAGCTTTGTATGGAATTATTGCAGAAGGTCTACTTAGAAACTTTCTTAAACTGCAAAATTAGACTCACACAAAGATTGGTAGAAGATGTCAAGGACGAGAATCAAGTGTGGAAACTTATTAGTAAGGAACACAGGCGAGCACATAGAAATGCTCGGGAAAATAAAGAACAACTTCTAGAAAAATATTATTTTCCAAAAATGAATAGCTTGATAACACGTTACGTAAAGACCTGTGACAGCTGTCTCGCCAACAAATACGATAGACACCCAGTAACTCCAATGTTTCAGACTACCCCTGTTCCGTCCTATCCCTGTGAAATACTTCATATGGACATTATGGAAATCCAAGAGGAAAAATTCATTTCATGCATCGATAAATTCTCTAAATTTGCCAAATTATTTCATATCAAGAATAAGTCTTCTCTCCATCTAAGGGATAAAGTGATAAAATTTACAATTTGAAGTTTTCACTTCTTCGGATTTTTTGGTCATTATAGTTAATTAATGAAAGATGTTCATTAGATTTCCCAAAGGTTCGACTGAGTTTTCAGTCTTCTTCAGGGGCACTTTATTAAACAATGAAATAAAAAAAATAAAAAAGAGACGGCATCCGGCAGAATTGTCAGTTTCCGTTCAAATCAAGCAAAACACATTATAGTGAATACGGCTTCTAACCTTGTCAATAAAGTTTTCACAATCAGTGACAAAAAATTTCATCCCTCCAATAAAGATAAAGTCACCAAGATTCTGATGGATAATGGATAACCACCAAATATGATCCGAGAATTCATTGAACAACACCATACTAATCACCAACAAAACAATAAAAACGAGAGAACAGTCTTCTTTAAAAGTTTGGTTTACGTGCCGAAGCTTGCTGAACATTTTTAAGAAAACCATCGGTGATAATGCTAAAGATGTCAACATTGCTTTTAAATCCAACGAAACACTCAACACTCTGTTCACAAAACTGACCAAGAAAATTGAAAAGGATCAATGCACAGACGTCGTTTATAAGATCGATTGTCTAGGCAATGAAACAGAAAACTGCTGGGTTTGCTATATTGGCACAACAAAACAACTTTTAAAACATAGTATCTCAAATCACAAATCGGATATAAAATCGAAAATTTCCCAAAAAACAGCTCTTGCCAGTCATAGTATAGAAAAAAACCATGCTCCTGATTTTAAAAATACACAAATACTTCAAACTGAAAAACAAACATCAAAACGATACACTTTAGAAACATAACACATTTTAAATAACAAAAATAATATGAACAGGAAGCAAGGCACACAATGTATTTCATCGGTTTATTGTTCTCTAGTCTCAACATAACCACTATAAATTTGCACATACATACTAAAATAATTTTCTTCTTTTCCGTATATATCTTTCTTTTATCTTTAAATTATAAACAGTTGTGTTGACTAAACTTCTTACTAAGAAGTGGTAACTGTACCTACTCAAACATTTTTCTTTTTTTAATTTTTTATTTAAATATAAAAATTAAAAATAATTTTGTTAATAATACCTGCAAGTGTAAAACCATAATAACCAAATGTATACATACAAACGTTTTTTCTTATTTTTTTATTTCATTGTTTAATAAAGTGCCCCTGGAGAAGACTGAAAACTCAGTCGAAACGTTGGGAAATCTAATGAACATCTTTCATTAATTAACTATAATGACCAAAAAAGCCGAAGAAGTGAAAACTTCAAACGTTAAATTTTAAATATTGAATTGGTCAAAACACCTTATATTAAATAAAGTGATAATAGTCCTTCATTACTTCACTGTCCCAAAGATGCTTGTCACTGACAATGAGAGAAGTTTTCTTAGTCCCATAATGGTTAACTTCATAGAAATGCTCGACATTCAAATGTATCAGACACCCGTCAATCGTCGCGAAGTTAACGGTCAAGTTGAAAGATTTCATTCAACGATCCTGGAAATCTATCGATGCTTGAAGACTGAATACAGAGTTAAAACTAAGAGAACTGCTTAGTATCTCCGTTGATCGGTATAACGACACAATCAACTCTGTTACTGAACGAACACCATCAGCTATGTTTTTCAACAGGAGTACCAGGGTGAATTTTCAAAATATGGCAAATTTTAGAATAAAGGTTAATCAAGAACTGAGAGAAAAAATACGGCAAAAGCAAAAAACCAGAAATGAATGGTATAATAAAAAAAGGTAAATCCCAAAAAAATGTAAAAAAGGAGATATAATTTACACTTCCTTCAAGAGGATACAGGGCAAGCATAAGCCATTGTATCGGAAGGAAGTTGTGGCCAAGGATAATAAGGTCACAATAGTAACAGATACAGGTCGCAAAATACACAAGACACAAGTTAAGCACGTATAAAGTTATAAGACAGATATCCAAATTAAAGACGCACATATTCAAGCACAAAGCACGTATTATGAACACGATTGTATATTTAAGAAATATGCTCAATTTAAAATAAACAATGTAAAAAAAGGGAAAGGATGGATTAGCCTCTAAAACAAAATCCCTAAAACCTTGATTCCTTAAAGAAATTAAAACTTATTAATAATTATTCTTTTATATTTTTTGGCATTTTATTCTTTTATATTTTTTGGCATTGCTCATAAAATTATAAATTATTTCTAAAAAAAATATTTTCTTATTATAAATATACAAATTACTTCTACTAAATCAATGTATTATATAATGTATAACCTAGCTTGTAAGTTTGCAATTATTTCAATTTAACAATTATCTTTTCCTTGCAAAAACAAGACTAACCATTATGCTAGCAACAACCGCTGGGGAATAAACATCTTTAATTACAAGGCGCCCCTCATTTCCCTGAAAGAAGGCAGAGGATGGGTAATCGACGGCAGTTTCAAATTAGTGTACGTGATTGACCTTGGGAATTTTGAGAAAATGCTTGGGAAACTAGATGAAATCATAGACAACAATCTTAAAGAACAGGATCGCAAGCCATTAATCCAGTATCACCTCAAACAGACTAGGGAGCGCATAGATCTGTTGCAAGGAAAATCGCTTCGCAAAACAAGATCGATAAACTGGATAGGAAGTGCCTGGAAATGGATAGCGGGCAACCCTGACGCAGCAGCTTGGGATCAAATCCTTCGCACTGAGGAACAAATCGCAATGAACAATAACCAGCAGTACAGGATTAACAACAAAATTTTCGGCATCACTGCAGAGATAACAGGGAAAATCAATCTTCTTATAAACAGAGTCAACAATGGCATAAAAGACACGATTTCCGGCAGAATTGAACAGGACATCCCAAATGAGATACTCGTCGTTAAAGGAGAAATGAATGAAATCGTTCGTGCCTGCCAGATTGCAAAAAAGGCCTGTTTAACACCAATCTACTAGATAAAGAAGAAATAGCTAGACTCGTCAATGAAACTGAAACGTTACCCTATGCCAACGAGATCGAAGCAATAGAGTATGGAACACCAGCAGTTTTTACCAACGAGACGATTTTGCTCTACATAGTACCGATGCCTAAGGTACGAAAGGACGAATTCAACCTCCTACAAACAAGAGTATCGATCATAGGCAACAAGCAAATTGATCTCAATTTCAACAAAATGCAAGTCAACCATGAAGAGACGTACGGCATCATAGATGATTGCCTTTCAATAAGTAACACGACAGTTTGCAGTGAAACAGCATTAGAAAAAGTTCCAGAAAATCATTGCGTGGCAAGACTGTTGAAAGGAGGTTCGGCAACTTGTACTTACCGTACAAACACGAGGAATATTATTGAGCTAATCAACTCCGATACTATCTTCCTGACGAATTTTAAGGGTGAAGTCAAATCTAACAATATCCGGAGATCTCTCGAGGGAACCTTCATCATACAAATGCAAAACGAAACGATTCAGTTGAACAACCAAACCTTCAGAAGCCACACTGCAACAGCCCTACAAGCACTTCCTCCTGCGCTGACAAGTATCACCAAGCAGGATGACAAATTATTAACATATTTAAAATTAACATATTTAAAATTAACATATTTAAAATATAACCTTGTTTATTATTTTCATTAAATCGAACAGTTGGGCCGGCCCCTCGGGGGGCAGGCGTTCGCGTTTTTTTTTATATAACGGATCGTGAATCCGTTTATTAAACCAACAACAATGGAAATCAGCTGAAGTTTGTTTACGTTTATGATAACCAGAGTTTTAGATTGGCAATTTTTTGATACAATATTTGACGTAAGCCAGGCGTAACTAAACCGGCTAAAATTTTTTTATATTTTTTGGCATTGCTCATAAAATTATAAATTATTTCTACAAAAATATTTTCTTATTATAAATATACAAATTACTTCTACTAAATCAATGTATTATATAATGTATAACCTAGCTTGTAAGTTTGCAATTATTTCAATTTAACAATTATCTTTTCCTTGCAAAAACAAGACTAACCATTATGCTAGCAACAACCGCTGGGGAATAAACATCTTTAATTACAAGGCGCCCCTCATTTCCCTGAAAGAAGGCAGAGGATGGGTAATCGACGGCAGTTTCAAATTAGTGTACGTGATTGACCTTGGGAATTTTGAGAAAATGCTTGGGAAACTAGATGAAATCATAGACAACAATCTTAAAGAACAGGATCGCAAGCCATTAATCCAGTATCACCTCAAACAGACTAGGGAGCGCATAGATCTGTTGCAAGGAAAATCGCTTCGCAAAACAAGATCGATAAACTGGATAGGAAGTGCCTGGAAATGGATAGCGGGCAACCCTGACGCAGCAGATTGGGATCAAATCCTTCGCACTGAGGAACAAATCGCAATGAACAATAACCAGCAGTACAGGATTAACAACAACATTTTCGGCATAACTGCAGAGATAACAGGGAAAATCAATCTTCTTATAAACAGAGTCAACAATGGCATAAAAGACACGATTTCCGGCAGAATTGAACAGGACATCCCAAATGAGATACTCGTCGTTAAAGGAGAAATGAATGAAATCGTTCGTGCCTGCCAGATTGCAAAAAAGGCCTGTTTAACACCAATCTACTAGATAAAGAAGAAATAGCTAGACTCGTCAATGAAACTGAAACGTTACCCTATGCCAACGAGATCGAAGCAATAGAGTATGGAACACCAGCAGTTTTTACCAACGAGACGATTTTGCTCTACATAGTACCGATGCCTAAGGTACGAAAGGACGAATTCAACCTCCTACAAACAAGAGTATCGATCATAGGCAACAAGCAAATTGATCTCAATTTCAACAAAATGCAAGTCAACCAAGAAGAGACGTACGGCATCATAGATGATTGCCTTTCAATAAGTAACACGACAGTTTGCAGTGAAACAGCATTAGAAAAAGTTCCAGAAAATCATTGCGTGGCAAGACTGTTGAAAGGAGGTTCGGCAACTTGTACTTACCGTACAAACACGAGGAATATTATTGAGCTAATCAACTCCGATACTATCTTCCTGACGAATTTTAAGGGTGAAGTCAAATCTAACAATATCCGGAGATCTCTCGAGGGAACCTTCATCATACAAATGCAAAACGAAACGATCCAGTTGAACAACCAAACCTTCAGAAGCCACACTGCAACAGCCCTACAAGCACTTCCTCCTGCGCTGACAAGTATCACCAAGCAGGATGACAAATTATTAACATATTTAAAATTAACATATTTAAAATTAACATATTTAAAATTAACATATTTAAAATATAACCTTGTTTATTATTTTCAGTAAATCGAACAGTTGGGCCGGCCCCTCGGGGGGCAGGCGTTCGCGTTTTTTTTTTTATATAACGGATCGTGAATCCGTTTATTAAACCAACAACAATGGAAATCAGCTGAAGTTTGTTTACGTTTATGATAACCAGAGTTTTAGATTGGCAATTTTTTGATACAATATTTGACGTAAGCCAGGCGTAACTAAACCGGCTAAGAATTTTTTTTTTAAATAAGGATTAGTTTGACATGGCGTAAACCAGGTATAAGTGCTTCGAGCCGGTGTAACTATTCCAAGGTTTAACCGCGTATTAGTGAAATCTAATAAATACGGTTGCTAGTGACGTTAATCAAATTGTACATGCAGACTTATTTTTCTTAAATAAGCACATTCCTTTCTACAATTATTGATAAATTCAGTAAACGTGTAACATTTACTTCAATCCCTAATAAAAAATATAGAAAGTATACATACAGCATTTTTGCAGTATATTTCACAACATGGAAAACCAATCAAGTTTGTAATGGACAATGAATTTGACCAAATTTCTATTAATACTTTATTCAATGATTTAAACATAGAAAGACATTTTACATCTCATTTACACAGAGGGAATAGCCCTATTGAAAGAGCACATAGCTCAATATTAGATAAAATACGATGTCTAAAAAATGGAAAACAATTATCAGATTTAGAAAAAATTAATATTAGTTATAAAGCTGTATTTTATTACAATAGCCCTATTCAAAACATAAGTAAGAAAAAACCATTTGAAATCCAAGAAGGAAGAGTAGATAAGAAACAATTATGTAAAACCTTCACTGAACGCAAAGAACAGAAAATATCTCAATTAAATAAAAGTAGAGAAGATACCGAAAAACCTGAACATAATGATTATGTAGTTAATCCTGGAAGAAGAGATAAAATCTTACCAAAATTTAAGTATAAAGCTACAAAAAAATTTCATCCTCTAAACATTCAGAGAAAAAGGAAACGAACTAAGCAAATTTCAAACAACGACATGTCAGAACAGAAACGAAGAAGTAAATCAGAAAATATAATTGCATCTACAACAGAGTCAGTAACTCAAAATACTTCATCGAGTGTAGAATCAGAAAATATACCTCTCGCACAGTTAAAGTGAAAATTAAGAAAAGACTAAATCATGAATATTTTATCCTTTCTCAATTTAATAACCTTATTAGTTACACAAACTAAAACCGAAATAATCATAGAAAATATAAATAACCAAGAAGGTAATGTTTAAATTAAAAGATTAAATAAAACAAATTAAACATAGTAAAAGATTTTGCCCATATTGCACATAGAGTAAATATAATAAAGATAGAAGAAGTTTTAAATTTAGTAGAAATAAATGTATTAAAATTAAAAGAAGTTAATTTCCCGGCTGACATTTTTGCTGAAATAGAAACGATAAGATCAGAAATAAAAACTGTAACAAATCATAGACAAAAAAGAGGTCTTTTTGATATAGGCGGAAATGTATTGAAGTTTTTATTCGGTACAATGGACGAAAGTGATCGAAAAAATATAGAAGAAATGTTAATGATAAATAAAGAAAACAATCATGAACTAATTATCAATGTGAACAAACAAATTGAAATTAATAATAAATTTAGAAAAACTTTAAATGCTATAAAGAAAGAATTTAATGAGATGTTAAGAAATAATTTTGTTAATGAAAAAAATGAAAGTGTAACTTAAGTACACAGATTAATAATATTAGAAATACGAGCAATATTGTATAAAATAAAACAAGTAATTCAAAAAATACAAAATAATATTCTTTCAAGTAGGTTAAACGTTATGGTTGGCTCAATGTTAAATAACGAGGAAATAAAACGATTTAAAATAGATTTCAATAAATTGGAAAACATAAAAATATCAACAGCTCTCTTTAAAGATGAAATAATTTTTGTTATAAGTATTCCAGATAAGATATTGAAATTAAATAAATATTTTGTGACAAATTTACCAAATTCAAAACAAGTAATGATAAACATAAAAGATAATTATGTAATAATGTACTAAAATAAATAATTTAAATTTTATACTATAAAAATTGTACCAAAATTATAAATAAAGAATCTAATAATGTAATAGAATTAGAGCAGGAAAATTATTTTTCAAAAATGGAAATATTGAAATAAAAACAAACTTTAATGAAAAAACCAAAATGAAAATACGTAATAACGTATTGATTTATTATGAAAATTGTGAAATTAATATTGACAATAAGACATATATTAACTTAATTAGTGTTGAAGAAATCTTGATAACATAGAATTATATACAAACCTTGCTTACATAAATGAATATAAAGAAATTAAATTAGAAGAACTTGAAAATTGATTACATTCATGAAAAATTTTTCGATATACAAAGACATACTTAGTAATATTCATATATAAAAATAAGCTTCACAACATTTGCTCCAGGAGTAGCAACAATTTTAAGGAAGGGGGAGCTACACTTGAGCTTCCCACACACAAGATAACAGCAGCAAACACACGGATCCGTTGATATTCTCCCACATATCAATATAGACGGAAATCCTAAAATAAATAGTTCCTAATAGAAACAGTTTTAATAAAGAAGGGACCACCACAGAAGAATGGGATACATTATATCTTTAAAACGGTTTCTTTTAAGGACAAAAATAATAACTTTTTTTTGTTTGGATTTAAATAATGTACAAACTTTGTATTTAGATGTTTTCAAAAATTTGAACCGTTTAGGAGTTATACGTGAAAAATTACCATTTTTGACATTTTACGTTTTTTGAAATGTCGATATCTTCTTAAGGCTGGGTCGTAAGAAAAACAATATTCATAACTTTTTTTTGGCAAATGACATAATCTACAAGTTTTGGGTAAAACACTTTTCGATAGCATTTACCGTTTCTGAATTTTCTGCGAAAAAACTGATATTTTCGACATTTAACCTTGTATAACTATTGACGCGCACACGATTTGGTAATAGACTTTCGTGACAGTATTTCTTATGCCAAAATAAAGATAATTGCGTTTAAAAATCTTCACTTGGATTTTTTGGCAGAAAAAGTAAAATTAGCCTGGACTATTGATCATTAAGGAAATAACAGCGTAATGACAGATGAGAACAGAAAGAGACGCGAACACAAATCAATGGAACTTTTTTGAAACGAAAGCCGTTTTTTGAAAATGAATTCCAAAATTGAAAAAATAAAAGTTATTTTGTAAGACAATGGTAATGTAAGTTAAATATTTTTTTGAACAAATAGAATTAGGGTTGACTGCATTTGCTACTGAGTCGTCTATAAAGTCGTCGAATTTGCAGGTTTCAGCGAGATTTCTGAGCTTAATTATAAAATCGGCAATTGACTCACTTAAATCGTTCGGCTTTCTTATTATGCTTAGGAGCATAGTGCTGCTCTAATAAGGCGATCAGTTCAGTATATGATTTGGAGCTTGGTAATGCCGGTGCGGCAAGAGATTTAAGTACCTCAGAACCGACGACGGTTATTAGCACTGGAGTCTGTAACGCACTATTTTATTTGCAATAAAATATTGCTGCACTCTGTCCTTATATGCCTTTGGTGTGATTTCTTTTTTTAATTGATTTTTTTTCATTCTGCTCCTCTAAATCAAATTTCTCTTCTTCTTCTTTGATTACATCTAAAGATTTTGAGGCATCGGATTTGCCATGATGTGAAGCAATCTTAATTTTTCTCAGCAATCGGGTTTTTTTTATTTTTTTTTTTTATACTCCAGTGTTGTCCTTATTTTTCTCGTCGCCAATTATTTTATGCTTTTAATTCTTTATTTCTTAATTTAAATATGTATAACTCTTAATATACATTTTATATATATCTTAATTAAAGTCATGTTAACCCTTTGGCTGCCGAACAGAGAGAGTGAGATCCCTGTATCCTCTTATACGATGAAGTTTAGATTTCCTTCATAGTAAATTGTTATATATATAAGGGTTACCAGAAGTTATAATTATATTGAATATAACAAAATTGAGGGGACATTCCACGTTTTCTATCACAAATGCCTTCTACACAACTGACATGCATAACGTACGCAATGAACTGTTTCAATCTGCCAGGGGACTGATAAGAAAGCGTGGAGACAAAGTTTAATGTTTTTTTTTTTTGTTTGTAAATTAAATTTATATGAAAAATTTGTTTACTTCATAATAAAGATCTATTACTCAAGGTTATTAACTTCGTGTCCGTTTTGGTGTGGGACCAACAGTAGGATAACAATTATTCTTGTTTGCTTGTAAAACAAGCTGAGGACACGTCAGGGGACTGAGAATTAGGCACTTCGAAGCATATTTAGAGTAATTAAAATGTATCAGATCTTGATAATTTTTTTGGCAATGTGGGTAGCTATCGACTAGATTGACGATTGTAAAAGAAATCAGATTGATTGGTTGAACCGTTTTCAAAATATCTAGAAAGTTCCATAATTTGTATAATCACCCATATCTACATTTTTTCCTGTTTTAATTTAATTTTTTTTTTTTCAGCTGAATTTACTTTTTTTTTCAGCAGCATGTTTTTTCCGGCACAAACTGCCCGACACCGACTTGATTTCTACACACTTTTCATGTTTACGAATAATTTGTTTTGCAGGCAGGTCAGACTCCAATTTTTGTTTACGAATACAAAATCCGCAGATCTAAGTTAGTCAGACAGTAACCTATTCGCTCTTAGTTATTATCAAATGTTTATTTAAAACAAATTTCTGTTTGAGTCATTTTCAATTCAGTTTTATTAAAATGTTTTTAATAATTTCAGACACGTAGTTTATTCAAAATATGTATGTAGAGTGGTTTTCGAGAAAATTCGTTGTAAGGCAGTGGCAGCTTCGCGCCCTAGATAACATAAAGGAAAATTCGAGTACATATTTAAATTAGCTTTAAATACCAAATTTGAATCAAATCAGTGCATGTCACTAGCAATAACACCAGTGTAAAATTTATGTTTGAATATTTTTTTAGTGTGCTTTAAATTAAAAGAAATCATATCCCCATAAACGTATTATGCTTAAGTAACCGTCAAATGTATATGGTGTACCTACTTTGACCCTTACTATTCTGGATAGTCTTTAAAATTGAACATTATTAGTACCTACCTAAATACTGAATTTACAAACTAAATATATTTAACTAATTCATTGTTAAGCAAAATTTTATAAATCTTCATATTGGTTAATTTTCAACCGTGATGGGTACAAATTATGGAACTTTCTAGATATTTTGAAAAAAGTTCAACCAATCAATCCGATTTCTTTTACAATAGTCAATCTAGTCGATAGCTACCCACAATTGCCAACAAAATTATAATGATCTGATACATTTTAATTACTCTAAATATGCTTCGAAGTGCCTAATTCTCAGTCCCCTGACGTGTCCTCACCTTGTTTTACAAGCAAACAAAAATAATTGCTATCCTACTGTTGGTTTCACACCAAAACGAACACGAAGTTAATAACCTTGAGTAATAGATCTTTATTATGAAGTAAACAAATTTTTCATATAAATTTAATTTACAAACAAAAAAAAAATCATTATACTTTGTCTCCACGTTTTCTTATCAGTCCCCTGGCAGATTGAAACAGTTCATTGCGTACGTTATGCATGTCAGTTGTGTAGAAGACATTTGTGATAGAAAACGTGGAATGTCCACTCAATTTTGTTATATTCAATATAATTATAACTTCTGGTAACTCTTATATATATAACAATTTACTATGAAGGAAATCTAAACTTCATCGTATAAGAGGATACAGGGATCTCGCTCTCTCTGTTCGGCAGCCAAAGGGTTAACATGACTTTAATTAAGATATATATAAAATGTATTAAGAGTTATACATATTTAAATTAAGAAATAAAGTATTAAAAGCATAAAACAATTGGCGACAAGAAAAATAAAATAAAAAAACCCGATTGCTGAGAAAAATTAAGATTGCTTCACATCATGGCAAATCCGATGACCTCAAAATCTTTAGATGTAATCAAAGAAAAAGAGGAGAAATTTGATTTAGAGGAGCAGAGTGAAAAAAATCAATTAAAAAAAGAAATCACACCAAAGGCATATAAGGACAGATTGCAGCAATATTTTATTGCAAATAAAATAGTGAGTTACAGACTCCAGTGCTTATAACCGTCATCGGTTCTGAGGTACTTAAATCTCTTGCCGCACCGGCATTACCAAGCTCCAAATCATATACTGAATTCAGCAAAACATCTTAACAGACGATAGCCGCATGTTTGACATATGCTGTGAAATTGCTCTAAATCTGGAGATGTCTGAGAAAGAGCAACGTTCTATGCACCCACGTGGCAGTGAAGTGGATGTGATAAGAGAAAAGAAAATTGAACCCCCAAACCCCCCCTGCGTTCGCTCCTGATTGTTGTCATAATGAATGGAACCTCCACGAAAAACTTAATCGATAAACTAACTCATAATATATTTTCAATTTTTGGATTCCCCGCTGAAATTGTCACTGACAACGGAATCTTTTGAATTTAAAAGTTTTTGTACAAATAGTAAAATAAAATGAATTCATAGTCCAGTTTATAACCCACAGTCAAACGGGGTAGTGGAGCGACATGTGCGAATTGTAAAAAGCGTTTTAAAAAAGTTTTTGTTGAGCTCGAAATCAGGTTTATCGCTACAAGAAAAGATCGATTTGTTTTTATTTAATAATCGAAACACTCCAAATTCGGTGTCCAATGAAACTCCCTCTGATCTAGTTTTTTCTTATAAGCCTAAAATATTAATTGACAATTTATGTAAAAATATAATAATTTTTAAAATAAAAACAGAAATAAGCAATATTTATTCAAGGTTATACATTTAAAAAAAAAAAGTGTTGCCAATTTTTTTTCTAACGACCCACCGTTAAGAACATATCGACATTTCAAAAATCGAAAATGGTCGTTTTTCACGTATAACTCATAAACGGTTCAAATTTTTCTGAATACAAAGTTTTGTACATTATGTTAATCCCTACAAGAAAAAATTATTATTTTTTTTCTTAAAAACAGCCGTTTTAAAGATATATATTTTTTTAAAGTTTGACAAAAAGTTCAAATTTCCGGTTTTTTAGTTTTTTGCTCTTAAGAACACAAGTTGTCGAAAAAAATCTTGCGCTCAGTTTAAACATCATAATATTCCCTTCAGAAAAATATAAAAGTTTTGTCCATACGAGTGCTAAGTCGCAAGATATTGTGACTTCAATAGTGTCAACTGTCAAATATACTGGTTTTTGGCATATATCGTTTAATAAGCTTAATCGAAAAATTATATGAGCGAAAATTGTCCATTATATAATATTAAATAAGCATGCATTAACAGTTTTTTTCTATAAGCCATAATTTTTTGACATCATTATAAAAATAAAAACACCAAAAGTCCAAAATACCGGTTTTTCGCTCTTTACTCTTAAATGACGAATTTTTCGCAAAATATTTTATGCTTACTTTGCATATGTGAATATTCCCTAGAGAAAACATTAATACACTTTTTTGCATATAACGCATGAGTTGCAAGATATTGCGACTTCAAAAATGGTCAAAATTTGGAAATATAGTTGTACATACATTTTCTTACAAAATCCTGTTTATTCGAAGTTGTCCATTTTTGAAGTCAGTGAAAATGAATATTAATTTCCTTTATTTTTTTTAAATAAAAACTTAAAAAAAAAAAATCAGCCTCAATATTGTTAAAGTATTTAGTCAAAGTAATAATAGTTTTCTAGGAAATTAAAAGTGTTTCAAATAGGTAGGTACCAGGTCCCTGAATATGATTTAATTAAAAATTTAAAATTAGTTCTTCTATTTGGATGCAGAATGAATTTCTTTAAGAATTTCATTATTATTTTAAATTTTTTCATAAAAATTATCACAGTAATCAGGATTGGATATTTTTTTATTTAATCTTCCGAGAATATACAGATACACTCCCACTTGCATTTTTTTTTGGCTGCTGCTGAAGTCGATGCCATTCTATTTATATTTATGTATAATGAAACGTTAATATTATAAATTGTTGTGACATATTTAAGTTGTTGTTTTATTTACCTTATTACAACAACCCGTCCAATCTCCAATAAAACTGTTTTGTTTTCGATTTAAAAAATGACAGTTTACAAGATAACCTGACAATTATTCATTTTATATATATTATTTTATTATATTGTAACATTTTACTAAGGGTTCGAAAATAAAACTTATTTCCTTTATTCAAACTGAAACTGCAATTAATTCACAAAATAAAACGCTTTTTATTTCAAATACTTTTTCTTCAGTTACTTTTATTATAACCAAGCACAAGTATGCAACTCTTTATTCACACTGACATTTATTCATTCACTTTCAAAATCAAACTGCTCTTTCGGACTGGTGCGCCTGTATTTATACCCGAAATAAAGGTTCTGGAATTTTCTAGGGTGTACGAGAAGGTGCTTTCTAAAAAGGTTTCGTCAATATTCCAGTACGAACGAGGCTGGACACCAACCGTGATGGATTTAATTATTTATTTCACTCAAAGATGGCGCGGAAAGTTGTACTAATGTGTGGTTGTTTACATAACACCACATTGCCCCCCTCTTAGGATTGATCGTCCCGATTTAATCCATTATTCCTACCGTTATAACGATGTAAACGGTCGCAGTGTACTACTTTAAGCTTACCCCTTACTCCTCTCTGAATGCGGTAAACCTCATCATTGATTCGCTTCACAACGGTATATGGGCCTTCCCAGTTTTGTTGTAGTTTTGGTGACAGTCCCTTTTGTCGGTGAAGATTGTAAAACCACACCAGGTCTCCTTCTTGGAGTCCCATCGTTGTTGCACGGGCGTCGTACCGTGTTTTCATCCTATCACTAGCGGTTTTTATGTTTTTCCTTGTCCGTTGATGAATGTCAATGAGTCTTTCTTTGAGGTTATCCACATATTCATCTGACCTTTCCGGTTTCATGGTATGGCATCCAAATTTGACTTCAATGGGCAGCCGTATTGTTGTGCCAAACAGGATCTCCGATGGTGTATGTCCTATTGAACTATGAACCGCACTGCGATAGGCCATCAAGAACAATGGAATATGGCGGTCCCAATCTCGTTGGTAGTCACCTACAACCTTGGACAGATGTTCTTTAAGAGTCCTGTTGAGTCGTTCTACCATCCCATCAGATTGTGGATGAAGCTGTGTTGTCCTCGTCTTCTTGATGCCAAGGAAAGAGCAAACCTATTGAAAGATGTTAGATTCCAATTCCTTCCTTGGTCAGAATGCAGTTCCAAAGGTACGCCGAACCTGCTCACCCAATTGAAGATAATCTGATCAACAACTGTTTTAGTTTCTTGATTTGGGATGGCAAATGCCTCAGGCCACTTGCTGAAGTAATCCATGACTACAAGGATGTTTTGGTTTCCGCTGTTGGTCTCCGGAAATGGACCTGCGACATCAACTGCTATTCTTTCGAAAGGTGTGCCCACATTGTACTGTTGCATTTTACTTTGAAGCTTTCTACCTGGTCCCTTGGTATCAGCACAAGTATCACATTTTCGGCACCACTTTTCGACATCATCTCTTGAATGTAGCCCGTAGAACCGTTGTCGTATCTTCTCCAGCGTTTTGTTGACTCCCAAATGACGTTCTCTCGAAGAACGTCATTAACCTTTGACCCAGGCACTATCAACTGCATCAGATAAGACTTGCCATCTGCAGATTCCCATTTGCGCCTTAGTACTCCTTCTTGCACATGAAGTGAGTCCAACTGTGCCCAATATGCTTTGAAAGCTGGACTTCTATCGCAGATGTCACCCCATTCTGGTTTTTCTCCGTGTTCCTTCCATGCAAGAATGGGTTCTATATCCGAGTCTTCTTGTTGGGCAGTCCTCAGTTCTTCATTGCTCCAACCGTAAATGGGATCGGCTCTTATTCGTTGGATGGCAACCGCTTCGTTTTCTTCTTGACGCGTGCAATGCTTACAGTCCTGTTTACACGGTCGTCGAGACAATGCATCTGCGTTTGAGTGCAGCTTTCCTCTTCGATGTTGAATTTCGTAGTCGTATGTCTGCAGTCTGTCAATCCATCTTGCTACTTGACCTTCTGGATTTTCGAAGTTCAGAAGCCAATTAAGCGGACCATGATCTGTTCGAATGAGGAACTTCTGTCCATAGATGTACTTATGGAAGTGCTTTGTTGCCAAAATCAAAGCTAGAAGTTCCCTTCTGGTCACGCAATAATAGCGCTCTGGCCTCGAGAGCACCTTACTGTACTAGGCGACGACTTTTTCTTTTCCTTCATGGACTTGCGACAGTACAGCTCCAATTCCGACGTTATTGGCACCGGCATCGATGATAAAAGGTTTTCCAGGAGTCGGCATTACACAAACGTAGCTTGAGTTCCTGAAAACTTTTCCCGCACTCACCTGACCATTTGAACGGCTTCCCCTTTTCAGTAAGTTGATGCAAGCTCTTAGCGATTCCAGCAAAGTCCTTCACAAAAGCGCCGATAATATGTGGCTAGACCAAGAAAGCTACGGAGCTGATGATTATCCTGTGGTGTTGGCCAATTCTTCACGTGTCAACTTTCTCAGTATCAGTCTTTACTCTTTGGGATGAGATGATATGTCCCAGATATTTAACTTCGGTCTTGAAAAGCGCACATTTATCTGGATTTAATTTTAAGTGTGCTTCTCGAAGCCTCTGAAATACAGCCTTAAGGTTTTCACAATGCTCGTCAAAAGTTTTTCCATAAACGATGACATCGTCCAAATATACAAGGCATGATTTCCAAGTAAGGCCTTGAAGAACACACTCCATCAGACGCTCAAATGTTGCCGGAGCGTTGCACAGTCCAAATGGCATCACTTTAAACTGCCACAGACCATTTCCGGTTGAGAAAGCTGTCTTCTCTCGATCTTCTGGATGAATTTCTACCTGCCAGTAGCCACTCTTCAAGTCTAACGTCGAGAACCATTGAGCTCCTTCCATTGCATCCAATGTATCGCTGATTCTGGGCAGAGTGTAGCTGTCTTTCTTTTACACATCGTTCAGCCTACGGTAGTCCACACAAAATCGGGTGCTTCCATCTTTCTTTTTGACAAGAACAACTGGTGACGCCCAAGGGCTTTTGGAATTTTCGATTAGACCATCTTTCTTCATTGTCGATATCATTTCTTCAACTTCGGCTTGTTTGGCTAATGGGAGACGTCTTGCTGGTTGTCGAATCGGTCTCGCATCACCTGTGTCGATTCGATGCTGTACCAGTTGTGTTCGACCATACTGCCCACTCGGTGAAGAAAATATATCAGCGTACTCATGAAGAAGGCTTCCAGCAACACTAAGCTGATGTTAACTTAGATTGGATGGTTTGAGAATTCTGGCTTTCATGGAGCTGAATTTTCCGGGGTCCATTGGTTCTTCTGCGTTCATTTCTGTGATTTTAGTTATTGCGGTCACAGATTCGCATATTCCAATTACTTCTCCTTTCTTGAGCTTGACCTCGTACGGTTTGATGTTCAGAATCCGTACGGGTACCATGTTGTTCTTTGGTTCCACAAGAGACTTCCCTAAGATTATGTTTTGGGAAGATTGCTCAGACTCTGGTTCCACCATGAGGTATCGATGGCTACCTAGATCGCCCTCTATTTTCGTCCAAACAAACACTTCTGAAGAGGCAGGCAAGCATATGTCTTCTTTGATGACAGTTCTTAGAGTTGATGAGTTTTCGTTGCCATAAACCATAGGAATCTCTACATTTTGGTACTTCAACACTTGCTTACCGATATCCAGAATCACTCCGTGCTCTTTCATGAAGTCGATTCCAATTATGCACTATTCACATATATTTGCTACCAAAAATAGATGCGAAAACTCTAATTCTGCCAAACGGATTCTAAGACGAACTTCTCCATATACTCTTGCTGCCTCACCTGTCGCAGTTTTAAGACGGTAGCTATTGGTGTTATGAAGCCACGTCATCTTGACCAAGTCTCTCCGCACAATGGAGGCTATCGCACCGGTGTCAATTGTAGCCACGTGTTTCTTGCCATTTAATGTTGCGTCCACTGTCAGACTCTTATTGTTTCGTTTAGTCTGCGAGACTTGGATTATGGTTCTGGGCCCATCGATACCAGGGCGAGCAGGAGCGATGATTTTATTGCTTACCTGTTCGCGGGTATAATTCCTGTTTCCGCAATGTTGACAGGCGACTCTTCTTGGTGGCAATCTGCACTGGCGCTGGAGATGTCCGGTTTTGTTACAATTCCAGCATCGAGCAGGTCCTTCTCGCTGACTTCTATGGAATTCAGCTCTCTGGCAAGAACATTCCTCAACTTCAAGTTCTCTTACCCGATGAACTCCTAAGGAAGCCTGTTCTAATGCTTCCATAGTCAGAGCGAATGATTATGCTTCAGAAAGCGTGCGTTTTCCAGCAGTTTGAATTGCTCGCTGTAGGTTGATGTCGGAAACAGCGCGGACAAAAGCCTCCGTTGCTAGCTGATTGGTAATTTCATCTCCTGCAGTCGGGTATGCTAGGTGTGCCAACCGTTCAATGTCTGATTGGAGTTGTTGCAGACTTTCACCTCTTTTCTGGAGTCTGGTATTGAGCTGGACGCGAAAGACTTCTTGCATATGGCTATCGGCTAAGCGTTTGTCAATGGCCTGAACAAGAACACTGAAGTTGCCGTTCTAGTCTGCTGGTATGGTTTGCAAAAGTTCAGCAGCAGAACCTCTAAGGGCAAGCGTCAGGGCAATAAACTTGTCTTCGTCATCCCAGCCGTTTGTTGCTGCAGCTGCCTCAAACTGCTTCTTGTAGATCGACCAAGAAGTTTGTCCATCAAAAGTTGGTGGATGCATTTCTTTTCTCTTTGGAAAATCGGCATTACCGTCTCGAACCTTCATTTTTCTAACTTTTTCTAACTCATCGGTAATGCTCTGAATTTTATCTTCGACCTTCTCGAATTTTGCTTCCACTGACGAAAATTGTGTTTCAACACGCTCGTCAAGGGCAACAAACTTGTTCTCAAAGGCATCTAGTTTACCTTCGAGGATGTGTTTCTGTTCTTCAAATCGTTCGAGAAGATTTTTTTCTGGTTTTTTCCAGTAAATTCTTTTGCTCGTTGCGTTGTTCTTCAAATTTCCCAAGTTGGTCTTCAAACTGGGCGAGCAGCTGAGCCATCATATTGGTCATGTCTAAGGTTGTATTTACTTGCTCTTCTTGCATCTCAATCTCAAATAGAAACGTGTCTGGATTTTCATCGTGTTGCCTTAAATCTTCCTGCAGACGGATAATGAGGTCATTTTTCGTTCCAGCTGTAGGAAGACCTCGTCTGTTTAGTTCTGCTTTAAGTTCAACACAATTCAATGCATTCACAATTTTACCCATTTTATATTGTTCTTATATTTTTGTGTCTTTTTTTTCACAAACACCTTTCTTATTTGTTCACTAATCTACACACTTTATCAATTTTTCACCATCAATTATCTGAATTCACAGATTAAATAAGTTTTATTCCACTTTTTCTGACATCAGTGTAATATTTTATTAAGGGTTCGCAAACCCGAAATAAAGGTTCTGGAATTTTCTAGGGTGTACTGGAAGGTGCTTTCCAAAAAGGTTTCGTCAATATTCCAGTACGAACGAGGCTGGACACCAACCGTGATGGATTTAATTATTTATTTCACTCAAAGATGGCGCGTAAAGTTGTACTAATGTGTGGTTGTTTACATAACTGGGCATATTCACCACAATATATATGGAATATACATGGGCTAACGCTTTTTTAATCTCCCAAGAATATATAAATATGCTCTAACGTTTGTTTAATATGCGTCAATTTGTATACACACGCACAGGGATTTAAAGTAGAATTTATATAATTACTTCGTTTTGAGAATTGTTGAGGTCGTTGGGGTCGCGTCGTCGTAGGAAAAGCGGGACATTTAGCGGGACAGTTATGGCCGCGGGACAGAGACCTCATAAACGGGACTGTCCCGCTGAAAACGGGACCTATGGTCACTATAGCCTTAAATCAAAAAAAAAATCATTTTCTCCACCGATAATGATTAAATTTCTATCACCAATTGATAAGAGTCTTGTTCTGAGGTCGATCGGCAACTATCGAAAAACAACTAAAGCGCAGCTTTGCCTTCGAGATATTGGCATGAATGATATTGGAGAAAATAGCAAAAACAACACTCCTGTTTACCTCCACGAATGTTTAACGGTTAAAAATCGTTCTCTTCTACAGTATGCACTTAAATTAAAACGAGAGAAAAAAATTGTATCAGCATTTACTTTCCGTGGCCTTGTATATGTCAAAGAAACCAAAGAAGACGATGCAAAACTAATTAAGACTTCTGATGATCTTGCCGTTTTTGCCACAACGTCATGAACAACAACAAAACAACTGTAACAGATGACAACAATAATCCATAAACAATTTAAGTTAGTTATTCTAATTACTAGGTACTCTTATTTAAGTATATTTTTTCATCTGTCTATCATTTCTCTTATATATTTTTTATATTTTCTTTTTTAGTTTTATTTGAATTCAAAAGTTTGTACGATTATCTTTTAATATTTCTTTATCATAAATCCCTTTCATCATCACAGTTCTTGTCTTCTTGTGAATTGTTTTTCCTTCTGAATGATTTTAGCGGTGTATGCATCCTTTATGAAAAGAGGTTGATTGGAAACCTCCTTTCCTTAATTTTTGAGAATGGTTGATTCCAATGAACTGCAATGCAGAGAACCCACAAGTGTTATAAGCCAAAATTGTTCAATGCGAACAATGGTTAATGTTTTATGTAGTCAGCGCATTGGATTGCATATTTGTCATATTAATGCTCAAAGTATTTTACCAAAACTTGATGAATTTAAACACTTATTTGAAGGTTCAAAGATTAATGTGGTTTGTGTCTCAGAGACTTGGCTGTCAAGTGACATAAGTGATGATGTGTGTTCATTAAATGGATTTCATAGGCCTTTCCGATCTGATAGGCTTGGTGGTGTATATTTTAATCCATCAGATTATCATATACCAACACTTTTTAATCACAATTTATTATTTACCCTACAACAGCTTCTCTGTTTGTATAATTAATAACAACAGCAACAGCTTCTCTGTATGCTTTATTTTCAAATCATATTTCTCGCATATTTTTCATAACAGTCAGCAGTTTTCTGCAGGTAAAATAGAATCACAATAGTCAGCATTCTGCATGCAGGTTCAAAACATACCTGGCAGAAATATATCATATTTCTTTCTTTCCTCTGTATTATAGTAATTATGTATATATTTTTGATGTTTGTAAATTTAGCTAATTAAGCAAAATTATTGTATAAATAGCATTGTAAGTTAATAAAATTCTATCATTCACGATCAAAAAGGTGTCCAGTTTATTATTATTATTATTGCTTCCCCCCACCAGTGGTAAGGGGCAATAATATTCACAAAATAAAACAATCGCTGCAATATACAAAGGTACAAAGAACCTTTTGTATACTCCACGGTCTGGTCAAGGTTTATGTGCCCTGAACAGCCAGTCGGAACAAAATAGTTCCGACTTAAACATTGGTGACCCCGACGTGATAGTATTCTGCAACCTTTTTGATCGTAAGTGAAGTCAGTTCCCGAGTTCGAGAATACACTACAGTAGTGGATATAAGCACTTGGTCTTCAGTCATAGACCAGGTTCATCAGTTTTGAGTTCCAGAATTCCTGAGTTCGAGAATCGACTACAGTGGACAGAAGCAACTGGTCTGCAATCTAGACCTGTTATCAGCAATTCCTTGGTTCCAGAGTTCCGAGTTCGAGAATCCACTACTGTCGACAAAAGCACTGGTCTGCAATCATAGACCAGGTATCAGCAATTCCAGAGTTTCCAGAGTTCCTGAGGTCCGGCTTCTATCAGAAACAACATGGATGAGTTGAAGGTGTATACCATCGTGGCTAGGCAAAAGACCATAACTGACGAGCTGTCACGACTCAAGATCAATGTTGGTAAAGATGGTCCCGGTCGAAAAACAGTCGACTATAAGGCCAAAAAACTAAGATCTTTAGAAGCGCTATGGTTGGAATTTGCTAACAATCATGACCAAATTAAAGATAATGTGAAGGCGGACACTTTGTACGTGCAATCCAAAACGTACGAGAAGGTTAAACAGGCTTACATTGAGCTAAAGCAAACCTTGGAGTCAATTGTCCCCAAAGATGCCCACCCGTCAATTAAATCAACTGGGGCTGGTTGTCCATCAAGTCTCAAGAAAACAGATGAAACACAGCCGTCCATAACAATTCCAGCATCTGATATAACTAGGGTAATAAGAAGGCAAAGAACCACAATACAGTCTTTGCAGCGATTGCATGGTTGCCTTAAAAACACTTCGGAAGACACTTGGAGTTCAACCAGAAGAAACACATCGTTTGATTAACGAAATTTCAGAGGATCCAAAACAAGATGGATACAACTTGGACGAGTTCTACAACAAAGAAGCCGATGTCCAAGAGTATTTGATCTCTCTGACCAGCAGATCTGAACAAATCTCGAACGAGAATTTGTTGCCACCTAGCATGAATCTTTCTTCCACACCGCAGCAAGCCCTCAAACTACTTAAAATAACGCTGCCCAAGTTTGATGGAGATTACACTAAGTGGAAGCAGTATAGTGATCTATTCACTGATGCATAAACAGAGCATAGCGGATTGTCAAAAGCTGTTTTATCTAAAGACGACATTAACAGGGGAAGCAGAAAGTCTTATAAGGCACTTCACGACATCAGATGACAACTATAGTGTAGCATGGCAAGTAGTCAAGGATCGATATGACAATCCTAGGCTTCTGGTTACAGCGCATATTCAGAGATTGCTGATGCAACCTGCCATCCAGAGTGAAGGCTCCAAGGCAATAAAGATCTTGCATGACACCACACAAGAGTGCATGCTAAGTTTAAAGGGTTTAAACATAGACACTGCTAATTGGGACCCTCTTCTGATGTGCGTTTTGATCAAGAAACTTGATCGGAACACGCTTACACTTTGGGAGCAGTCACTAAAGCAACCAAAGGAGCTACCAACTTTAAACGAGTTGATGTGTTTCTTAGAGACGCGGTTCCAATCCCTAGAAGCATTAGGGCCAAGCTCAAGAAAATGTTCAGAAGTTCAACGCCAGCGGCCAAGGCCTGACAAAGCGTATACGACGCTGATAACAACAGACGCATGTGTCTGCTGCAAGGGCAATCACCAGTTGTACTACTGTGACAAATTTTTGAAATTAAGCCCATCACAGCGATTAAACTTGGTGCAAAGATCAAGGCACTGTGCAAACCGCCTTGGATCAGGACATGTCACCAAAGAATGTCATTCCCGAGGCTGTACGAAATGCCAGAAGAAGCACAACACACTTCTTCATTTGGATGTGTCAACCAGGCCCAAAAACGGGAAAATATTAACATCACCAGTTAAAACAACCTCTACGGCAGATTCAGCAAGCCTTACTTCTGCAGCTGGAACCAGTCCCAGTGTCGGAAGGTCGACAAGCGTGATACTTGGCACAGCTATCGTTAACATAAGATGTCAATCAGAAAAGCAGATAGCATGCCGAGCATTGTTGAATTCTGGATCACAGGTCAACCTTATAACCGAAAAGCTAGCAAAATCATTAGGTCTGAAGGAGACTTATGAGGCGTTATGTGTGGAAGGCATATGCCAAAGCAAACAGGCGTCCCATCCAAGAGTTAACATTGAAATAAACTCAAAAATCAATGGATTCTCTTCTCGAGTGGAAGCACACATTCTTCCAAAAATCTTATCACCACAGCCATCACGGCCCGTCATAACATCAACCTGGAATATTCCAAACAACATTGTTTTGGCTGATTCACAATTTGATCATCCAGGAACAATTGACTTGCTTATCGGTGCTGAAATCTTCTATTCGACTTTGGTGGTTGGACAAATAAGCCTAGGAGATGATCTTCCAACACTGCAAAATACCGTATTTGGATGGACAGTAGTGGGAAAGGTATCAACCCCCATGTACAGTCATATGGTGGCAGCTTGCGGAATTTGCACCGCGGATGAGGCTCTTGACCAACAGATTGAAAAATTTTGGCGATTAGAGGAAGCAACTTCAACCACAGACAATTTCACTCAAGCCGAGAAACGCTGTGAAAATCACTTCATTCAAACTACAACTAGGGATTCTACTGGTCGCTTCGTGGTTCGGTTACCCTTCAAAGAGGCACCCTCTTGCTTGGGAGAATCAAAAGACATTGCGTTTCGAAGATTTATTGCGCTTGAGCGGAGACTTGCAAATGCACCAGAGCTAAAAAAGCTTTACAGGCAGTTCATGGAAGAATATCTACAACTAGGTCACATGAAAGAAGTGGCCCTTCAACAAATTGCAAAACCAGTTTACTTTTTGCCGCACCATTGCATTCAAAAGCCTGACAGTAGCACAACTAAGCTAAGAGTAGTATTTGATGCCTCCGCTAAAACATCCACAAATTTATCACTTAATGATGTTCTCTCTACTGGTCCAACAATTCAAGACGATGTCTTTTCAATGTTGCTACGTTCCCGCATGCCAAGATATGTGTTTACCGCAGATATTGAAAAGATGTACCGGCAGGTACTCGTAAGCGAGGAAGATCAGAAGTTCCAGCTGATTTGGTGGAGAAATAGCCCAAATGACGCTCTAAAGTGTTTCAAGCTCCAGACAGTTACCTACGGTACCACATCTGCATCGTACTTAGCCACAAAGTGCCTTCAAGCAATGGCTCAAGAAAACAAGGAACGATTTCCATTGGGATCAATGGCTCTGTCACGGGATTTTTACGTGGATGACGTATTAACTGGCTCTGACAAAATTGCCGAGTTGCTAACAACCCAATCGGAACTACAAGCAATTTTACAAAGAAGTGGTTTCAAGTTAAGAAAGTGGTGCGCTAATCATGCATCTCTCCTGAAGGGTATTCCGTTTGAGGACAGAGAAACAGAGCTAGACTTCAGCAGTAACATTGATGAACACATCAAAACGGTAGGACTAACGTGGATGCCGAAATCCGATCAACTCTGTGTCAAGACATCCTGGGTTAATAAAGTTCGAGTAACCAAGCGGTCTGCATATTCCGACATCGCACATTTGTTTGATCCACTTGGAATTATGGCTCCGGTGGTCGTCGTCGCAAAAATGTTTCTTCAGAAATTGTGGGAGTTGAAGCTTGATTGGGATGCAGCATTACCTCAAGAAATGCAGACGACATGGCTTAAGTATCGTGAAGGTCTACAATCTCTCAACAACATCAATATTGATAGACACATATTTGCACACAAAAGCCCCAAAAACGTACAATATCACGTATTTGCTGATGCTTCGGAAAAGGCATATGGGGCAGCAGTATACGTCCGATCTATTAGCAGTGACAATACTATCACGGTGCGATTACTATGCTCCAAATCAAGAGTAGCACCGTCAAAACAAACCAAATTAGCACAGCAGGCAACTATCCCCAGGCTAGAGCTTTGTGCCGCTTGCCTTGCCGTTGAGCTCCTGCTTCGTATACAAAAGGACCTAAAGATCCATAATGAGGCAACATTCTTATGGACAGACTCAGAAATTGTTCTTGCTTGGATTAACTCATCATCATCCGCCTCACTCCCTATTTTTGTTGCTAATAGAGTAGCGCGTATTCAACAAAGTACAATTCCTCAGCAATGGCACCATGTCCCTTCAAAAGAAAATCCAGCTGATGTCCTATCACGAGGGATATGCCCTGAACGACTTCAAGAGTGCAACATTTGGTTCTACGGACCAAAGTTTCTTCATGGGGCCACTTCAATTTGGCCACCAAAATACAAACCAATTGAAGAGAATCTATCTGTGGGGGCCGCGGTACACGATTCACCCCCGCATCAAGAAGGAATTTTATCTGCCATCAATCATAAAAATTCCTTCAAATTAGCAGAACGAATAGTTGGCTTTCTGCTGAGATACATCCACAATCTGGGACAAAAGGCGACAATAACCAAAATCAGGAAAACCAAAGAAGAAATGTCAATTGAAGAAATTGAGTTAAGACTAGCAAAAATCAAGCTGAAAAATGGTCCTCTATCAGTTGTGGAACTTAATGAAGCAAAGAAGATTATCTACAAAAACATGCAACAAGAGCAATTCAAGGATGAAATCAAGCATCTGAAAGACGAGGGTGAAGTACCAAATAAAAATCCTTTTAAGAGTCTGGCACCCTTTCTGGATGAAGAAGGACTGATTCGTGTGGGCGGGCGCTTAGAAGCATCGTCTTTGCCATACGACGCTAAGCATCCCATATTGATCCCATATAGTCACCAGTACACTAGAATGATATTTGTTGAAATTCATGAAGACAACAATCATGTTGGCCCACAAAGCATGCTTTCAATTGCTAGACAGACCATTTGGGCAGTGAGAGGAAAGACGCTTGCTCGATCAGTGCTACATAAGTGTATCGATTGTGCTCGTGCCACACCAAAGCTTTTGTCGCAACAAATAGGAAATTTACCTGCAGATAGAATTCAAGCAGCAGTGCCTTTCATCAATACAGGCGTTGACTTTTGCGGTCCGATATCTACTTGCTTCAAAGGGACACACTACAAGATAAGAGGCAAACGGCCTCAAAAATCTTACATTGCGATCTTCTGCTGTTTTTCCACCAAGGCCTGCCATTTGGAGCTTGTAACCGATTTAACTGCACAAGGTTTCATAGGGGCCCTTAAACGATTCATGGCCAGGAGAGGCCATTGCAGGAACATATATTGCGATAATGCAACGAACTTTGTTGGCGCCAAAAACCAGCTATCTGATCTAATGTCTTTTATGGAATCCGAGACAGAAAGAGAGAAAATAACATCCTCATGCACTACAAAAGGATGTGACTTTCATTTCATTCCACCACGTTCACCGCATTTCGGTGGTCTATGGGAAGCTGCAGTCAAATCATCGAAGCATCTACTACAGCACACTCTTGCAGGAGCATCATTGACATACGAGGAACTTGAAACTGCTGTCATTCAAGTTGAAGCTATTTTAAATTCAAGGCCAATAACTCCAATGTCCGATTCGCCAAACGATCTTACTGCTCTTACACCAGGCCATTTCCTCATTGGAGAACCTCTCATTAACAATGTTGATCCTAATGCAGCCACATCAGCTGATTCAGGGATTCTTGCTCGCTGGAATCTTGTAAAGCATATCAAAAATGAGTTCTGGCGGCGATGGTCACGTGATTACCTGAATCAGCTACAGCACAGGTATAAATGGAAGGAGAGATGTCAGAATGCAGAACCTGGAATGATGGTCATAATCAAGAAAGACAACAGACCAAGCTTGCAATGGCCACTTGGACGTATCACTAACGTTATAGCTGGAGATGATGGACTAGTTCGAGTAGCAGATGTGCGGACAGCTACTGGGATATTCCATCGTGCCATACACAGATTGGCTCCACTTCCAGTTCCAATTCAAGAAGATGATGTCAATCCAAAGGAAAAGGCAGATAACTCTTCAAGTCAGTACTCATCAACTTTGCCACATTTGAACCAGAGGTCTGACGATGGTCCAGTACCCAAAAAAAGGTTCAAGCTTTCCATTGCATCAGCAACCCTTGCTATACTCTTAATGTTTCTATTCGCTCCCATAATAGCATGTGCTCCAGTCAGGATTCAACCGTTTCTGTCACAGCCAGGGATCTACTTCGAAAATTTCGGAACCTCAGGCGTAACCTCAAGTAGTTGGAATATAATTGCCTATTATGACATGGACCCTTATTGGACCGAATATCATTCGATAGCAACCTATAGTAGAAAGCTAGCAGAAATTTGTCATTTACTCCCAAATAAAAACGAGACTTGCAAAGGGACACTCCTTCAATTTGACCGGATAAACGCAGACATAAAAAGGGATAATGATCTCTTGTCCGTAAAATCAATCAGTCAGAGGGCTTGTCGTGGAGCTTTAAATTTCATAGGCAATGTCGCTAATGCCTTATTTGGAGTCCTTGATGATGAATACGCCAACCAAATGTCCGCTACCATAAACACAATCAAACAATATGAAAGTCATATAGTTAACCTTATTCGAAACCAGACTTCAATAATTGACGGCACCATAAATATTATTAAACAAAATGAGCAGGAGACGAGTTCCCGTTTTGAAGAGAAAGACGAAAACCTCAAACAGTTCGCAGCTGTTGTTAATGATATAAGACAGCAATACCACCAGGAAAGGCTGCGTCAACTTTTCAATTCAATCGCACTGCAACTCATATTATGTAGTTTCTTCACAATTTCAAAAGACCCAAGCTTCATTAATAGACGCAATTATCGATAATCATCATGGGAAAATAAACCCTCAGCTTATTTCACCTGCTCAGTTAAGACAGGAGCTCACAAATATAAAAGCAAATCTACCATCTTCAGTCCGGCTTCCAGTTACTCCAGACGAAATTCCGAAGCTGTATCATCTTATGAGCATTCATGGCAAAACTTTGAAAGAACACATCATCTTTAAAATTGAATTGCCGCTCCTAAGTCTTGATGAGTTTGAGCTCTTCAAAGTCCCGTTATGATCAACCTACACCGTGACCAGTACTACCCCCTATCAACAATAGAGTTTCAAGGCTGTTGCTCCCTTACTGAACAAAGGCATATATGCCACCTGCAACGTCCGATTTACAGACGTGGATCCGAAGTAAGCTCTTGTGAAATCAACTTCTTAAACTATGGTCAACAATCTCCTGCATGCAAGGTTGTAAGCGCTAGTGATGATCCTTATTGGATCCAACTGAACAAGCCTGACGAATGGATTTACGTTTTAAAGTTTAGAACCACACTAAATGTAGTTTGCAATGAAACCGTAACACTGACTGTTTTGGAGGGTTCTGGAATTCTGCAAATTCAACCCGGGTGCATTATTAAAGATGACTTCGTAACCTTACGTGGCCATTTTATTCAAAGAACGGTCTCTAGAATGTCACTCTCTCCAGCTGCAAAACCTATCCAATTATGCATTACCAGACAATCTCACTACAGCTTCTTACGAAACCTTGCCTTACAAAAAACATTTGGAGGAATTGGATGCACTCAAGCGAGAACTCATAAATACAACTAAAGCGTTGCCTTCAATTATATATCAAAATGATGTGCACCAATTTACAGTGAGCTACGTCGCATTATTCACATCCATCATAATCCTACTGTGCTTGTTTCGATGGTCATACCGCTATTACTGCAAATCTAAGACAGTAATTTCAAAAGACGAAAGAAATACTAGCAGAACATCAGCGAACAATAAGGGCAGCCTCAACCGAAAAACAGAAGAACTCAACGACAAGAATCCCAGCAATATATCCTTTGAAATGGCGCTATAGTTTCGAACATAGTTCAACGGGCGGAGAATGTATATTCTAATCCATCAGATTATTATATACCAACACTTTTTAATCACAATTTATTATTTACCCTACAACAGCTTCTCTGTTTGTATAATTAATAACAACAGCAACAGCTTCTCTGTATGCTTTATTTTCAAATCATATTTCTCGCATATTTTTCATAACAGTCAGCAGTTTTCTGCAGGTAAAATAGAATCACAATAGTCAGCATTCTGCATGCAGGTTCAAAACATACCTGGCAGAAATATATCATATTTCTTTCTTTCCTCTGTATTATAGTAATTATGTATATATTTTTGATGTTTGTAAATTTAGCTAATTAAGCAAATTTATTGTATAAATAGCATTGTAAGTTAATAAAATTCTATCATTCACGATCAAAAAGGTGTCCAGTTTATTATTATTATTATTGCTTCCCCCCACCAGTGGTAAGGGGCAATAATATTCACAAAATAAAACAATCGCTGCAATATACAAAGGTACAAAGAACCTTTTGTATACTCCACGGTCTGGTCAAGGTTTATGTGCCCTGAACAGCCAGTCGGAACAAAATAGTTCCGACTTAAACATTGGTGACCCCGACGTGATAGTATTCTGCAACCTTTTTGATCGTAAGTGAAGTCAGTTCCCGAGTTCGAGAATACACTACAGTAGTGGATATAAGCACTTGGTCTTCAGTCATAGACCAGGTTCATCAGTTTTGAGTTCCAGAGTTCCTGAATTCCTGAGTTCGAGAATCGACTACAGTGGACAGAAGCAACTGGTCTGCAATCTAGACCTGTTATCAGCAATTCCTTGGTTCCAGAGTTCCGAGTTCGAGAATCCACTACTGTCGACAAAAGCACTGGTCTGCAATCGTAGACCAGGTATCAGCAATTCCAGAGTTTCCAGAGTTCCTGAGGTCCGGCTTCTATCAGAAACAACATGGATGAGTTGAAGGTGTATACCATCGTGGCTAGGCAAAAGACCATAACTGACGAGCTGTCACGACTCAAGATCAATGTTGGTAAAGATGGTCCCGGTCGAAAAACAGTCGACTATAAGGCCAAAAAACTAAGATCTTTAGAAGCGCTATGGTTGGAATTTGCTAACAATCATGACCAAATTAAAGATAATGTGAAGGCGGACACTTTGTACGTGCAATCCAAAACGTACGAGAAGGTTAAACAGGCTTACATTGAGCTAAAGCAAACCTTGGAGTCAATTGTCCCCAAAGATGCCCACCCGTCAATTAAATCAACTGGGGCTGGTTGTCCATCAAGTCTCAAGAAAACAGATGAAACACAGCCGTCCATAACAATTCCAGCATCTGATATAACTAGGGTAATAAGAAGGCAAAGAACCACAATACAGTCTTTGCAGCGATTGCATGGTTGCCTTAAAAACACTTCGGAAGACACTTGGAGTTCAACCAGAAGAAACACATCGTTTGATTAACGAAATTTCAGAGGATCCAAAACAAGATGGATACAACTTGGACGAGTTCTACAACATAGAAGCCGATGTCCAAGAGTATTTGATCTCTCTGACCAGCAGATCTGAACAAATCTCGAACGAGAATTTGTTGCCACCTAGCATGAATCTTTCTTCCACACCGCAGCAAGCCCTCAAACTACTTAAAATAACGCTGCCCAAGTTTGATGGAGATTACACTAAGTGGAAGCAGTATAGTGATCTATTCACTGATGCATAAACAGAGCATAGCGGATTGTCAAAAGCTGTTTTATCTAAAGACGACATTAACAGGGGAAGCAGAAAGTCTTATAAGGCACTTCACGACATCAGATGACAACTATAGTGTAGCATGGCAAGTAGTCAAGGATCGATATGACAATCCTAGGCTTCTGGTTACAGCGCATATTCAGAGATTGCTGATGCAACCTGCCATCCAGAGTGAAGGCTCCAAGGCAATAAAGGTCTTGCATGACACCACACAAGAGTGCATGCTAAGTTTAAAGGGTTTAAACATAGACACTGCTAATTGGGACCCTCTTCTGATGTGCGTTTTGATCACGAAACTTGATCGGAACACGCTTACACTTTGGGAGCAGTCACTAAAGCAACCAAAGGAGCTACCAACTTTAAACGAGTTGATGTGTTTCTTAGAGACGCGGTTCCAATCCCTAGAAGCATTAGGGCCAAGCTCAAGAAAATGTTCAGAAGTTCAACGCCAGCGGCCAAGGCCTGACAAAGCGTATACGACGCTGGTAACAACAGACGCATGTGTCTGCTGCAAGGGCAATCACCAGTTGTACTACTGTGACAAATTTTTGAAATTAAGCCCATCACAGCGATTAAACTTGGTGCAAAGATCAAGGCACTGTGCAAACCGCCTTGGATCAGGACATGTCACCAAAGAATGTCATTCCCGAGGCTGTACGAAATGCCAGAAGAAGCACAACACACTTCTTCATTTGGATGTGTCAACCAGGCCCAAAAACGGGAAAATATTAACATCACCAGTTAAAACAACCTCTACGGCAGATTCAGCAAGCCTTACTTCTGCAGCTGGAACCAGTCCCAGTGTCGGAAGGTCGACAAGCGTGATACTTGGCACAGCTATCGTTAACATAAGATGTCAATCAGAAAAGCAGATAGCATGCCGAGCATTGTTGGATTCTGGATCACAGGTCAACCTTATAACCGAAAAGCTAGCAAAATCATTAGGTCTGAAGGAGACTTATGAGGCGTTATGTGTGGAAGGCATATGCCAAAGCAAACAGGCGTCCCATCCAAGAGTTAACATTGAAATAAACTCAAAAATCAATGGATTCTCTTCTCGAGTGGAAGCACACATTCTTCCAAAAATCTTATCACCACAGCCATCACGGCCCGTCATAACATCAACCTGGAATATTCCAAACAACATTGTTTTGGCTGATTCACAATTTGATCATCCAGGAACAATTGACTTGCTTATCGGTGCTGAAATCTTCTATTCGACTTTGGTGGTTGGACAAATAAGCCTAGGAGATGATCTTCCAACACTGCAAAATACCGTATTTGGATGGACAGTAGTGGGAAAGGTATCAACCCCCATGTACAGTCATATGGTGGCAGCTTGCGGAATTTGCACCGCGGATGAGGCTCTTGACCAACAGATTGAAAAATTTTGGCGATTAGAGGAAGCAACTTCAACCACAGACAATTTCACTCAAGCCGAGAAACGCTGTGAAAATCACTTCATTCAAACTACAACTAGGGATTCTACTGGTCGCTTCATGGTTCGGTTACCCTTCAAAGAGGCACCCTCTTGCTTGGGAGAATCAAAAGACATTGCGTTTCGAAGATTTATTGCGCTTGAGCGGAGACTTGCAAATGCACCAGAGCTAAAAAAGCTTTACAGGCAGTTCATGGAAGAATATCTACAACTAGGTCACATGAAAGAAGTGGCCCTTCAACAAATTGCAAAACCAGTTTACTTTTTGCCGCACCATTGCATTCAAAAGCCTGACAGTAGCACAACTAAGCTAAGAGTAGTATTTGATGCCTCCGCTAAAACATCCACATATTTATCACTTAATGATGTTCTCTCTACTGGTCCAACAATTCAAGACGATGTCTTTTCAATGTTGCTACGTTTCCGCATGCCAAGATATGTGTTTACCGCAGATATTGAAAAGATGTACCGGCAGGTACTCGTAAGCGAGGAAGATCAGAAGTTCCAGCTGATTTGGTGGAGAAATAGCCCAAATGACGCTCTAAAGTGTTTCAAGCTCCAGACAGTTACCTACGGTACCACATCTGCATCGTACTTAGCCACAAAGTGCCTTCAAGCAATGGCTCAAGAAAACAAGGAACGATTTCCATTGGGATCAATGGCTCTGTCACGGGATTTTTACGTGGATGACGTATTAACTGGCTCTGACAAAATTGCCGAGTTGCTAACAACCCAATCGGAACTACAAGCAATTTTACAAAGAAGTGGTTTCAAGTTAAGAAAGTGGTGCGCTAATCATGCATCTCTCCTGAAGGGTATTCCGTTTGAGGACAGAGAAACAGAGCTAGACTTCAGCAGTAACATTGATGAACACATCAAAACGGTAGGACTAACGTGGATGCCGAAATCCGATCAACTCTGTGTCAAGACATCCTGGGTTAATAAAGTTCGAGTAACCAAGCGGTCTGCATATTCCGACATCGCACATTTGTTTGATCCACTTGGAATTATGGCTCCGGTGGTCGTCGTCGCAAAAATGTTTCTTCAGAAATTGTGGGAGTTGAAGCTTGATTGGGATGCAGCATTACCTCAAGAAATGCAGACGACATGGCTTAAGTATCGTGAAGGTCTACAATCTCTCAACAACATCAATATTGATAGACACATATTTGCACACAAAAGCCCCAAAAACGTACAATAACACGTATTTGCTGATGCTTCGGAAAAGGCATATGGGGCAGCAGTATACGTCCGATCTATTAGCAGTGACAATACTATCACGGTGCGATTACTATGCTCCAAATCAAGAGTAGCACCGTCAAAACAAACCAAATTAGCACAGCAGGCAACTATCCCCAGGCTAGAGCTTTGTGCCGCTTGCCTTGCCGTTGAGCTCCTGCTTCGTATACAAAAGGACCTAAAGATCCATAATGAGGCAACATTCTTATGGACAGACTCAGAAATTGTTCTTGCTTGGATTAACTCATCATCATCCGCCTCACTCCCTATTTTTGTTGCTAATAGAGTAGCGCGTATTCAACAAAGTACAATTCCTCAGCAATGGCACCATGTCCCTTCAAAAGAAAATCCAGCTGATGTCCTATCACGAGGGATATGCCCTGAACGACTTCAAGAGTGCAACATTTGGTTCTACGGACCAAAGTTTCTTCATGGGGCCACTTCAATTTGGCCACCAAAATACAAACCAATTGAAGAGAATCTATCTGTGGGGGCCGCGGTACACGATTCACCCCCGCATCAAGAAGGAATTTTATCTGCCATCAATCATAAAAATTCCTTCAAATTAGCAGAACGAATAGTTGGCTTTCTGCTGAGATACATCCACAATCTGGGACAAAAGGCGACAATAACCAAAATCAGGAAAACCAAAGAAGAAATGTCAATTGAAGAAATTGAGTTAAGACTAGCAAAAATCAAGCTGAAAAATGGTCCTCTATCAGTTGTGGAACTTAATGAAGCAAAGAAGATTATCTACAAAAATATGCAACAAGAGCAATTCAAGGATGAAATCAAGCATCTGAAAGACGAGGGTGAAGTACCAAATAAAAATCCTTTTAAGAGTCTGGCACCCTTTCTGGATGAAGAAGGACTGATTCGTGTGGGCGGGCGCTTAGAAGCATCGTCTTTGCCATACGACGCTAAGCATCCCATATTGATCCCATATAGTCACCAGTACACTAGAATGATATTTGTTGAAATTCATGAAGACAACAATCATGTTGGCCCACAAAGCATGCTTTCAATTGCTAGACAGACCATTTGGGCAGTGAGAGGAAAGACGCTTGCTCGATCAGTGCTACATAAGTGTATCGATTGTGCTCGTGCCACACCAAAGCTTTTGTCGCAACAAATAGGAAATTTACCTGCAGATAGAATTCAAGCAGCAGTGCCTTTCATCAATACAGGCGTTGACTTTTGCGGTCCGATATCTACTTGCTTCAAAGGGACACACTACAAGATAAGAGGCAAACGGCCTCAAAAATCTTACATTGCGATCTTCTGCTGTTTTTCCACCAAGGCCTGCCATTTGGAGCTTGTAACCGATTTAACTGCACAAGGTTTCATAGGGGCCCTTAAACGATTCATGGCCAGGAGAGGCCATTGCAGGAACATATATTGCGATAATGCAACGAACTTTGTTGGCGCCAAAAACCAGCTATCTGATCTAATGTCTTTTATGGAATCCGAGACAGAAAGAGAGAAAATAACATCCTCATGCACTACAAAAGGATGTGACTTTCATTTCATTCCACCACGTTCACCGCATTTCGGTGGTCTATGGGAAGCTGCAGTCAAATCATCGAAGCATCTACTACAGCACACTCTTGCAGGAGCATCATTGACATACGAGGAACTTGAAACTGCTGTCATTCAAGTTGAAGCTATTTTAAATTCAAGGCCAATAACTCCAATGTCCGATTCGCCAAACGATCATACTGCTCTTACACCAGGCCATTTCCTCATTGGAGAACCTCTCATTAACAATGTTGATCCTAATGCAGCCACATCAGCTGATTCAGGGATTCTTGCTCGCTGGAATCTTGTAAAGCATATCAAAAATGAGTTCTGGCGGCGATGGTCACGTGATTACCTGAATCAGCTACAGCACAGGTATAAATGGAAGGAGAGATGTCAGAATGCAGAACCTGGAATGATGGTCATAATCAAGAAAGACAACAGACCAAGCTTGCAATGGCCACTTGGACGTATCACTAACGTTATAGCTGGAGATGATGGACTAGTTCGAGTAGCAGATGTGCGGACAGCTACTGGGATATTCCATCGTGCCATACACAGATTGGCTCCACTTCCAGTTCCAATTCAAGAAGATGATGTCAATCCAAAGGAAAAGGCAGATAACTCTTCAAGTCAGTACTCATCAACTTTGCCACATTTGAACCAGAGGTCTGACGATGGTCCAGTACCCAAAAAAAGGTTCAAGCTTTCCATTGCATCAGCAACCCTTGCTATACTCTTAATGTTTCTATTCGCTCCCATAATAGCATGTGCTCCAGTCAGGATTCAACCGTTTCTGTCACAGCCAGGGATCTACTTCGAAAATTTCGGAACCTCAGGCGTAACCTCAAGTAGTTGGAATATAATTGCCTATTATGACATGGACCCTTATTGGACCGAATATCATTCGATAGCAACCTATAGTAGAAAGCTAGCAGAAATTTGTCATTTACTCCCAAATAAAAACGAGACTTGCAAAGGGACACTCCTTCAATTTGACCGGATAAACGCAGACATAAAAAGGGATAATGATCTCTTGTCCGTAAAATCAATCAGTCAGAGGGCTTGTCGTGGAGCTTTAAATTTCATAGGCAATGTCGCTAATGCCTTATTTGGAGTCCTTGATGATGAATACGCCAACCAAATGTCCGCTACCATAAACACAATCAAACAATATGAAAGTCATATAGTTAACCTTATTCGAAACCAGACTTCAATAATTGACGGCACCATAAATATTATTAAACAAAATGAGCAGGAGACGAGTTCCCGTTTTGAAGAGAAAGACGAAAACCTCAAACAGTTCGCAGCTGTTGTTAATGATATAAGACAGCAATACCACCAGGAAAGGCTGCGTCAACTTTTCAATTCAATCGCACTGCAACTCATATTATGTAGTTTCTTCACAATTTCAAAAGACCCAAGCTTCATTAATAGACGCAATGATCGATAATCATCATGGGAAAATAAACCCTCAGCTTATTTCACCTGCTCAGTTAAGACAGGAGCTCACAAATATAAAAGCAAATCTACCATCTTCAGTCCGGCTTCCAGTTACTCCAGACGAAATTCCGAAGCTGTATCATCTTATGAGCATTCATGGCAAAACTTTGAAAGAACACATCATCTTTAAAATTGAATTGCCGCTCCTAAGTCTTGATGAGTTTGAGCTCTTCAAAGTCCCGTTATGATCAACCTACACCGTGACCAGTACTACCCCCTATCAACAATAGAGTTTCAAGGCTGTTGCTCCCTTACTGAACAAAGGCATATATGCCACCTGCAACGTCCGATTTACAGACGTGGATCCGAAGTAAGCTCTTGTGAAATCAACTTCTTAAACTATGGTCAACAATCTCCTGCATGCAAGGTTGTAAGCGCTAGTGATGATCCTTATTGGATCCAACTGAACAAGCCTGACGAATGGATTTACGTTTTAAAGTTTAGAACCACACTAAATGTAGTTTGCAATGAAACCGTAACACTGACTGCTTTGGAGGGTTCTGGAATTCTGCAAATTCAACCCGGGTGCATTATTAAAGATGACTTCGTAACCTTACGTGGCCATTTTATTCAAAGAACGGTCTCTAGAATGTCACTCTCTCCAGCTGCAAAACCTATCCAATTATGCATTACCAGACAATCTCACTACAGCTTCTTACGAAACCTTGCCTTACAAAAAACATTTGGAGGAATTGGATGCACTCAAGCGAGAACTCATAAATACAACTAAAGCGTTGCCTTCAATTATATATCAAAATGATGTGCACCAATTTACAGTGAGCTACGTCGCATTATTCACATCCATCATAATCCTACTGTGCTTGTTTCGATGGTCATACCGCTATTACTGCAAATCTAAGACAGTAATTTCAAAAGACGAAAGAAATCCTAGCAGAACATCAGCGAACAATAAGGGCAGCCTCAACCGAAAAACAGAAGAACTCAACGACAAGAATCCCAGCAATATATCCTTTGAAATGGCGCTATAGTTTCAAACATAGTTCAACGGGCGGAGAATGTATATTCTAATCCATCAGATTATTATATACCAACACTTTTTAATCACAATTTATTATTTACCCTACAACAGCTTCTCTGTTTGTATAATTAATAACAACAGCAACAGCTTCTCTGTATGCTTTATTTTCAAATCATATTTCTCGCATATTTTTCATAACAGTCAGCAGTTTTCTGCAGGTAAAATAGAATCACAATAGTCAGCATTCTGCATGCAGGTTCAAAACATACCTGGCAGAAATATATCATATTTCTTTCTTTCCTCTGTATTATAGTAATTATGTATATATTTTTGATGTTTGTAAATTTAGCTAATTAAGCAAATTTATTGTATAAATAGCATTGTAAGTTAATAAAATTCTATCATTCACGATCAAAAAGGTGTCCAGTCTACTTTATTATTATTGCTTCCCCCCACCAGTGGTAAGGGGCAATAATATTCACAAAATAAAACAATCGCTGCAATATACAATGGTACAAAGAACCTTTTGTATACTCCACGGTCTGGTCAAGGTTTATGTGCCCTGAACAGCCAGGCGGAACAAAATAGTTCTGACTTTAATAGGTGGAATTGGGGGAGCTGCTAAGATTTTTGTTCGCAAAGAATATAATTGTAAATTTATCCGCAAAGCTTCTCTGCGAAGTGATATTGACTTTGTGTTTGTAGAAATAGTATGCAATGAAAATAAAATCTTACTAGGCTCAGTTTACAGGCCAAACAACAACATCGATTCATCAATGATAACACGAGTCATAGATGAATTATCTTTTATATCACCGTTTATTATTGTTGTTTTTAACAGCAACATACTTAGCGATTACTCTCTTGTCCAAAATATGAGAACTTTAAATCTTTTCCCGGTCAATTATTGGCCCACCCATTTTACTAGTCATAGCAGTACACTTCTTGATGTTTTTTTGTCAGCCATCTGTACAAAGTTTTACAATTCAATCAGATCTCAGCTTCAGGTCTTTCGCGTCATGATCTAATCTATTTGACATTTCAATGTGAGCCATTGGTTTTAAATAGAACTATATGTTTTCGCAATTTCAAACATATAAATCCGAGTCACTTGGAAGATGATTTAAAGAGAATTGAATGGTTTCGGGTTTATGAAATGCCTGATGTTGATGACCAAGTATCTTTTATTCAAACCAACATACAAAATTTATTTGAAACACACGTTCCATTAGTTACAAAAACTGTCACAAGAAAAAATATTCCATGGATCAACAGCAACATACAAAAATTGATATTTGAACGTGACCGGGTATATAAATGTTGGAAACGTTTTCGATTAGGTGTTTTGTACAATGTTTTTATAAGGTTAAGAAATAAGGTAACAAGTGAGATACGCAAAGCAAAGATAAAATATTTTGCCCCCCGGCTAAACCCGTCTCAAGCTGGACATGCACTCTGGAAAAACCTACGAGACATTGGCGTGGGCAAGCAAACAAATAGTAACGTGGGTAATATAGACTGTGATGAACTCAATAGGAAATTCATTTCTCTTCCATGCCCAGAAGTCGTTGATGAAACAACGGATCGATCTATTGAGCACAGTGTATTTTCTTTTACGTGTTTCAGCTTTTCACCAGTTGATGATGCCGACGTCTTAGAGAGCTGCATACAAATAAAATCTAATTCATTTGGCCTTGATGAAGTTCATCCCGTATTTGTTAAAGCTTTACTCCCATATATTCTTAGATATATAACGCATCTTTTCAACACAATCCTTATGTCGAGTGTTTTTCCATCGGCTTGGAAACAAGCTAAAATTATACCCATTCCAAAAAATCAGAATGACTTTAGACCGATTGCCAATCTATCATTTCTGTCTAAGGTGATGGAAAGGATAATGAATGCCCAAATACGAAAATATTTAAACAACAATAATTTGCTTTGTGTAAATCAGTCGGGTTTTCATCCTAAGCTCTAATAAATGTTGTTGAAAATATAAGGCAAACTGTTGACTCTGACAATGTTTTTTTTCTCGTTCTTTAAGACTTTTCTAAGGTATTTGACACGGTCAATCATTATGTCCTTTGTCGCAAGCTAATAAAACAGTTTAATTTCTCTTTTTCTTCGGCAATGTTGATCCAGTCATACCTAGATTGCAGATCTCAGGCAGTTGTGGCAAATGGTGGCGTGTCTGAACTTCTCATGTTGGACAGAGGAGTCCCTCAGGGTTCAATACTGGGACCACTATTGTTCTCCATGTACATAAATGACTTGCCTGCTTGCTTGCAAAACAGTCAAGTGGATATGAACGCTGACGATGTTCAGATACGGAAAAGCTTTCTACGGGGTTTGGTGGAAAATGCAGCAGTTGAGGTAAATGAGGATTTAACCAAGGTTCATAGTTGGTCACAGGAAAATGAACTGTGCATTTACCCTCTTAAGTCTAAATGCTTGGTAATTTCAAGAAAGTTATTCGACACATATGACTTCCCCAAAATATACTTAAATAATAAGCAAATTGTATTTGTCGATTCAGCAAGAAACCTAGGAATCACGTTTACGAAAACACTTTCGTGGAATCACCATATCTGACAAACAATTGGTAGGGTTTATGGAGGGCTTCGTATGTTGTGGACTAACCATAAAATAACACCCTTAAAAACAAGAATAAAATTAGCCAAATTATTACTGATTCCTATTATGCTCTACGGCTGTGAAATTTTTAATAATTGAGATTATGAGCACATGCGTAAGCTTAATGTTGCCTTTAACAGCATAGCTAGGTATATCTTCGGTTTAAGAAAATATGATCACGTTTCTCAATTTTCCAAACCAATATATGGCGTTACTCTTGAAAATCTTTTTAAGCTTGGAACGTTAACACTACTAAACAATGTTTTGCGAACTCATCAAACACCCTACCTTTATAATAAGATATGTCATTCGAATTCTCTTAGATCCTTAAATACTCGGCCTAGGCATATACGTTACTTCTTCTTAATATCTGAGCGACAGTTTTTTATAAATGCGATACGTCTGTGGAACTCTGTTCCCCGATCAATAAGGATGATATGCAGTACTGAGTTATTCGGGGTTAAACTCAAGGAGTACTTGGAGACATCAGTGGTGTGGCGTCCATATAACACGATTCCTACCGTCTTCACTTTTAAAAATTGCACGAAAAATACTATCAAATAAACATAAACTAGACAACCCTACCAATTGAATTATAAAATTCGCACAAACACACAAATATAAGCTATCGAATAAACACCCTTAATTCATTCTTCTCTTTGCTCTTTGCTCAACTGGTGAACATACGCTCTCTTTGAAAGAATTAATTTAGAAATAAAACACGTCTTTCACCGTCTTATAAAATTTGTTTTGTATCCCTTTCTTCCCTTAGAATTTTTTTTCTAGATCCTCTTTGTCCAACACGCAACAGCATAGGAAAAAAAATACGCTGGGCCTCGTGTTATACTGGCACTTGGTATGGAATGGAATGTTTTTCATTCCTTTGCTTGACTCCATTTCTCTTAATGTTCGTTCTGTTGTATATAATACATTTTCTATTTTTGTTTGCTTGTTTTTTGGTTAAGCTAAGTATAGTCCAGGAAAGATTTAAATGCGTAATTTAATATGGATAAGCGATGAAAAATGAATTCATAAAACATAATTCAAGATATAATTGCAGAATTTCATCTTCTACAGCATATCAAAAGTCTCGCAAAATCACAGCAGTGACTTTTGGTATAAAGGCATTTAAAGAGGGGCAAAGGGAAGAAGGTATGGTTTATGAATCTGAAATATTTGGTATGGTTAAATGTAAGAATATGACACATGATTTTAGGGTACTTTTTAACGCTGGATCCAAAAAACTATTCTTTTTATGGGACTTTTTTAGAACAACAAGTTAAATATTAAGAAAAAATGTAGATTTGGAATAAAAGTTTCATTTTGGTGTTGTTAATCAAGAATCCAAAGAGATCCTAAAAATATCTGTAACTAAAAAGTGTTAATTTAGTCAGTAGTGAAGTTGAAGGTTTTGTTCTTTATTTTTTGTTTGCTAGCTATGTAAATATTTTAGAGATAGGTTTTTAGTCTTGGTTTTTCATTGATTTTTAATTTTTTCTTAAAGCATAGATTGTTGCTTAACAGATTTTCTCTTGGAGGAATCAAATGAATAAGAAAATTATGTATCTTTTATTAATAATCGATTTAATGAAACGCATGAAAACAGACTGCAAACGGAAGAGTTGTTTTTTAACTAATTTTAATGTATCTGCTTTTTTTTGTTCAAGACACAAAGAGGTAAGTTTTGTTTACTTTCGCAGATCAATCATTTTCGTTACGTCTTCCCATTTCAAATTATTGACGCCACGCCACTGGGAGACATTAATATAGTGGTGATTTTCTTTTTCTTTTCCTTTTTTCTTATTTTTTAATTTTATTTTTATTTTTTTTTTTATTTTTTATTTATTCTCTTCTCTTTCTATAACTTATTTCCTTTTCTTCTTTCATTACCTACTCAATTTTATATCATTTAATATTAAATTTTTCCTTAATTAATTTTATTTTCAAATAATTAAGTAATATTGTAATTTTTCTTAAATTATTATTTTCTTTGATTGAAATTCATTTTGTTTTCTTTTATTTTCTTTTGTTGTAACTTATAACACATCATGTAAATTAAATAATTAAGTTTATAATGCCTTAGAAGATATTGTATCTTATTGTATAAATCTATACGAATAAATATATGAATACGAATATGAATAATTATAACTTCTGGTAACTCTTATGTATAACGATTTACTGTGAAGGAAATCTAAACTTCATCGTATAAGAGGATACAGTGATCTCGCATCTCTCCGTTCGGCAGCCAAAGGGTTAACATCACTTTAATTAAGATATGTATAAAATGTATTAAGAGTTATATTTAAATTAAGAAATAAATAATTAAAAGCATAAAACAAGTTTTTCAGTCCCCTGGCAAGGATTTACGCACAAATTTTGTGTGAAAGCATGCATATTTTTTGCGCTATTGTGTAGGCCTAGTGAAACCACAATATTGTAATATTTTGCCAAGAGTTCGCAAATAAAACTTTTTTCTTTTATTCAAACTGAACAATAATTACTTTACAAAAATAAAACACCTTTATTTCACTTCAAATACTTTACTTCTACTTATACTTGTATTATAAACAAGCACCAGTATGCAACTTTTAATTCACTATCTTTCAGCGTTGTATATAATATTTAATAAATCGATTACAAATAACCCATTACTCTTTGTAATATGTAATTAAATAAAATCTGATTACCCATTTCATTTGATATATGTAATGGGAAAATATATAATTACCCATTATATTTTCAAAATGTAATGGAAAAACAAAAAAAGTTCCATTACATTTCCAAAATGTATAATTACCCATTAATTAGATTTATATTAATAACATTAATATAATGTAATGGAATAATTTTTTTTAATTACATTATAAAAATTATAATGAAATTTTGTTTTACATCTAATTACCCAATACATTTGTAATGGGTGATTAGATATTTTTTAATTAAATATTACAAATGTAATAGTAATTAGATTTCAAATTAGATTTTATATAGTTTTATATTTCAAATGTAATGGGTAATTAGATTTTATCTAATAACATATTAAAAATGTAATGGGTAGTTAGATTTTATCTAATTACATATTGAAAATGTTATGGGTAATTAGATTTTATTTAATTACATATTAAAAAATTAATGGAAGCAACATTTATTTTCCATTAAATTTTCAAAATGTAATGGGTAATTCGTTTTTTTTTTCATTATATATTACAAATGTAAAGGGTAGTTAAAATTGAATTGTATTACAAATGAAGCACTTAGAAGATGAAGGACGTAAGCGACATTTTTAAACATTTAAGTTATAATCATTTTAAGTTTACTGCCTATAACTTTTTTCATGAAAATAATAAAAATACTGTATGGATAATTTAAAGTCAATAAAACTCAGGTGAATTTAATTTTAGGAATCTTTTTTATTTAACGCAAATAGTTGTTGAGTTATTTACACTTTTGTGCATTTAACACCTTTATCTAGGAACTTTTTTGTATATAATTTAATTTTGTTTTTATAAAGGTAAGTGGCTTTTTGATATGTTGTAATTAACTTATTTTTTGTTAGTTTTTTCTCTTTTACTTCTCCAGGATCTGCTGAAATTGCATTTAAATAAAACCATTGATGAATTTAGCCATCATGTTAAGCCACCTGCGTCGGAATATTCAAATTTGAAGTAGTGTGTGTTGGCTGGTGCCTCTTGCCTGCACATGTACTGATTTTTGTGGTGTTCACCTATTATGTCTTATCTTAAAGTGCCCTCTTAACACCTTTATGCACAAAATGAAAAGTTCAGATAAAATTATTTTTGTATAAAGGACTTAATATAAAGGACTTAAGCGCATTTAACACATTCATCCACAAAGTTTATTATTAAAGTGATTGCATATAACACCTTCATCTTTGGCTAAATATGAATCTAGAAGCGATAGAAGAGTACAGACGAGTCAGAAATTTAAGTTTTTATATAACACTTCCATCTGTAGGAAAAAAGCCAAATTTCAAAAAATGTCACTTAACACCTTCATCTTCTAAGCGCTTCAAATGTAATTAACTATTTACAACCGTGCTATCTTTACACCGACGCGACGTTTATCAATTTGCTTTTAAGAAAAAGATACTAGAATCTTCTAGGGTTCTGGAATGTGCTAGAATGTGCTTCTCCTCCACAAGTCTCTACAAGTATCTCAAAAGCTTTCGACCAATTATAATTATAGCAGTGGTTTAGGCATTGGATAAAAACGAGAGTAGTTTAGGATGAGATTATCCCAGACACCAAGCGTTTATATATACAATGACTTGTGAAGGAAAAAAAGAACCATCTAGCAGATTGCAGAACCCTAAAAGATTCTCGAACCCTTTATTTTCCGGACATAAATACCGGTGAGGAGTACGAAAACTACAGTTTGATTTTATGAGTGAACGAATAACCGTGTCGGTGTGAATTAAGAGTAACATACTTGCGCTTGGTTGTAATAAAAGTATTAGAAGAAAAAGTATTTGAAATAAAAAGCATTTTATTTTGTGAAGTAATTGTAGTTCTGTTTGAATAAAGGAAATAACTTTTTTGCAATCAAAAATTAAATTTTCTTACAAAAAATATATAACTTTTTTACAAAAAACTAGATACCTTTTTAACAAATAAGATTTTACAAAAAAAAAATTATAACAAAAATAAAATTAACTTAAATAAAACTAACTTTTTTACAAACAACAATTGTTAACAAAAAATCACTTTTCAACAAAAAAAAAACTATTTTACAAACAAAATTATTTTGTTGCAATAAAAAAATTTATATCTTGCAACAAAAAATCATTAAAAACAAAATTACTTTTTTACAAAAAAAAAAAAAATACTTTTTTACAAAATAAAAACATTTTTTTGCAAAAAAAAAAACTTTTTCATGTAAAAATAAATAACTTTTCTTACTATTTCAAACATTAAAAAGTGATGAGAAATTTTTAATTATGGTTTATATTTTTTACTATATAGCCCAGGAAACAAAAACATACAAGTTTCTAAATTTTGGTAATAACTTTGATACTTACATATATTGTACCTAATACTATTATACAACTTTTCAGAAATATCCTTGACTGTAGCTGTTGAGCAAAAAAAAAAAATAACAGGATATTAGTGTGATTTTTTTTTAATTTTTGCGAATTCTTTGTTTCATTAAAATGGCTTTATATTTGGATATAATTTGTTTAGAAACAATATTGGTACGTCAAATGATTGATAATTGTTTTTTAAATAATAAAATATAATACGAAATATATTTACCTTAAAATTTTTTAAAAATACTCTAAAAGTCAAATTTTTGGAAAAAAAAGTCGTAATGGAGGTTGGTTTAGTTTTGTTTAATCGTAACTTTATAACTAAAAAAATAAAATTGTCCAGTTTTAAGCATTCAATTGTGCAGGAAACCTCGTTTTTAGAATTACATAAAGAATTTGTTTAACTGTGTTTGAGAAGATTTTAGTCGCGCCCTTTTTTAACAAAATTCCTATAAAGAGAGAGAGACATGCCTCCATACAAAATTCTTAATTTCGGTAATAGGTTTGATACTAACTTATATTGTACCTTATACCCTGTGGGTGTTAAAGAAAAAATGATATAGGTATTTAATTGTGATTTTTTTTTTAATTTTTGGGAATTTTTCGATTAATTAAAATGGCTATATATCTTTGGGTATTATTGATGTAGGAAAAAGTTTGATACACGAAATGTTCAGAAATTGTAATTGATTGAATTATAAAATATAAAAAAAAATTAATTGATGCGTAAAAATTAAAAAAAAAAAAAACAAAATACACATCCAGGTTTAATTTGGTTTTATCGTAGACTAACCTGCACCCTTTTTAAGGAACCGTGGACTGTACAATATTCCACGAAAGACACCACTTGACGAAGTACGGTGCCGTGGTTACAACAGGGTGATTGCTAAATTGCAGTTACATTCTAAATTTCATTTAGCTTGTCGTCCTCCAACTAAAGCTGCTACAGATCAGCATTCATATCGCGTATATCATCAAGCACAAGCTTGGCTGAGCAATGCTTTGGAAACAACCGATTGAGGGTGGAAATCCGTCAAAAGCGGATTAATTCCTGTTACAACAGATCTGCCAACAGTTCCAGAACATCTACTTAAATTAATATCTTGTAACTGTTGGACGCAATGTACATCAAGATGCGAATATGCAATAGGCGATCAGGAATGTTATGTTTAGTGATGTGTGGAACATGATGCAATAATACCATTGGCGAAGAAGACCATCTGACCGAAGTAGAGGCCAATGAGCTTTAATTAAAACTTTTGTAATACTAATAACTTAATAAATAAACAATAATGTACCTAAAAACAAAAAACTTATATTTAAGCAAATAAAATATTGATAAAAATCTAGGTACAACTGAAGTATGTTCTTTTTCATTGTTTTCTTCATAAAAGACGCAAAATAAAATTATTAACAAAATAAAGTATTTTTTTTAGTGTTATTTAGTACCGTTAGCTATTCAATTTCGATAGTAAATATTGTAAGAAAAATGAACATTTTATTTTTTTCAACTTTCAAAGACAATTTTTCCAACTTTACGGTTCTTTATAAAAAGAAGTATTACATTTTCTTAAACTGAGTTAAATTGGTGATCATTTGAGATATTTTGAATCTTTGTGAAATGTACCGTTGTATTTTTTTTTTTTTTTTTTTTTTTTTAGTTAGAACTCAAATATTTTGTACCACATTTGTTGATGGATTAAATTAAAAAAATTTCCAAATAGTGCGTAACACAAACTTTTGTTATACCACATATGACGGAAAATATAAGAAAGAAGAAATAAATACTGCATTTAGTTTAATTGGGTCCGACTAAATACTCTATTTTAAAAAAAACACTTACAAAAAATGAAAAAAGAATCATTTTCTTCAATTTGTATACAAATTTGACAAATTTAGTGCTACATTCTAAAACAAGTTAACATACAATCTTAAGAACCATTTATTGCTGCATAATTTAAAATAGTTTGAAAGTTCAAAAAATGTACCGTTATATTTTTTTTTTTTTTTGAAGAGAAATCATTTTTTTTTCATGGTTGTCTCTCGAATAAATTCAAAATATTTTGAGAACGGTAAATATTTTATGTATATCCACATGTTTTAAACAATGAGAAATCGAATAATAAACGAACTATATAACTCTTTTTTCTTAAAAATTGGAACGATAAGAACTGTAAGAAAAAATTGCAAAATTTTTACTTCTTCAACGTTTAATAAAATTTTTACCAAGCTTAAGACACTTTAAAAAAAAAAAAATGTATTTTATGTTAAATATAATTTCGCGTAGTTTGATGTAGTTTTCAAGTGTTTTGGATGCGCCGTTATATTTTTTGTTTGTAAAAACTGCAAAAATTCAGTTTACATTTGCATTTTTCCAACGTTTACTAAAATTTTTTAATTTTGTTCAAGGTCGTTATATACAAAAAAAATGTACACAGTTTTATGCTTTAGTAAATTTTGCAATACTTAAATTTTTTTCAGCTTTCTGAAATGTACCGTTATATTTTTTTTTTTTTTTATCATTTGAAACTTTTAAGTTTTTATTCATGGTTCCTTATCCATTTTATTAAAACTATTCAAGATATGTCTGCAAGAAAAATCTGAAAATTATCTCAAACAATGTTGAATTTAACAGTGAAAAAAGTGTTTTTTTATTTTGTTATATTTTGTTTACAATTCCGTTTGAACAGTAAATATTGTAAAAAATTGTTTAAAATGTTCACTTTTTTAAGTTTTTTATAAAAAATTGACAGACTTAACGGTACATAATAGAATAAAATGTTTACTATCTTGTTCTAAATTCAATTCTGCATCGTTTGAGGTATTTAAAAAATTTCCTAAATGTACCTTTATATTTTTTTTTTTTTTAATTTATACCTTTTCTTCGTGATTTGTCTTTAAATAAAATGTTTTTTTTTACAGAAGGGTACATAACACAAGCTTGTAAGATATATCAAACGACGCAGAACTGATTGGTTAACAAAACTGTATTTTCAGGTTTTCTTTATATTTGTTAAAAATTGCATTTTAACGGAAAAAACCCCAAAAACAGTTTAGAAAATTTCAATTTTTCAACTTTGAATAAAATTTTTACTATGTTTTGGATTTTAGATATAAAAGAAAAAAAATGTACTATCATAAAAAATTTAATTATGTATTTTTGGAAATATTTTAGAAGTTTGTAAAATGTACCGTTATATTTTTTTTTTTTTTTTTTTTGTCATCACCATTTTTTTTTTCAAACGCTGATTACGCGGATTGGTCAACAGCTAGAGGCCAGGATAATTCCTCAAATACTCATTTTAAATAGCTCTACAACCCATCAAAATCCTAAACCTATTACCAAAATTTAGGATTTTTGCACAAAATCCCTGGGCTAATATTTAAATTTTATTTCTTTAGATATGTCGGAAGGTTGGCCTTGAATATGCCTACATTGGTTAAAATTTAAAGGGTTGACACTATTCTAGAAGTAAGATATTAAATTAACATTGGAAAAAAGGCTCCTGATCCTTAACGAAAAATAAAAAAAAAAAAATACAGGCGATATGCCAGAAGATAGGTCTTAAATAGGTTTTAAATGGGTAAAATTTTAAGGGTTAGCACATCTCTAGAAGGAACTTTTTGATGTGTAAACATCTTAGCTCTCGGTATGGGTGAAAGTGAAAGTAGGATATTACCAGTGGCGATACCTCTCAGTTAGCAGGTTTATCGCCGCTATACCAAGAATTTAAATGAATAAATTATATAATGTAATATTGAAATAATGATAATGATGATTTGCAATAATCAATACCATAAATACAAAAGAGCTACCCACGTACCTACCTATTTTCAAATCATATTTTTCTTCACACAACACAAAACTCCCATCTTCCTATCTCAGCAGCGTCCTAGCATCAGCAGCGTTACAATATGCGATACCAAAACCAAATTCCCTACAAAGAGCATTAATATAATAATAGAAAAAAATAGATACCTACCTAACCTACCCACATTGTTCTAACACAGTACACAACAAAAAACTCTCATACAAGAAGTTTTCCTTGAAAGCTACCAACATCTGCGCTACCAAATTGCATACAATTTTTAATAATATCTATTCAAAATACAAATACAAACACAAATACAATACAATCTATAATACAAGAGCGTTTTACTACACATGTCCTAAGCAAACCCCAGCTAAATAAATGAAAGCGTAAGCGTCAGTATGATGCGATAAAGCACGATACATCAGGTATGCAGCAGCTCCAGGTACCTACTTACATTTTGGGTTCGTTTTTTGTCATCTCTTTTTTTACTTTCGTATTATGTAGGAAGGATGAATGCGTGTGCTTATTATTCTTTGTGTTCTTTGATTGAGTAAACATCCAAAAAGTTCTTTTAGCACAGTCAATAATTCCAAAAAAAAGTGCTCAATTGGCAAAGCGTGAACATTTTCGAAATTTTTAAATTTGCTACCAAAGTTGTAAAAAAAAGATATAAATATTATAACTATATTTTATGATAGTTAAGGGTTCCAAGTACCACAACAATGACGAAAACATTGCGTGTTGCACTTCGTCTTGTAATAACCTAGACTATTTGATTCCAAATTTTAATTTTTTGATTGCTTCAAAATTACTTTGTTTTCCAGATTTTTTTTTTAATCCATGGTTAGATAGCAACACAAATATAACATGTATGAATTTAAAACTAATGTGGTTTTGTAGAAAATTTTATAACAAACAGGTTTATAATGGACGGTTTTTTTCTTAGTTGCATATTTCCAAAGTTATAAAGGAAAATGTCGGAAAAAATGGGCTGATTTTAGCGTTTTTTTCACTGTTGCAGTTTGCCTGCAGCGAGCACAGGTTTTTCAAGCTGCAAACTTAGATACAGACTACTCTAACATATCCGAACAACGTATCAGAAATGCAGAACTATATCGCGCTTTGCGAATTTGTTGTCGAAATTGACTGGGCTATTTGCGAAATAAACATAAACAGTTAATTCGTATTGAATCCTAAAAGTGCGAAATTAATTAGTTATTTTGTATTTGCGTAGTTTTTAAAAGTGAGTAAATATATTGTGGATTGTGGTGCTTTGAAATATGAGAGTGCGACATTGTTTTGTCTTGTTTTTTTTTTTGAGAAGTGTAAGTAAGTAATATTATTATAATAAAATAGATCATAGTTAAATAATCGTAAATTTCTTTTGGCATAAAGTCGCCAGAAGTATCTTTTATCGGCTGACCGTTAACATGAAATTTGTTTACATAGCTTTGAACGTGAACTAAATTGTTTAATAGATAGGTACCTACATACATTAATGTGGGTAGGTAAGGTAAAATTTAAGATTTTTTGCAACACAAAATCATATAAAAAGGATGTAGATATTTATATTTATATAATTGTTATAGAAAGTGACGATTTTTATGATAAAGTCATCGATAATTTTGTTCCGTCGAACGACGAAGCGAATTTTTGAATCGATACATTTTTAAACTTTAATTTTATATTATTTATTAATGTTTTTTATTAATTGTCGTTATCAATAAAATAAAAAAAAATGATTTTTTTTTAACCTTCCCTAGATCACGTAGCTAAACCAATACTAAAACAAGAATCACCACTGGACATTACATATCCGTTCCGCACCATTTTGTTTACCGAACATTTTTGACTCATGTTTCATGCATTGAATAGTGTAAATTGATGTTATCAGGTAGTGTGGTACAGGTCGTTTATGTTTTATAGGCAGTTTTTTCTCGAAAACCAAGCAACCAACTGGAAGTTGGGTACCTATGCCTTGTTTATGGATGAATGAATATGCTTTATTTAGCTTAAAAAGTCATTTAGATTACATAATTTACAATTTTATATAACTTAAAGTTTACTAAATAGATACATATGTACATAGTTTATACTTATTTTATATTTACATTTTTTTTGTTTATATATTACACATCCCCATGAATTCCGGCACTCACGCATTTTTTTATTTTCAACTTTCTTAATACTAAACTTATTAAGACTTTTATGCAAATAATTATGAAATAATTAGTTTTTTTTTAACAATTTAAAAAAAAATCTAAGAAATCTTGTGCTGGAAAGTAATGTTTTAATTTAGAAAAAATATTTTTTTTAGATTAATTTTTGTAATTTTAAAAATAGTTGTTTTCATTTTTATCGGAGTGGAAACATTGCTGTCCTTTTCAAGTCTAAATTTCGACTTTTGGTGATAAAATATAATAATTATAAACATCTTAAACACCATGCCCCCCCCCCCCCTCGAACATTTTTCCTGCGTTCGAGCATTACACTACCTACATTCAAAATTCTATTGGTTTTTTATTTGTTTGTATGTGAAAATCATCTCTTATAAACTTAATACATTCTCGGATCGTCTTACTTAATCATTCTCACTGCATCGCTTCAGATCCTTCAATCCCCTCAACCACTTATTCCATACTAGGAAATAAATGTATATAGGTAGATATCGTATACGTATACCTAACTCTACTCGTAGCTCGTACTCGTATAAAGGGATGTAGGTCGTATAACTAGCACCACCCCAACCATCATCTCTCGATCCCGATGTGGATGAAATTAATTTGTGCATTTGCAGAATTTAACTCGAACACAATTCGAAAGCCAAAACTTAATTTTCCACCAATTAGTCCGTAAATTTGTTCCAGCTGATTTGAATGTAATATAGAGGAGCACAGGAACGAACGGAGCGCCCTCTACGCAACGACTGTATCTTTTTTGGTGGGAAAAAACAATGTAGCCAAACACATATCTGTTGGTAGAAGTTGGTGTTGCGGTTAGTCGGTTAGTTTTATATGCGTGGGTATTTTAGTTTATTATGGAATCATGAATGTAAATTTGTTCAGCAAAATACGATTTATAAAACAGTCTTTCCCTGCTTGTTTCTCCCTGCAGCAGAAGGGCAGCCTGACGGTGAAAAAGCAATTTTCTGTGTGCAAATGCGATTGGTGCAAGGAGATACGTTTTAATGCAGTGGAGTCAGTGTGGAATGAGAAATAAGTATATTATATACATATATCTGTCAGGGTTGCCGTTCTAGCGACTTTGTCGCTACACTACACACGGCCCATCAAAACATATGCAAAATTTATATGAAATTCATCTGTTTAAAATTTATTGTAGTACAATTGTTTTTTTTTTTTGTATTTAAGGTTTAAATACTTAGACCTACTTTTTGCAAAAATTACAAAAGTGTGAAATTAAAATGTTTCCTAAAGAAATATGCTTGCAAAAAAACATAGGAAAATTTTTCTGACATATAAATTAAGCCACCATACAAAATTTTTAACTGTTTTTTTTTTTCAAGCAGGTGTCTTCAGCTTAGATATTTGTTGCTCACTTTTGTACTTTTTGCAAAAAGTTGGTCTATGTAGTTAAGCCTTTACTTTAAATTGTTTACCAAAAATAAAAAGTTATTCAAAGAGAATTTTTTTGTAACACTAATTTACCAATTTTTGGTCTAGCGACTTCTAGCGACATTTTGTCCCCCAAATTTCAGCCAATCTAGCGACATTTGGAGGTTGGTCTAGCGACTTCCCATTTCAGCTTGCGGCAACACTGATATCTGTATGTATATACATACATATATACAAGAGACATGCTATGGTAACGATGTGGTGCATTGTGGTCTGGTTCTTGTACCGACTTGCAACAGTGGGATTGAAATTAATGAAACTTATTTGCCGATAATTTTGATGATGAAATTCATAGAATGGTGGCTATGATTATGATGCGGTTATAGCCTTGGTAAAAGTAAAAATTTGATTGAATTTGTTCTTTTATGAAAATGATTTTGTAAATTTGAATTCTTACGAGTAACTATAAATTAAATAAATAAAGACCCTACTAGGTGTAAAGCTGAAAGCCAAAAAAATTAAAGTTGCGTCAAAATCATAAGCTGGAAGCAAGAGGAAACTTATGCCAAAAATTGTAGTTGCGTCAAAATCATAAGCTTACCCATTATTGCCATGGAAATTGTTCACATTGAGACTTTTCCAAATGAGGATTCTCTTTCTCACTATCAGGTTTCAGGTGGGAGCGAGATATGTATATATGTATCTATACTGAGAAGTCAAAATAATTCGGATGAGTCTGTCCAATGAGAACGCCCGCATTTGTCTGTAATTGTTTTTTTTTTTTTTTTTTTTTTAATTCAGATGGAGGAAATGTTCTGTTAAGTAGTTTTGTTTGAGAAGGTATTACCTTTAGTTCATATATGTGAGTATTTTTAAAGCAAAGGGGCGTATTCAAAGTCATTTTAGACCTGGGTCTAAGTTAAACTTGGCTTTGGTTGAATTTTCGGACGTTGATTCTATTTTTTTAAGTTTATCATTTCAAGATATTTGGAGCTATTTGTGTAGTATACAAAGTTAATTATCTTATAAAAATATAAAACCAACAATTTGCAATTAAAATCGGTCTGTATTCATTGAGCCAAAATTGTCTTAAACTGCAGCTTTGTTGAACCTGGGTCTATCTGCGACTACGAATATGCCCCAAAGTGTTTCCAGTTATAAAGGTTGACAGAGATATGAGGGAATCCTATATTGGAAAATGAGACTGTTGAATCAATCGCACCAGCTAATCCCTGATGCTGAACGGAGGCCTGCAGACCAACGGGACACCCCAACCCACTTTGAAAGCACTTTAATATCGCTGAACCCTCTTTCTACCAAACCATTACAGGTTTTCATCGAGCGCATTAACTTACTTAATTACTTATCCTGGCGCTTCAGTCCGGTGTGGACCAGGGCCTCAACCAACAAGCCTTCTCCAGCCAGCTCTGTCCCTAGCTACCTAGCTGCTTCCAGTTTTGCACGCCAATTTGGTTGAGGTCCTCTTCCATCTGCATGCGCCACCGGTTTCGCGGCCGTCCCTCGGGGATGGAATCAAAGACTTTTTTTTCGAGCGCATTAAAGTCTCCTCAATAGTCAAATCTGACCAAACATCTACCTAACGTGGACGGTGAACCACTTGAGTTGACACTGAAATACATGCTTTTGCTATTTTATTGGTGACACAACGCCAAAATTACAAAAAATGGCTCACAAGCTCAAATGAATCTTTTTGGCCAAACCAAATTTCGTCTGCAAGCAACACTAACAAAGAACTTTTGTTACTCCCATTTTTAACTAAACTAAGCCGTGCAGCGGCGGCGGCGGCCAGCGGGCGGTATATGTAGGTATATGTTTTTAAGTTTTCTGTTTCTGCAAAGACCTCAAAACTAACAACAAAATATTTATATAAGCTACAAAATGGTATTTGGCGCTTATTCTTGTTTTATTCGAAGGATTTTAATCGAGATCTGCTGTTGTTTTATTGTACGTATTTTTGAACTCTATCTATTCCAAAACTATAAAAAATTAGCACCATATTTTTTTCTATAAGTATGAGATTTAATTTAAATATTAATACAATATTTTCGATTTAAAGAACTAACTATCACTATCACCATGCGCTAAAACTCCAAATGACACCAAAAGCCCTAAATATCTATAAATTCATTAAGAAAGTTCTATCGTTATATTTTCCACATCCAAATATTATTAGATAAAACCAGCCCAGCCCATACTATCACATTGCGCTACATCTCTACATGCGATGCAGGATGCATTAAATGATTTCCTTCCAACACCCACTAATGAACAACAAAAAGTTGTAGCTTTAGGAAAGCGAAGGGCGCAACATTTTTAGTCAGGACATTCCACTTTGCAAAGAAGATAAGAAAACAAAACTTTTAATAGCCAAAGAACGATTATAGCAAGAAGTTCTTTGCCAATTTAAAAGGAGGGCCGAAGAAAAAAGTCTTTGGGAACAAGGAAACGAACTACGATGCCTCGATACCGTTTTAAGATTTAATTAGCATCGTTTGAAAAAGTATACAGCACGTTTATCGGCTATTAATCTTCTGTAAGCGGATTCCAAACTGCAAGAGTTTTACTTTTCAAATTGATAGCGAGACAGTCTTCTATTCAATTACTTTGTCTTTGGAAGCTTATATAATTTTATATCAATTCATTGCAACTATACTGCCTGTATTTACAAATGCCAGCCGAATTTTGCTGAACTGAACGTCAGCGGTCATAATAATGAAGGGACGACTTGATCATAATTGTTTGCAAGTCATTATCGCAATTAGTGGTGCATGATGGTGTTGGTGGTGAGCAACAAATTTACAATCGTAATTACAATGGGAAATCTGTGAATAATTCATGATTATTAGGATACCCATTTACCAGTTAGATGTTGCTATTAGACGAAAACACTCATATACTTGTGCTTAAACAGGAAGCTATTTTGGTTTAAGGCATGTCTGAAATTATTGTTAAACACATCCTATTGCACGCTCTATGTTACTGTATAACCCCAAAATAAGGAAATTCTAGCATCTACCGTTAAATCATAAATTTTTTTTATCGACATTTGTAAAAGTTTAAATGAAAACTCATTCCGGACTTTTTTCAATTTTTTTTTTTTCGAGAAAGACTTTATTTTTGGCCCGCTTACCAAATGCTTGATGATAAAAGTCTGGAATGAAATAAGAAGACAAAACATTTCGGTGGTTTTCCCAGCGTTCTGGTTCGGGTTCGGGTTTTTACAGTGACATCTATATTAAAACGATTCAAGAAGTGATGTTTCACCATTATACCAGATACCTACTGTATGTATAATGTATTTAGGGTGGATCGTTTTCAACATTTTTCACCAAATCACTGTGTGCAACTCATAGTTTATGCTTAATGGTTTTCTGAACTTATACTCATCTTTTATTTTGAGTCGCCCTTGGGAAAAACAAAATCGGGAAGCCATCGAAAATTGGTCTTTTTCCACAAAAAAATAATATACCTACTTATTAAGAATTAGGGACACGAATAGTTGGCGAAAAATAATTACTGATTCTTGTAGACGGACTAAATACAAGTATTTTTCACAATGGAGGTAGGGGTCCATCTCATTCCGTATAGGTGGGAGGGGAACTTTTTAAGAAATACTTAAAAATGGAAATAAATCATTTAAAAAATTATTTAAAAAGAACGAAAACACTGATAATAAAGAATGATACATTTTTTGAAAGCTAGAAGTCTGTTCTTTTATTGAGTTTTGAATCAAGTTCAACTCAAACTTGAAAAAATATTAACTGACTTTCAAAAATGTGGAATTAGGTTTGAAATTGTATCAAATTCCTTATTTGATAAGTGCTTTTAATAATTCTTCATCAACCACTGAAAGCCAGATGACTTTATGTCTTCTTTTTTTTTAGAAAATCTAAAATGACGAAAAATACTAATTGTATTCAATCATTTTGTTTATAAAATTGACGTACTGTCTATACTGAAAGAGATAGACCCCCCCATTTGGTAAAAAATACTTGTTTTCGGTCCCTCTACAAGAATCCGTTATTTTTTTGTCGCCAAATATTCCCACCCCGACTTCATAATATATCAGTTTTTGTGAAAAACTACAAATTTTCAATGGCTTCCCGATTTTGTTTTTCCCAAAGGCGACTCAAAATAAATGATAAAGATAAGTTTAGAAAACCATAAAGCATATACTATGAGTTGCACACAGTGATTTGGCAAAAAATGCTGAAAACGATCCACCCTAAATAAGGTTTATAATGGTAGGTATACTTAAACAGAAGTTTCAACTATTTTATAGGATTGTTTGGTGTCAACTCCGCTTAACTGTATTCCGCTTAACTGAAAACATCGGTTATCTGAAACAAGAAATTTATGGTGGAGCTTTTTGAGCATTTTTCACACAAACTGCTTCGCATTACTGAACTCCGCCTAATTGTAAACTGCGGATAATTGAAACAAAATTGTTTGCCTCAAATGGACCTTTTTCACTTATTCAGCTCCGCATAAGTGAAACCACCGTTGAACGCTGTCATCAAATTTTAAATCGAACACACATTTTGAATTTGGAATGTCAAATTTAAAATGTCCAAATATCATTTTTTGTCATTCCCTTCTGGTGTCAGTCGTTTCTTTTAAATTTGTTTATTTTTTGGCTTGTCCTCAAAAATTTTCGACAGATAACGTACGGCTGACGCAATATTTGTGATTAAAAATGTAAACACCTTTGTTGTTTGAATTGTTTCATATGGAAATATAACTATTTTGACACAATATAATAAATTAATTTAATTTGTTTTGACAAAACTCCGCTTATTTGAAACAAGTTTCAGTTATCCGAAGTTCGGTTAACTGAAAACTCCGCTTAACTGAAACAAATGTTCTGCAATTATGGTGTTCCAGTTAAGCTGATTGACTGATTGACGAACAAAAATAAGGATGGCGGCGCACTGAGAAAACTGTATTATGAGTTTTTTTTTAAATAGAAACATGTTTGACTTCATGTTCAAATAATTACAAATGAAATTTGGTTAAAATCTTATTAAAATAGGTATATTTACATTACAAAAAAACTATTTTTTAAATTAAATTTTGTTTAAAACAAAAGCATTCATGTTTGATTATTGCATAAAAAGCTACACATAATTTTGTGTAATGTATTCTAACTTGTTTGAGTTTAATTTTTGCAAGGCATAGTTGATGGATATAGTTCACATTTGATCTTTGTCATAAAATAAAAGTAGGTAAGTTGAAAATTAATAAAAAATGCGGTTTGCCAAGGTCCTCAATTGTCTTTTGTGGGATCGCCCGAACAAAATTCAAACTTTTTTGCACCAAAGGCCATTTAAATCTACTTTAGCTAGCTTATTAAAAAAAATCTTAATTATAAAAAAACCATCATTCATTCCATGAAACATAAGTACCACGATATTTTGGATATAAAAAAAAAATATTTTAACTCCAATCGAAACCAGTTTGATTTAAACAAAATCATCTTTGAATCAAACATGGAAACATATTCAAAAAATTTAATATAAATCTATTTGAATCAACATTAAATGAAGTAAATATAAACAAAATTATGTTAAAATCGGGTCAACAATGAGTTAATAGGTTTCTATCGTATGTGTTTGAGTTTCATTTAAACATGAACATACCTATTTAATATTTATCTCAGTGCGCTATTATCCCGAAATAAGTAAGGCTGCTACCACGGACATTCACCATAGATAAATCATTATGAAGATGAGAATCCTCGGTTTCAATCCGAAGGCTTTGTGTCTTTATAATTTATTAGTATATGGCATTGGCGTTTATTCGTGGCAGCGGCCATTTTTCGTAGTTCGTGAAATGTTGACCAGTGTCGCATGCTTATTTAAAAGTGTCAATAAGTGAGTGATTGTAGAAACAACTATTTTTAATGAGAATGTATACCAAAACGCAAATTTCCATTTCTAAAACACACATATATCCTAAGCCTGAGTTAAAACGGGTATTCATTTTTTAAATATTTAAATAAAAGATTTCAAGCAAGCGTTGGAAGTTCATTGGAAGATAATACTCGTTAGGTCACATAGAATCACATCCATATTGCTACGGTTTTAACAGTGCCTAAATATTGTGGTGACTATGCCCATTTATGCAAGCAAAGACATCTTTTATTCTTCTATAACAGAATAAGGCGTCTATTGACGTGGTGCTCAACATTTTGTAAGGCTACCAGAGGAGACATCGAGGCGGCATACGTAAGGGAGTCATCAGCATACAGGAGATTTTGGCATCCAGATGGCAATGGTTGGTCAAATGTCATCAGGCTGTAGAGGAAGGGGCCTAGCTTCGAACCTTGGGCAACTCCGGCTTTGTTGTTCTTCACTTGTGATTTGCAGTTGTCCATTTGTACGCAGAATTTTCTGAAAGAAAGAAAAGAAAAAAGAATTTTTATTAAAGCCGGAGGTAAATGTAATACGCGAAGCTTATGGATAAGGGCTTCAATCCATACGCTGTCGAACGCTTTCTCGACATCCAGAAAGCATCCAACGGTGACACTATGGTTGTTGAGCGCTATGGTGATGCAAAGTGGAGTGCTTTTTCCTAAAGCCAGACTGCATGTCCGGGATGATGGCGCTTTCGCTGCAAAACCTCTTTAGTCTCCGAAGTAATACTTCTTCCAGTATTTTACTTATGTTGTTCAGAAGCGAGATTGGTCTGTAATTGGACACACGATTGTTAATGCCTTTCTTCGGGATGGCCACGATCTTAGCTGTTTTCCACGTTTGGGGGAAGTAGCAGTTATTGATGCAGTTGTTCATGATAATAGTTAAAAGGATTATCATTGCATGTGTCAGCCTCTTCAGGATGTAGTTTGAGACTTTGTCTGGTCTTGTTGACTTTTTTGGCTTTGAATTCCCGATAATGTCTGCTACCTCCTCCATATTGCAGAGATGTGTTCTATTGGTTAGGTCACTTGCTGGGTTGGAGTCACTAAAAACGACGTTTTACGGATTTGGCCGCAGAGTTTGCTGAATGGATGCCTCGACTTCGTTCAGAAACGCTGGATCATCAGGTGGGTGTGGTATGAAGTTTACCTCGAAATATTTGGCGAACATTTCCACTTTGTCCTGTGTTAATGATACTTCAATATTATTGTGAATTAGGATTTCCGGAACTGGGGCCTGTTATCCACAGGTTTTATTAATGTTCTTAAATGCTTCTGGTCCTGGCTTGATCGCTTGTAGCCTCTTCTAGAACTGGATGTTTTTATGATGCTGCACATAGTTTCGGAACATGACGTTGACACATTGCAACTTGCTCCAAACTGTCCGGTAGTTGCTGTTGGTGGTGTTCAGCTCTCTCTGATGAATCCTTTTGAGTCGTTTCCTCAGCCGCTGTCTGTATGCGTACAGGTTCTGTATGTATACGGGAAGATGTTGGTACCTATCTCTTGACGTCCTAGGCCGCTTTTGGAACTCCAATGGATCACTGACAGCTTGCTCAAGACTATCTATAACAGCGTCTATTTCCCTGTCCAGCAGGTTCCGGTTAAAAGGGGGAAGCGTAATAATTTCTTCAATGTCCCGTTGGAGTCGTTCAGCATCCAGTCGTCTGTAATTGATGAAGTTCTCTGTTGGCTCTATTGCTAGGCAGATGGGTTGGTGGAGCTTGATGCTAAGCTGAACAGCATCATGATCCGAGTCACTAGTCACAAGTTTACAGGTGAAGTTGCAGATTTCTGGAAGTAAATAAACAAAATTACAAGTTGAAATAAAAAAATCCAATGTAGATGGTGTTCGGGGAAAAGTTGGTTTCGGTTGAGAAACAACCACCAATGAATGCTGGTCCTGGTTAGCGTTCAACCAATCTGCAATCGCTTTTCCCTCGGGTAAAAAAGTGGTATCCAGCCAAAGGTGATGCCTTGCATTATAGTCTCCGCCGATTAGTCCATATGTGCTCGTTTGAAGTACACTGTTGAAAATGTGTAGGTCGCTTTGAATATTTCTCATGCTGGATTGGCATTTGAAATACACGCCGATTATGATGAGGGTCTCATCTCTTCCTATTTGTATGGTGACGCCAGCGGTGGCTTCACTAGTCTTCAGACCAAAAATAGTGACTTCGTTGGTGTTGGGCGACAGGTTCTTCCGCACGTAAATAGCTGTGCCTTTCCGGTCCTCCCTCTTTTCCTTCCGGAAGGTTTTGTAACCGATGATGTCAATGTTGTTGCATTTGGTTACGTTGGTCTCGCTGATGAGGGCAATGTCCGGGTTGTTGTTCTTAATAAACAAGTTGAATGACGTCGTTCTTTCCAGGCTGTATAACGAGTTAGCGTTCGGAGTTTCTTTAGTTGGATAATTGGAATATGAAGCAGGCCACCGCCACGGACTTTTCCCCTTCGCTTAGCTGACCATAGTTATGTGGTACAGCACTCCTGGCATTTTCCATCATGAACATGAGGTTGGATCCGGAAACACGTTGAACTTCTGAGCTGAGGTTCATCGCTGATGAAGCTGATGTTGGTCTGGATATCTTTGCTGGTGCTGGACTGGTTTTGGCTGGGGTCCTTGTTGGTTGTGGCTGTTTCTGCTGCTGATTTTTGAAAGCTGTTGGTTTTGTGATATATTGAAACTTTAGCCTATGTTAACTATTTGTTATATGTATGTATATACAAAAATATGATATTGTAATAGAAGGAAATATATATATATATCTGTCAATGGCACACGTGCCCACACTTCCATAACCTTCTTCTAAAATTAGCGTTGGCCTAGCACAGTCCAACTTCTAGTTCGCTTAACCATAATTTTATTCTTAAGCACTAATTGTTAATTATAAGTTCTAAGTAAATATTGGAAATAAATTTAATTGAACTAAAGTCGAATTGTTTAAGTACATTACAGTGGCGACGAGGTCTGACAAAGAACTAAACCACGTTTGCTTAAAATTCACAAAATTGAGGCGAGCACTTTAATCCATCGTGCGTAATAAAGAATTAAAATGTCAGTGGGAACGATACCTTCTTTCAATTTTGCGCAAAATGATTGGGAAGTGTTTAAAACTAGACTGGAACAATTTTTCATAGCCAATGGCCTGGTAATTGAAAAAGATATGGAGGTAAAACGCGCCATACTCATCACAGCGTTAACCGAACCGTCATACAAGTTGCTTAAAAGCCTGGTTTCTCCTAAAAGTCCAGACAATACGGCTTATGGTGACCTCATGGCAGCACTAGACAAGCATTTTAAGAAAACCACATCAGGATATGCAGAAAGACTCAAGTTTTACGAAGCTGTCAAGCAAAAAGACGAATCAGTGCAGTGCTGGGCGGCAAGAGTTCGTACATTGGCTGCAAATTGCGAGTTTGGAAACAATCTGGATGAAATGCTGCGAGACAGAATTATAATGGGTCTGGAGAAAAGCCCAGAAAAGGACAAATTATTTCAGGAAGACGTCTCAAAACTAACTCTAGAAAAAGCAATCGAAATTACACGAACGATCGCCTGCATCAAGCAACAATACCTAGTTGAAGCAGTGGCGGTGAAGCAGGAACACATTGAGGCAAGCGGGTCAGGATTGTATCGCATGACAGCTCGTCATCAACAAAATCACAGAAACTCAAATATAACACAAGCTCCACAAAGCAACTCAAGCAAAAGATGTTCCGTATGTGGGTATACCAACCACACAGAAGCTTAGTGCCGATTTGGGAACTACAAATGCAGCTTATGCAAACAACGTGGACATTTGAAGAAGATGTGCAGTAAGCGGGAACAACGGTCATCATATATATATATATATATGGATATATACGTTATCGAGAGTGGAGGCCCTCCATTACTTGGCAGAGCTTGGATGAGCGTTTTCAATGTAGGTTTACAAGAAATAAAATTTTTAAATGGTATAGATCGCGACATCGGTAATGTGTTAGATAGGTACGCTGAAGTATTTGACGGCACTTAGATGATAGATAGATGATAGATGATTTACTCATAACAGCTAGAACAAAGGATCTTCATCTCATGCGTTTAGCGAAGGTGTTGTCAATTTTGAAAGACGCTGGTTTGAAACTCGCGAAATCGAAATGTGAATTTTTTGCGAAATCGGTGAACTATCTTGGGCACACAATCGATCGTGACGGTCTGCATACATGTCCGCAAAAAATAGAAGCAATTAAAAATGCAAAAGAGCCAAATAACATTAAGGAACTCCAATCGTTCTTAGGGCTTTTTAATTATTACAGGAAGTTTTTTCCTAATGTGGCGACGATCTGTTCGCCGCTCTATGATGTGTTAAAGAAAGACAGCGTGTATAAGTGGGAAACGAAAGAAAAAGAAGCTTTTGAAAATATTAAGAGCTTGCTTTCGTCAAATCAAATTCTGGCACATTACGATCCAGTTGTGCCGATACAAGTAACTGTCGACGCTAGTCCAGTAGGATTAGGTGGGGTACTGTCCCATGTCTATGCGAACAGTACTGAACGACCAATTTGTTTCGTCTCTCGGAAGCTCACCGATAGCGAGAGAAAATATTCGCAAATCGAAAGAGAGGCACTAGGAATTGTTTTTGCAATCAAAAAATTCCACCACTATATCTTCGGTCGTAAATTCATTCTTTTAACAGATAACAAGCCTCTGGTATCCATTTTTGGACCAAAGAAGGGCATCCCAACAATGACGGCAAACCGGTTACAGAGGTACGCATTGTTATTATCAGGTTATAGCTTCGACATCGAGTATGTCAATACAAACCATAACATCGCCGATTATCTGTCTCGTAAGCCAGTTCATTGTTGGGAAGAGTCAGATACAGAACAAGCCAGCGACGTGCATTTTAATTATCTGTGCCAATCAAATGATTTTCCTCTTGACTTCAAGAGCATGGTTAATGAAGTAAGCAAAGATGAGGAATTACAAGAAGTCAAGTGTCATATTTTAAAAGGATGGCCAGCAAAGTGCCCAGAGAAATTACGTCCGTATTTTATAAAAAAGAATGAATTATTGATAGAGTCAGAGTGTATTTTTGGGGCTACAGAATTGTAATCCCCCGCTCATTGCAAAATGCAGTACTAAGAGAAATTCAAAGCTCTCACCTAGGTGTAATAAAAATGAAAAGTTTAGCACGCTCCTACTGCTGGTGGCCTTCTCTTAACGAGGATATTGAAAAAATAGCCAAATCTTGTGAGCAATGTCTTCCTTTCAAGGCTACTCCACAAAAATGTAATCTCGTTCACTGGGATTGGCCAGCTGAGCCATGGTCACGGATTCATGTTGATTTTATGGGACCAATTTTCAATAGGCAATTTTTAATTATCGTGGACGCGCATAGTAAATGGGTTGAATGTTTCGATATGGGAAATAATATAACTAGCAGTCGAACAATTGACGCACTAGCAATGGTATTTGCTCGTTTTGGCTTACCATCGGAACTCGTGAGCGATAATGGTACTTCATTTGTGTCGCAAGAATTTAAACACTGTTTAAAAACAAACGGCATAGTCCACAAAACATCTCCAGTTGGGAATCCTGCCACGAATGGACAAGCAGAAAATAGTGTTAAGACGCTAAAACTAGCGTTAAAAAGAGCATTAAGGGGTAAAAATATAAATTCAAATCTTAGTATCTGTCTAGCTAAATTTCTTCTCGACTATCGTAACTCTATTCATTGTACAACCGGAGCGTCACCGGCCCAGTTAATGCTAGGAAGAGATCTGAAAACAAAATTGGATATTGTAAATCCTTTTAAAAAAAAGTTGAAAGTTTTGATAAAAGATGTTAAATCGAATATAGCTAACAAGCAACATAATCAAAAAACAAATTTCAAAGGAAAGGCAAAAAGAATTTTCAGCGTTAACGATCTAGTTTTGGCAAAAGACTATGCGGTGGCGGGAAAGGTGTCTTGGCAGAAAGCGGTTGTGCAGAAAGTTTTAGGTAAACAATATTACGTAGTTAAACCATGTGAAAAACCTACTTTGTTATGGAAAAGACATGTAAGTCAATTACTTAAAAGAGATGTCATAGATTCTAACGAAATGTACGGGGAATATGTTGAATTTCAAATCACCGATACCGCCCACAAGATTAATATCAACTCAGTCAAAGAAAATAACGTGCAAGAAAAAGCACCAACAAATCAATTACTAAGCGACGAGCACAAGGCGGAAATCGGGCATGGAATTGGATCTGAAATTGAACGTAGTCCTCAAGTTAGACAAAAAATTAAGCGTAATCCTATTCCTCTTAAAAAGCACAATTTGCGTAGCGTAACTAAGAACCTCAATGAGGTAAGTAATATAAAATAATTAAATAATTTATTAGATATAACAACAGAAACACATGAATAATTATTATTATTGAATTATAATTGAACACAAGCGAACTAGGGGGGATATTGTGATATATTGAAACTTTAGCCTATGTAAACTATTTGTTATATGTATGTATATACAAAAATATGATATTGTAATAGAAGGAAATATATATATATATCTGTCAATGGCACACGTGCCCACACTTCCATAACCTTCTTCTAAAATTAGCATTGGCCTAGCACAGTCCAACTTCTAGTTCGCTTAACCATAATTTTATTCTTAAGCACTAATTGTTAATTATAAGTTCTAAGTAAATATTGGAAATAAACTTAATTGAACTAAAGTCGAATTGTTTAAGTACATTACAGGTGGTATGCCTCCTTTGACCGCGTTAGCGAAACTGACTGCTGGGCGGGTTACGGTAAAGGCGGACTTGGCAACAAACTCCTTTTGAGATTTTTTCTCTGCAAGGACCTTGCTTTTTTCGGTCAGTTTTGCTTTAAAAGTTGGGCAACCCTTAAAGTTTGCTGGATGACCTTCCTTTTGGCAGTTCACACACCATATGTCCGATTCCGCTTTTTCGTTGCGCTTGCACATTCCAGGATCGTGTTCCTTCTTGCACTTTACGCATACGTATTGGCGTCCACAGTTAGTTGCAAGGTGTCCAAAACGCTGGCAGTTTCAGCATTGTACAAGGGGATTGGATTTCAATCGCTCCCAGTGCACTCTCTGGTTCATGATCAAGGTCTTCGTGTAGACCTCGCTGACGTCACAGGATTTTCCCAGCTCTACAACAAAGTTGTTGTATACTTTGCCTGGTCTCTTCTTGGCTTTAAACGGTGTGATCTTCACCACTGGCAGTCCTTCAATCCAAAGCTCGTCTTCCACTTCAATGGCTTCATACGAGTAGTGAATCCCTTTTAGGAGCAGTAGATTTTTCCTGTCCTCTCGTGGCGTGTTCCTCGAAAGAATCCTGGTTTCCTGCGCTGATTATCGAAGTTTTGGTGTTCCGATTCTTAAATTTTACACTCAATTTTCTGCCTTTGCAGAACCTGCTGTTTTCAGCAATGTTTCCAGAAAAGCAGAACATTGGTGGCATTCCTGAGGCCTTGGCTGGGTTGGTAGTGGTGTTATTAGGAGTGGATGGCTGGGTTGGTGGTTCCAATGGTCGTATTGCCGGTTGGGTTAAAGTTGGCTTGTTGACTGCGGTTGTGGGAGCTGGCTGGTTCGTTGTCAGATAACCTGTTATAAGCTGTTGTGTAGGTAGCTGGGGTAGTGTCTTCACTGTGTTGCTGTGTTGGCTTCACGGCTCGATGGTTCAGTCTGCTGCTTTTTAGGCATGGTGGCTGCCTTTCTCGACTTGCGGGCCCGTTTTGCCCAGGTTTGGGTGATTCGCTGCCATCATTGGAGCTTCTAGATGTCTCAATCGCCTCATCCTCACTCAACATCTCTTCTCCGTTACAAGAGGTGATAGCTCCTTCGCTGTCTAAGGACTCAGTTTCCATGATCTCGTTTTCGTTGTTGCTGATGACTTGATCGTCTTCTTTGTCCGCGATGTTGTTGGGCTGTATAATATTTTTAATTATCATAGATAATCTTGGTCCGTATTCGGGGCCCAGGTCGTTGACAATCCTTTTCAGCAACGCCTCTTAAGCCGCAAAAGCTGATTCGGGATTTATTGGCTCACCCATTGCTGGATTAGCTAATTTTCTGTTTGTCACTTTCATCACTCTATTACGGATTAACTAGGTAAAGCACAAACACTTCCTTAAAAATAAAACTTGCACTGTACATTAATCCGCGTTTTTATTGTGGGATTTACCCTTTTGTAAATCCTTTGGGTAATAAACACAGGTAGCCTGCAGGTATACCTGTGTTTGTTCCTTTTATTTTTTTAATTAGGGTGGTTTAAAATTCACTGACTTTTATTTTCTTCCGCTAGCACGTCCGTGTGTGTTGGCTGACTGGCACTGAATGATCTATCTCTGAAATTTTGGAAGAGCAAGTGAGTACAAGCTTAGACATGACCAATATGATGGCTCAACTGCTCGCTCGGTTTGAAGAACAACGAATCTTCTTGAAGAACAACGAAATGAGGAGAAGAATGACTAAAAGAATCTGCTTGTACGATTGGAACAACAACGCAACGAGCAAACAAATCTACTGCAAAAACAAGAAAAGAATCTTCTCGAACAATTTGAATAACAGAAACACGTCCTCGAAAGTAGACTAGCTGCCTTTGAGAACAAGTTTGTTGCCCTTGACGAACGTATTGAAAAAATGTTTTCGTTAGTAGAGTCGAGAAGGTCGAAGATAAAATTGGGAGCATTACCAAGGAACTGGAAAAAGTTCAAAAAATAAAGGTTCGAGAAAGTTCTGGTGACTGTCCAAAGTAAAACGAAATGCATCCACCAACCTTTGATGCACAAACTTCTTGGTCAATCTACAAGAAGCAGTTTGAGGCAGCCGCAACAACAAATGGTTGGGATGACGGAAACAAGTTTATTGCTCTGACGCTTGCCCTTAGAGGTTCTGCTGCTGAGCTTTTGCAAACCATACCAGCAGACCAGAACAGCAATTTCAGTGCTCTTGTTCAGGCCATTGACAAACGCTTCGGCGATAGCCATACCAGAGTCCAGAAAAGGGGTGAAAGTCTGCAACAACTCCAAGCAGACATTGAACGGTTGGCGTACCTAGCATACCCGACTACAGGAGATGAAATTACCAACCAGATAGCAGCGGAGGCTTTTGTCCGTGCAGTTTCCGACATCAGCCTCTAGCGAGCCACTCGAACTGCTGGAAAACGCAAGCTTTCAGAAGCATTAGCCTTCGCTGGCTATGGAAGCATCAGAACAGGCTTCCTTAGGAGTTCATCGGGTAAGCGAACTTGAAGTTGAGGAATATTCTTGCAAGAGAGCTGAATGCCGTAGAAGTCAGTGAGAAGGACCTGATCAATACTGGAATTACAACAAAACCGGACATCTCCAGCGCCAGTGCAGATTGCCACCAAGAAGAGTCGCCTGTCAACATTGTGGAAACAGAAATAATACCCGCGAACAGGTGAGCAATAACATCAACGCTCCTGCTCGACCCGTTTTCCAGTCGGAAAACGAGTAAGAACCAGTTTCGAGGGGCAGAAGCTGGTTTCTGGTATCTATGGCCCCAGAACCACCATCCAAGTCTCGCAGACTAAACGAAACAATAAAAGTCTGAAAGTCGATGCAACATTAAATGGCAAAAAACAGTTGGCTACAATATGGAGAGAATATGGAAGCTAGCGAGTAGACGCATATTTTATCTGGCAATTTGTGAACCTTGTAAACTATCGAAAAGTGGTCAAAAAAGGCTGTGGTTAATTAATAAAAAAATTAACAATTTAATTTGAAACCTTAGTGTAATACTGTGCACAAACATCAGAAAATTGAAAAATAAAAATATTTTTTTACACTATTACAAATAAAATTAAAAAGAAAGAAAAAACACAGTGCCAATTCCGAACTGTCTACCTAGTGCTCTCTTATATTATGTTTAAATCTCCCCCGTCGAAACGTTCCGGCTCGAAAACACGTTCAAATAAAAGAGATTCACCGCTTAAATCTCCCCGCTCACCAACACGACCAATGGACGACGAAAAAAATTCTTGGGAAGGAAAAATGGACGCAAAATTGGAAAAACAAAGTGAGTTCATTATCACCTTACTTGCTAAAAAAAATGTCCGAAAGCGAAGCGAATATAAAACAAAAAATAGACGTAGAGATCAGTGAAATTAAAAAGAACATCTTTGACATAAACAAAAAAGTCACTCACTTAGAATCCTCATTATCAGACACTAACAATGACATGCTATCTTTTAAAACCGAATTCGCCTCGTTGAAAGAAACACTTACACATGTAAATAATGAATTAATAAGTGTTAAAGCAGACCTATCCGAAAAAAACACTGACCTTTCACAATTACAAAATGTTTTACACACTACCACCAATGAATTAAACGTTATGAAAAGCTCACTGCATACACAAGAAAACCGACAAGTTGCATGTGATGCTTTTTTATTTGGTATCCCGCATTCACCTGAAGAAAATTTGAACTCCGTTTTCAATACACTTTGCCATACAATCCGAATAGCACCACCAACTTTACAGAACATTTTTCGCACTCGCCCAAAAAACTTATCAAAAGATACCGCTATTATGATCAAATTCTCCTCAGCGTAGGACCGAAATTTTGTGCTGACTTCTATCGCGACGTTCCGGAAGAATATGAATCGCCAGCTTTGTTTACGCGATGCTGGGCTTTCTTCTGATGTTTCGATCTACTTACGGGAAAGCTTATCATCACATAGCAAAGCCTTGTTGCAATGGAGATGAAAAAATGCAAACGACTATTTTCTGTACACACTGCACGGGGATGTGTCTATGTAAAACGTCATCAAGATGAGCCAGCTGTTCTAATAGACTGCATGGAAAAATTAGAAGGTGTTGCCAGATTAGGAAATGATAGGAATAATTAATTTTAAATTCTCTTTTAACCTATTTAATTTCTTTTTTCTTCTTCTTAATTTTGAATGCTGTCTTTATTTTCATATATATTCTTAATTTGTTTTTTTTTTTTCTTAAATATAAATATATAATTGTCATTAATAATAAAAAAGAAAACTTGAATCTTAAATTCTTTACTACCTTAACTGTGCATATACATATAAAATTATAAAACATAAACACACAGAGCTTAATGCCTAAAATTGACGAGTTCCGTGATTTGTTTGAGGGGTCTAATGTTGACGTCATATGCGTGACAGAGACATGGTTGGTTGAGAGTTTGAGAGACAGTTTGTGTAGCTTGAAGGGATATAAAATTTTTCGCGTCGATAGGAAAGGTCGTATGGGTGGTGGTGTTGCAATTTTTGTCAAGAATGGTATAAAGTGTAAGCTTAAGTGTACCTCAACCTCTGATAGTGCTATCGAATATGTATTCATTGAGATAATAGGAGATGAGGATAAGCTTTTATTAGTTAATGTATATAGGCCAAATAGGAATATTGACATATCGCCGTTCATATCGTTAATGGAAAAAGTCTGTCTTCATAGTCCCAATATAATTGTATGTGGCGATTTTAATTCCAATATATTAGTAGATCATTCACTTGTCAATGGCTTGAGCTCTTTCAATTTAAGCGCTGTTAACACTACCACTGCAACACATTTTTCTAGTAACACATCTTCCTTACTTGATATATTTTGGGTGAGTAATTTGGGCAAAGTAGAGTTATATGACCAGCTGTCCGCTCCCGCCTTTTCGAAGCATGACTTACTCTACATGAACTTTGATTATAATGTAACCCCTGTTGTACAGAATATCCAATATAGAGACTTTAAACATATTAATCGTGCGTTACTAGAAGAAGGTGTTAGGAATATTGACTGGAACGTAGTTAATTACCTACCGACACCTGATCAGCAAATACAATTTTTAAACGATAGAACTTTAGCACTCTTAAATAGACATGTTCCATTAACTACAAAAAGATGCACTCCACTTTCAAAACCATGGTTTTCAAGGCATGTTCGCCAGCTTATTCTTAACCGTGACCAAGCATATAGACGCTGGAAACGATTTCGGCTACAGGAGCATTATAATGCATATCGTTTTCATCGTAACAAAGTTGTAATAGCAGTTCGCATGGCAAAGGCGTAAAATGTACTCAAACAAACTAAATCCTTCACTGAGCGGACAAGAACTCTGGAATAATCTTCGCCAGATTGGAGTAGCCAAAAGCAAAAATTTCGGTGCAAGTGATATGGACTCTAATGAGCTCAATAAGCAATTCATTTCTCTCCCGGTTCCAAGTTTGGTTGCAAACCAAACTTTTACTCCAGTGAGAATCGATGATTTGGGTTTTGGGTTTAGGTCAGTTGATAGCATCGAAGTAGTTGAAAGCATTCTATTTGTTAAATCAGATGCTGTTGGCCTCGATGAGATGAGCCCTAAATTTCTCAAGCTAATACTTCCTTTTGTTCTACCGTACATAACTTATATTTTCAACACCATTTTAATGACAGGGGAATATCCAAGGCAATGGAAATCAGCAAAAATAATACCAGTTCCAAAAAACTCAAAGAATATTGAATTTAGACCAATTGCTATCTTGCCTTTTTTGTCTAAAGTCTTTGAACGAATTTTACAAAAACAATTGACACTATATCTCAACTCTTCGAATCTTCTTACACCAAAACAGTCTGGTTTTCGAAAGGGGCATAGTAGTATAACAGCTCTATTAAAAATAACAGAAGATATACGTCAAGCTTTGGACAAAGAAAACGTTAGCTTTCTCATTCTTTTAGATTTCTCCAAGGCTTTTGACATGGTTGACCACTCCGTTTTATGTGATAAACTTCTTCAGTTCTTCAATTTTTCGACTTATGCTGTTAAGCTCCTTTTTTCCTACTTGTCTGATCGAAAACAGACCGTACAGTTAAACAACGTTCTGTCTGATTTTCTTCCATCTTTTCGTGGTGTTCCGCAAGGCTCTATTTTGGGTCCTCTTTTGTTTTCTCTTTACGTTAATGAATTGCCGTCTATAGTTAAAAATTGTTCTACCCAAATGTATGCCGATGACGTGCAATTGTATTTTAGTTGCCCTTAAGGACTAATAGAGCACGGTGTGTGTTGTGTCAACGAAGATCTTTAAGGCATTTCGCGTTGGTCTCATCAAAATAGTCTTTTGTTAAATCCCAAAAAATCTGTTTCCAATGTGATATCTAAAAAGCGATCGATCTTTCATACTTCCCTCCTGTGATCTTGCAAAACACCCCAGTTAATTATGTTGAAACTGCAAAAAATCTTGGCGTGATTTTTAACAGGACGTTAACATGGAATAACGACATAAATAGCGTTGTTGGTAAAACCTATGGTATTCTTCGAACTTTGTGGGCAACACAGTTCTTCACACCTCTAAGAATACGAATGCTGCTGGTAAAAACGCTTGTTGTACCGACCCTTATTTATGGTTCTGAAATTTATTCACACTATGACTCGGTCAGTAAATGAAAACTCAATGTAGCTTTCAATAGTCTAACACGTTATATTTTCGGAATTCGTAGATATGAGAGTATTTCTAATTTCTCTAAGTGTATTTTAAATATGACCTTAGAAAACTTTCTTAATTACCGTGTACTCACTATGCTAACAAACATTCTTATGAACAATCAGCCCCAGTATCTCAGCGAAATCATAAGTATGGCATCCTCGCAAAGAACAAGAATATTGATTCATCCACGCTATACTTCTCTTATATCTGAACGTCAGTTTTTTGTCCATTCAACTCGCCTATGGAATGCTCTACCGCGCAATATAAGGGAAGTGAATGATGCTGCAAGATTAAAGGATAAACTAAGAATTTATTTTTCTCAATTGTAATTACCAACAACCAATCTATAGGTATCCACATTATTATACCTTTTTGACTGCTACCTCTCCTTCTCTTTTCTTTCACCCTTTTATCTTATCTTCTCTATATACTTAATCTTACTTCTCACTTACTATCTTACCTTCCTAATTAAAAATTTGGATTCATTCCACGCCTTGCATTATATAAAATTTCCTTATATCTCTTAAGAAAATGTTATATTCTAGCTTTCATACTCATTATATTATAACATATCATAGCTTATATCTAAGTTAAAAGACAATCTGTCTTAATGTATATAAGCAATTCATAAATAAATAAATAAATTAAATTAAATTAAATTAAAAATTGACACCGGTGCCACAGCCTCCATTGTGCGAAAAGACTTGGTCAAGATGACGTGGCTACATAACACCAATGGCTACCGTCTTAAAACTGTGATACGTGAGGCAGCAAGAGTGTATGGAGAAGTTCGTCTTATAATCCGTTTGGCAGAACTAGATTTTTCGCATCTATTTTTGGTAGCAGATATATGTGACGAGTGCATAATTGGAATCGACTTTATGAAAGAGCACGGAGTGATTCTGAACATCGGTAATTAAGTGGTGAAGCACCCAAAATGTAGAGATTCCTATGGTTTATGGCAACGAAAACTCAGCAACTCTAAGAACTGTCATCAAAGAAGACATATGCTTGCCTCCCTCTTCGGAAGTGATTTTTTGGACAAAAATAGAGGGCGATTTAGGTAGCCATCGATACCTCATGGAAGAACCAGAGTCTGAGCAATCTTTCCAAAACATCATCTTAGGAAAGACTCTTGTGGAACCAAAGAACAACATGCTACCCGTACGGAAACTGAACATAAACCCTCCGAGGTCAAGCTCAGGAAAGGAGAAATAATTGGAAAATGCAATATCTGTCCGCAATAACTAAGATCACAGAAATGAAATTGGGCAAATCTATGGACCCCGAAAAATTCAGCTCCATGAAAGCCAAAATTCTGAAGCCATCCAATCTAAGTCAACATCAGGTTAGTGTGTTGCTGGAAGCCTTCTTCATGAGTACACTGATATATTTTCTTCACCGAGTGGACAGTATGGTCGAACACAACTGGTACAGCATCGAAAAATAAACTTTTGACGAACATTGTGAAAACCTTAAGGCTGATAAATGTTTGCTTTTCAAAACCGAAGTTAAATACCTGGGACATATCATCTCACCCCAACGAGTAAAGACGGATCCGGAAAAAGTTGATACTGTGAAGAATGTGAAGAACACCACCGGATAACCACCAACTCCGTAGCTTTCTTGGTCTAGGCACATATTATCAGCGCTTTGTGAAGGAATTTGCTGGAATCCCTAAGAGCTTGCATCAACTTACTGAAAAGGGGGATCCGTTCAATTGGTCAGGTGAGTGCGAGAAAAGTTTCCAGGAACTCAAGGTTCGTTTGTGTTATTATCCTGTGCTGACCTGTCCGACTCCTGGAAAACCTTTCATCATCGCCACCGATGCCAGTAACGTTGGAATTGAAGCTATACTATCACAAGTTCATGACGGAGAAGAAAAAGTCGTCGCCTACTACAGTAACGTACTCTCGAGGCCAGAGCCCATTAATTATTGTGCGACCAGAAGGGAACTTCTAGCTTTGATTTTGGCCACAAAGACCTTCCATAAGTACATCTACGTCAACAGACAGAAGTTCCCCTTGGAACAGATCATGGTGCGCTGAAATGGCTTCTGAACTTCAAAAATCCCGAAGGTCAAGTGGCTAGATGGATCGAGAGACTGCAGACATACGACTACCGAATTCGACATCGGAAAGGAAAGTTGCACTCAAACGCAGATGCATTGTCTCGGCGACTGTGTAAACAGGTTTGTAAGCATTGCACGCGTCAAGAAGAAAAGGAAACAGTTGCCATCATGCTAACACGAGCCGATCCCATTAACGGTTGGACTGGAGCAATGAAGAACTGAGGTCTGCCCAACAAGAAAATTCGGATATTGAGCAAATTCTTGCATTGAAGGAACAGTAAGAAAAACCAGAATGGGGTGACCATCTCCGATAGAAGTCCAGCTCTCAAAGCATATTGGGCACAGTGGGACTCGCTTCATATGCAAGAAGGACTACTAAGGCGCAAATGGGAGTCTGCAGATGGCAAGTCTTATGTGATATAGTTGATAGTGCCTAGATCAAAGGTTAATTACGTTTTTTCGAGAGATGCATGATGGAGCATCTGGACGTCATTTGGAAGTCAAAAACGCTGGAAAAGATACGACAACGGTTCTACTGGCTACATGCAAGAGATGATGTCGAAAAGTGGTCCCGAAAATGTGATACTTGTGCTGCTACCAAGGGACAAGGTAGAAAGCTTCAAAGTAAAATGCAGTAGTACAATGTGGGCACACCTTTCGAGAGAATAGTAGTAGATGTTGCAGCTCCATTTCCGGAGACCAACAGCAGAAATCGATACATCCTTGTAGTCATGGATTACTTCAGCAAGTGTCAACCAAAACAGTAGTTGATCAGATTGTCTTGAATTGGGTGAGCAGGTTCGGTTCCTTTGGAATTGCATTCTGACCAAGCAAGGAACTTAGGATTTAACATCTTCCAGGAGGTTTTCTATCTCCTTGGCATCAAGAAGACGAGGACAACACCGGTTCATCCACAATCTGATGAAATGGTCGAACGATTCAACAGGACGTTTAAGGAACATTTGTCCAAAGTTCTATGTGACTACCAACGAGACTGGGACCGCCATATTCCATTGTTCTTGAGAGCCTATCGAAGTGTGGTTCATAATTCAACAGGATATACACCATCGAAAATCCTGTTCGTCACAACAATACTTGTGAAGTAAAATTTGGATGCCGTACCATAGAACCGGAAGGGCTAAATGAATATTTGTATAACCTCAAAGAAAGACTCATTGAAATTCATCAACGGACAAGGAAAACCATAAAAACAGCTAGTGATAGGATGAAAACACGGTACGACGCTCGTGCAACAGCGATGGGATTCCAAGAAGGAGACCTGGTGTGGTTTTACACTCCCCATCGACAAAAAGGACTGCCACCAAAACTTAAACAAAACTGGGAAGGCCCATACACCGTTGTGAAGCGAATCAATGATGTAGTTACCCGCATTCAAAGAGGGTTTAGAGGGAAGCTTAACGTAGTTCACTGTGACTGTTAACATCGCTATAACGGGGGTGACGGGAGTAATGGATTATTATGCAAGCAACGACATCTTTAATTCTTCTATAATAGAATTAATTAGTACTGAGTTGCGCTCCATCTTTGAACAAAAGTTAAATTAATGTTATCCAATACCTAAACCACTCTCATCATTAGCCAATACCTAAACCACTCTTATCGTTATCCAATGCCTAAACCACTCTCATCGTTATCCAATACCTTAACCACTCTCATTGAAAATCTGAACACACTTTCAAACGAAACTCACGAGCGAAAACCAAAACACCCGTACACTTTAAAACTGAACTGATATTCAAATAAATTATATCTACATTACAATTATTTCTTATACCTAGATTAAGATTACATACATGTATATACATTTTCTTAACTTATCTTATCTCTAGTTTGTTATTATCCTTAACAAACATTAACAAGTCTGCAAAGTGGATAACGACCGACGATGAGAAGCATCCCCTATCCATAAACATAATGATCACAGATGTGTGTCATAAACACAATCTGCGAGATCATTTACTGTTTCTCTGAAAAGGGATCGAAGCGACACAGCGTCGCTGTCCACTTTGGATCTTAGATATTTTCAACGTTTCTACAGTCATAAAAGTACCTATGAGTAATATACATAAATAAACCACTGCAACTGCTATAATATTATATAATTGGTCGAAAGCTTTTGAAATACTTGTGGAGGAGAAGCACATTCCAGAAACCTAGAAGATTCTGGTAGCTTTGTCTCGAATATAAATACACGTCCACCAGTCCGAAAACCTCATTTTGATTTTAGAAGCGAATGGATAAAAGTGGGTGTAAAAATAGTGAATTAAAAGTTGGTGCTTGTTTATAATAAAAGAAGTATGACCGTTTAAAGGAACCTACCTACCTATCTACCTACCTATTTTAATTTTCCCCAGACTGACTTTTTCTCAGAATTTCAACAACGCACATCTAAATCATCAAAATTTAATAGAAAGTCACCGTACCATTTTATTCAAACAAGTTTTGTGTTGTGTCGTTTATAAATCGGATTTAAAAACCACTATCCCGCATTATAGGAAATACTTAAAGCTACAAAGGTAATTACGTGAAAATATTAATACTGTATACTAGTACTTCATAAGTAGGTACATATTAATAACACACACACACAAATACAGTTGTTTTATAACGGATAATTTCTTCTTTTTCAACGCCGACGACACGGTGTGGTATGATATCTATGGCATCATATCGGAAATCTCGTAATAAAACATCAACTGCACCCAACGGTGCATAAATGCAAATATTTCTATTTTTCCCACTCAGGACATTTCAAACAAAAACAAGGACAACAGCAAACAAAAAGAAACAAATTTGAAGAACAGCTTGGGATGCGAGGACTTCTTTTATGAGTTTACTCTTTGCCATTTAGATCATCCTGGCCTGGCATCCTAAAGCAGCAGTACCAACATCAGAACTAAATCACTCGGTAGAGAAATTTCTTATATACTAATGCCATCGGAGCAATGACAATTTTCAATAAGATTTATGCCGCACAATGACTGCTCCTTGCCAAAAGCATAGTCTACAAGCAGCAAGAGGAAAAGGCGGTAGCAACAGCATGAACACTGAACAGCACTACAGCCAGCACCAAGAAGCTCGTCTTTTGGCATTAGAAAGACGAAACCCTTCTCCGCATGGTGGCACGGCGCGCGGTGGCATGCAATTTGCTAGCTAACTTCTTGAAATTCATATTCGATTTTGTGCTGTGCCTCATTGCAAGGATATACTAAAAACAACACAAACTCACACTGTTTAAGCATGTGCAATGAATCATGCGATGCTGTAAGCTGTAGTATTGGAACCCTATTGAATTGCAAGTTAATAATACATAGGACATAGGAAAAACGAAATAGGACGAATTTCAAATAAATTTTAAATTTCGGTAGAATTTAATGTGATGCCAAAAATGTGTACCTACATAAATAGTCTTCTAGTTGATAGTCTTCTATAGCAAATAAAGATTAGACATGTGTGTGTTGGATTTGGTAAACAGAAAAATTATGAATTAATTCACAGAGGATACAAAAATGATAATTTATAAAATTCTTTAAGTAAGAGTTTTTCAAAACTTGAAGACAAAAAAAATTGTTATTACTATTCCGTATATAAGGAACGGTATCTTTAGACCCGCAGCCAAGTAGGCACCCCCTGGGTTTTGACAAAGGCCACTCTTCCTATGTAAATTATGTAAGAACAAAATTCGAATAGTATAACTTAATAATAGAATTTCTTTCAACCTTCGTATCTACTGGCCTTGGAACCCTTATCGCAGTGGTAAGCTGGTAGAATAGGTAATTAAAACATTTTCTTCGCTTTGGTACTCAAACTACTTCTCAATATTATCGTACTTTGAAAAAGTTTCAAAAACCGTGTTGAGGCAATACAATACAACTTCATTCGATTTGCTTTAAAAGGCTTACCCTGGAATGATCCATATAATTTGCCACCTTATGAACACATACATACATAAATCAGAGGCGGGTTAATAATAAATTAAATATTTATTCATCAATTTGCAAGCATGATATTATTGGCTTAAACCTATTACCACCTGCGAGAATTTGAACTATTTAACGTAGATTTTCATAGAACTAATTATTATTATTATTAGTCCAGGCAAATTAGATTTTGGCTTGGATGTATCATATAGGATCTTAGATTTTTGTGGGCTTCGATCAGAAATAATATAAGCAACGAGAACATGAGGTTGCTCCCGCTCCAGAAGATGTGCTATTTGCAGGAAAAATTAGAACGTGCAAAAAAGTGCATCATTCACTACCTGTTTTTTGTTATTTTCCTATGTAACTTTGGAAATGGTATGCATCTTAGGAACAAAAATTCAAAACAAATTTAGTTTGTTATAAAATTTTCCACAAGATGACATTTATACAGGGTGTCCCATTAACAATGGTCCAAACCAAAACTGGTGAAAGGCCAGGCCATGGCCTTTCAGAATTTGGTAACTTTTCTATACCGAATCATATCGGTTTTCGAGTAACGGCTATTTTTTGAAATTTGAAAAAAATCTAACTTTGAACCAGTTTTTTGCTCACCCTGTCCATAATTGATTTTTGTTTTTTACAAATTTTCCATTAAAAAATTCACTTATAGTTTCACTAACTTTACTGAGTAAAATATTTTTAATTGGCATTACCATTTGCCTACAAATCATTAGTTAATATTGAACTTTGCCAAAATTAATTTTTGACCTCAATCTTCTGATGAGCCCCCTGAATAAAATTCGTATGGCTCAATACAGGTTTTATATTTCAAAAATTGCCTATTTTTCTTTAGTTTTAAAAAAGGTATTAAACTAGCCAAAGCTATGTTTAAATAGACAGTTATAACCGTTTGAACCCAATCAAACAGGTTCAAAATCAAACAAAAATAAAACATTTTTGTTCAAATATTTCGATAAAATTAGAATTTCACTTCAAATATAACTCCGAAAGAGCTGAATTTTGGTGGAGATCTTTGTTTTGATGTCTTAAATAAATACCTTTAATTTGGACAAGGACCTTCTAATTTCTGTGGTGAAAGCGTAAAAATCCAGTATTTTTGAAAAATTTTCGAAAACCATCAGGTTTTTTAAGAAGTGTCTTTGGAAAACTTGTATCTTATAGCATTCTAAAAAAAAACCATTAGGATACATTTTTCCGTTAGACCAAAAATTTTGAGACAAATGTGCGCAAATGCAACGGTGTGGAAAATACCACATTAAAGTATAAAAACACATTTTGACCCCGTTTTCTCAAAATCTCTTGCTCCAACGAAAAAAGGAGTTAATCTTTTTTCTGTAGAATTTTATAAGCTACATGTTTTCCAAAGACATTTCTTAAAAAACCTGATGGTTTTCGAAAAATTTTCAAATATACTGGATTTGTACTCTTTCACCACAGAAAATTAAAAGTCCTTGTCAAAATTAAAGGTATTTATTTAAGAAATGCGTAAGACATCAAAACGAAGATCTCCACCAAAATTCAGCTCTTTCGGAGTTATATTTGAAGTGAAATTCTAATTTTACCGAAATATTTGAACAAAAATGTTTTACCATTGTTAATGGGACACCCTGTATAAAACTTTCTGGTGTAAATAATGTTAATAATTATTTTAATTTATTTAAAAAAGCATTTTTTCATACGATTTTTGTTCTTTTCGATATCAAAGTCACTAAAAAAGAAAATAAATATTATAAGGATACTTTACTATAGTTAAGGGTTCCGAGTATGTGTACAAAAATAAGCGCCACCTTAAATGTTTAACTTTGACCACTGCATTGACGCAAACATTTCGCGGTGCACTTAATTAACATTATCTCTCATGACGAACCTATCAGACCGATTTAAATCGGGTTTCAATATTTCGTTTTGTAATTCCATAGAGTACTTGAGTCCACATTTATAGTAGAATCGTACCATTTTTTATCTGTCCGTTTAGCGTTTCAAAACTACTCCGTTTTTTACAGCTTTTTCTGACTTCAACGCTGTATAGCAACAAAAATATAACACCAAAAAGTTTTATATAAATGTCATCTTGTGGAAAATTTTATAACAAACAAAATTTGTTTTTAAGTTTTTTTTCTTAAGATGCATATTTCCAAAAGTTACATATATAGGAAAATAACAAAAAACAGGGCGTGAATAATGCGCTTTCTTGCACGTTCTGATTTTCCTGCAAATAGCACACCTTTTTGAGCGGGAGCAACCTCATGTTCTCGTTGCTTATATTATTTCTGATCGAATCCCACAAAAATCTAAGATCCTATATGTTACATCCATATAATGCTTTAATTTGATCCTAATTTGCCTGGACTATACGGGTGTCCGGTAATTCGAGTGCCATACTTTGGGATGCGATTTGTGGTCGTATTCTAAGAAAAATATTATTTTACAGTAAAGTCCGATTTTGAACTTTGACATCACTTTTTGACGATTTAAGAAAAGGCTAACTTTGATCTACCCTGACCCATGTTAAGATCAATTTCTCTGTCAGTACTAATGGTATGGACCTCATTTTGGATATTTATTTTAGAAGAAATACTAGCATTTAAAACTAAGTTTAAACTGAGCTGATATGTTTTTAGGGCTGCCAGATATTCAATTTTAAATGGTGTTCAATTTTTCTTGCCCCAGCAAAATTTTGACTTTGAGGTTAATTGTTTTCAAAAAATGCGTAATAAACATAGGATTTTCTTATTTTAACCTAATTTACAAAACAATAATAACGACAATAACTCATTAATAAGTGCACCCAATTTTTTTTATTTTATGTACACACAAATACAGTAATTATAAGTGCTCAAAGTGCCCTCCTGCTTTTTGAATGCATGCTAGAGCCCGTTTTTGGATTTAATTTTGAATGTTTATTCTCGATAACTCTTGCCTTACTTTTAGTGATCCTTCGGAGATACGTTGTTCTAATTCAGTTTAAGTTGTAATTATAAGTGCTCAAAGTGCCCTCCTGCTTTTTGAATGCATGCTAGAGCCCGTTTTTGGATTTAATTTTGAATGTTTATTCTCGATAACTCTTGCCTTACTTTTAGTGATCCTTCGGAGATACGTTGTTCTAATTCAGTTTAAGTTGTTATTTCAGATGAGTAAACGATTTCTCTTGTTCGTCTCCATACATAAAAATCCAGCACAGTAAGATCGGGAGATCTGGTAGATTATTTTGTAAAAACTCAAGATAGTTAGTAGAATTAAGTCGAAGTGGTAATTTGAAAGGCCCGATTAATTTATTTTCAATTACACCTGCCCACATATTGACACCGAATCTGTGCCGAAATGATATTTGCCGTCTTGAATGTGGATTGCATGAATGGAGATTATGGAAATTCATAATACCATCTCTTGTGAATTGAGATTCGTCTGTCCAAAGAATTCTGTTATTTAACTGGTTGTCATCCAAGCTTCTCTCTAGCACACAGTTATAAAATTCGAGTCTCTTTTCAAAAAGCGCTCTTATTCGTGACTTAACTTGATAATCTGATGAATGAACTTGTTTTTCTATTCTTTTATACCACTTATTTAGTTAACTTATCCGTTAAACATTTATACCCCAAATTTAACTCTCCCTGAGGTTTCGACAGCAAGTCAAGTGGGCATAAGTACACTTTTAACCCTTTTTGTAAGTGCAGTCTTAAAAGTAACCTAAAAACTATCAATTCTTGGAAAACCACTTCAATTGCCAAGTGCTGCAGTAAAAATAGGTAAAAAGAAACCAAAATTCGATTTTTTACCTGTTAGCAATCCTAACAAATATCGTGGCATATCGTTTATGAACTCTGTAATGAAGATATTCACTGGCGCCATTCTTGACAGGCTTGCAATCTGGGTACAACAAAACAATCTACTGAGCGAGTTTCAAGCTGGTTTCAAGAAAGAGTATTCCACAGTTGATAATATTTTTCACTCACTTGTATTGCTAGGTCTTACCTTGACAGGGGAAAGAGTTATATGGATTCTTCGATGATTTCAAAGCAGCTTTTGACTCAGTCGATAGGTACAGCCTTTTTTTACGAGTTAAGCTGCCTCGGATTTTCCACAAAAATGCTAACAGTAATACAAGGTCTTTATGAAAATATTGCAACGGCAGTTTGGGATGGAAACGAGAGGTCCGATTGGTTTCATACGAATACTGGAGTTAAGCAAGGCTGATTGCTTAGTCCACTTCTCTTTTCGCTCTTTTTGGATGACCTATCATCGGCTTTGAGTGGAGGAATTACTTATGCTGGAGTTAACATCAAAGTGCTTATGTATGCTGACGATATCGTCATACAAGCTGAGTCCCCGAAAAAGATGCAAATGATGATTAACAAATTGCAAGACTACTGTCGCTTGTGGAGCCTCACGGTTAACACCAACAAATTAAAAATTCTGATTTTTCGCAATGGAACAGGCAGATATGCAAAAGATGAAAAATGGACCTGGGAAAATGAACCGCTTGAAATCGTAAGGGAATATAAATATCTAGGAGTACTCATAATAGTCCAGTAACTTTGTCGTTTGTATGGAAGGCACCCTTTGCGTCAAATCTGGTATTTCTGATTTTTTGCTCAGTTGTTCAGGATATTGACCTAGTAAATAACCTAAGTTTTCGACCTCCAGCGTCGACCGCCTCATGGTCAAAAATCGGAAAAAACGCGGCTTTTTCGCGCTTTTTTCAGTTATTAGCGATTTTAGTCCTTTTTTTCACCTTGAGTCATTTTTTTAGATAATCGCCCCTCCTATCTTAAAGGGGGTATATAGACCCTTCTTCCGGTATGATTGTCCTATTGGTCTCAAATTGGAGCAAAGTAGATTACTTTGAAATCGTTGAACAATGTTTTTATTTATAGGACTCATGTTTTGAACAGCTTACAGAGATGGCGCTACGAAGTCAGTCTAGAACCATGTGCAAAAGCTTGCAGCGCAACCTGGTTCTCAATAACTATTCCAATGACCGATATTCTATTCTCACAATCTCTACAATCCTTAAAACCAGAGGAGAGCTACTTCGTCTGAATTACCAACCGTGTGGCCCAGTGAGATATACAGAGTGTTCACTGTGCAACCTCAGATCAACAGAAAACACTTACCATTTCTTAGCCATCTGTCCCGTTCTGAAAGAAATAAGACAGGCCTATTGGGGAAAACCTACCTTAACTTCGAGTGAAGCTGTTGAAGCCCTAAGTCGCTTTAAGATATCGCAACCAAATCTTAAATGAAGCTTTTTGATAACATTAGAAATTTTTTAAACTTTCAATATTAATTACCTATATACATACATACATATTATATCTACTTTTACTTAAATGTTTATGAAACAAAATAAAAAAAAAATAAATCGGGTGGCACAACGGCTCATGAAGAACCAGGGCCTAGTGACTAACAACTCGCAACCATTCTTGTGTGCGCCTTTTCGACAGGAATGGAAGGGACCTACAATTTTATGCCGAATCCGAACGGCTAGACGAGAAGCACTTTTTCGTGACAAGTGATACTCTTGGAGGATTTGTCAATTCCTCGCAAGAGGCAGTAGCCCTGAAAAAAAACTTTTTAGTTTTTTAGGTGGACGCGGCTGGGAAGCGATCCCAGACCTCCAGCGTGACAGTCGAACGCACTAACCATTACGCTACGGGCTACTACATGAAACAAAGAAAATTGTAATAATTCGAAAATAATACTCTTTTTTTTCTGGCTGACGGCAAAAGCCAATGATATATATTGTGAATTTGTAAAACATGATTTTATAAATCTTTTGTTCAATAATATCAAAAAAGGCCAAAATTGCAACAGAAGCTTTTTTAATTGAATTTTGATCAGTAACCATTACTGAACAACATATCCAAAATCGGACAAAATCAGTCCATGGGAACACCCCGAAAAACGGGTTTAAAAATGGGGGATTTATTGGTATGTTGTTTTGCTTGTTATTTATGTAACGTTGCGATTTTTTTTAACTATGTTATCACTGGTGGATCCTAGAAGTGACCACATAAGTTTTAAATTCATCCATGATATATTTTTGTTGCTATCTAACTATAAACTAATAAAAAAATATTAAAAACTAAGTTATTTGGAAGCACTCACGAAACAGGTAAGAAATTGTCCGATTCTGTTAAAAATTTGGAATTAATATAATGATATTTTATGAAAGTTAAGGGTTCCAAGTTATGTGTACAAAAATAAGCGCCAACTTAATTGTCCTGCTTTGAACACATCAATGATGCAAACATTGCGCGTTGCATTTAGTTAAAATCATGCTTCTAGCCAAAACTTTAAGACTGATTTGGGTCGGATTTAAAATTTCGTCTTGATATACTCTAGAGCAGCGATTCCCAAACTTTTTGAGCTCTGGAACCCTTAACAAGGTAAAAATATATTTCGGAACCCCGACTCTTAACGATAGCAAAAGATGAAAAACAACACAATTGATTTCAAAATAAATTTTTGGTTTATATTTCATGTGAGTGTGGTTCGTAATTTTTTTTATGAAATTGGGTGCTGTTTATCATTTTTGTTTGATTTTTTTTTTAATTATGAGAAGCTAACACTTCGATACAAAGAAATTTTCTAATATTTTCAGCTTTCTTTCTAAAAATGTATAATTTAATAAATTAAATATGATTGTAATAGCTTCATTGGGAAAAATTAATAAAAAAAGTTATAAACTAAATAATTTGTATTAAAAAAACCTTAAAAACCACTAACAAATGTTGAAAGGTTTCAATATGTTGTGGAAATACTACAGCAAAATAATTTGTACGCAGTTATGTGGAATATTGTGCAAACCAAATTTGCTTTACTTTATTAATCGTAAATAAAACAAAAAATTATAGGTAATTGCTTTTTATAAAAAACGCGTTTTGAATGACTTTGGCCACGACAAATTATGAAAAAAATGCATCAAAATTATAAGACTACTTGACATAAAACGAAACGACGTACGCAGCTTATAAGTACAATCTCCTAATAAGGCTGCAAAAGAGCAGAGAAATATTGATTCCCCTAATATTTTTCCAGTGAAATTAACAATCCATGTAGCCATGTAGTAATGAAACCCTAAAAAATAATCAAAAGTATAAGAATTTATTCTGTATAATCAATAAGTAAGGGATCATTGATTGATTAGCAACGAGATAATAAGAAATACGTTTACGCGGCCAAAGTCACCCGAAACTGCAGAATGACTTTGGCCACCGAATTTTATATTTTCAAAAACTAAACTAGCTAACTGATTTGTCTAAAATTAACGAAACTTGTGCAAAAAAATCTCCAAAAGTTATTAATTTTTTTAAATGCGTCAAAGTCACCCGGTTTCACGGTACTAAAAAAAATGTTTGTGTTTTTAATTTTTGTTTTGAGAAAGCCGCGGAACCCTGAAAACTATTCGGCGGAACCCCAGGGGTCCGCGGAACACATTTTGGGAGCCGAGGCTCTAGAGTATTTAATTCCAAAATTTTAACAGAATCGGACAATTTCTTACCTGTTTCTTGAGTGCTTACAAATAACTCAGTTTTTAATATTTTTTCTTTAGTTTATGTGGTCACACCTAGGATCCACCAGTGATAACATAGTTAAAAAGAAATCGCAACTTTATAAAAATAACAAGCAAAAACAACATACCAATAAATCCGCCATTTTGAAACCCTTTTTTCGGGGTGTTCCCATGGACCGATTTTGATCGATTTTGGATATGTTGTTCAATAGTGGTTACTGGTCAAAATTAAAATTAAAAAAGCTTCTGTTGCAATTTTGCCCACGTTAATTCACTAATTGCCTGGACTATATTGCTTACTGATATTAAAAGATTTTTCATGAGCACGTTATTTTTTACCTCGTGTTAAGAAATCATAGGTTATCTTCAAAAAATAAAAATAATATAATATAATAACTTATGTATGTCAAGTTAGCACTACATTTGTGGAAATTCAAAAAAGTAAATATGCAGTTAATTGTAGCTTTTTTTTGTAGCTCTACTATTTTTTAAAAAAATGGTTAGTAGTGCTAACTTGATATCAACTTGGCACTACACTTTGTGAAATTCCAAAAACTAAGTACGCAGTTAATTCAAACTATTTAGTAGTAAATTAGATGTGGAAAGAAAAAAATTCTAAAAAAATTTTTGAGTACTATTTTTAATATTAAAAAAAAAAAATAGTATGTAGTGCTAACTTGATATAAACTTGGCACTACACTTTCTGAAATTCTAAAAACTAAGTACGCAGTTAATTCAAGCTATTTAGTAGTAAATTAGTTGTGGAGAAAAAAAAATTCCAAAAAATTTGTTGCCGTACTTTTTTAAAAAAATAAGACTAGGTAGTGCTAAATTGACACTGGTGAACTCAGCCATTAAAAAGGGAAATTCGAAAACAAAACATGCCATTATTTAAAGCTTTTTAGTAGTAAATTAATTGTGGAGAGAAAAAAATTCCAAAAAATTTGTTGCCGTACTTTTTTAAAAAAATAAGAGTAGGTAGTGCTAACTTGACACTGGTGAACTCAGCCATTAAAAAGGGAAATTCGAAAATAAAACATGCCATTATTTAAAGCTTTTTAGTAGTAAATTAGTTGTGGAGTGAAAAAAATTCCAAAAAATTTGTTGCCGTACTTTTTTTAAAAAAAAAAAGAGTAGGTAGTGCTAACTTGACACTGGTGAACTCAGCCATTAAAAAGGGAAATTCGAAAATAAAACATGCCATTATTTAAAGCTTTTTACTAGTAAATTAGTTGTGGAGAGAAAAAAAATTTGTTGCCGTACTTTTTTAAAAAAATAAGAGTAGGTAGTGCTAACTTGACACTGGTGAACTCAGCCATTTAAAAGGGAAATTCGAAAATAAAACATGCCATTATTTAAAGCTTTTTAGTAGTAAATTAGTGGTGGAGAGAAAAAAATTCCAAAAATTTTGTTGCCGTACTTTTTTAAAAAATAAGAGTAGGTAGTGCTAACTTGACACTGGTGAACTCAGCCAGTAAAAAGGGAAATTTGAAAATAAAACATGCCATTATTTAAAGCTTTTTAGTAGTATATTAGTGGTGGAGAAAAAAAAAATCCAAAAAATTTGTTGCCGTACTTTTTTAAAAAAAATAAGAGTAGTTAGTGCTAACTTGACACTGGTGAACTCATCCATTAAAAAGGTAATTCGAAAATAAAACATGCCATTATTTAAAGCTTTTTAGTAGTAAATTAGCTGTGGAGAGAAAAAAATTCCAAAAAATTTGTTGCCGTACTTTTTAAAAAAAATAAGAGTAGGTAGTGCTAACTTGACACTGGTAAACTCATCCATTAAAAAGGGAAATTCGAAAATAAAACATGCCATTATTTAAAGCTTTTTACTAGTAAATTAGTTGTGGAGAGAAAAAAAATCCAAAAAATTTGTTGCCGTACTTTTTTTTTTAAATAAGAGTAGGTAGTGCTTACTTGACACTGGTGAACTCAGCCACTTAAAAGGGAAATTCGAAAATAAAACATGCCATTATTTAAAGCTTTTTACTAGTAAATTAGTTGTGGAGAGAAAAAAATTCCAAAAAATTTGTTGCCGTACTTTTTTAAAAAAATAAGAGTAGGTAGTGCTTATTTGACACTGGTGAACTCATCCAATAAAAAGGAAAATTCGAAAATAAAACATGCCATTATTTAAAGCTTTTTAGAAGTAAATTAGTTGTGGAGAGAAAAAAATTCCAAAAAATTTGTTGCCGTACTTTTTTAAAAAAATAAGAGTAGGTAGTGCTAACTTGACACTGGTGAACTCATCCATTAAAAAGGGAAATTCGAAAATAAAACATGCCATTATTTAAAGCTTTTTACTAGTAAACTAGTTGTGGAGAGAAAAAAAATCCAAAAAATTTGTTGCCGTACTTTTGAAAAAAAAATAAGAGTAGGTAGTGCTAACTTGACACTGGTGAACTCAGCCATTTAAAAGGGAAATTCGAAAATAAAACATGCCATTATTTAAAGCTTTTTACTAGTAAATTAGTTGTGGAGAGAAAAAAAATCCAAAAAATTTGTTGCCGTACTTTTTTTAAAAAATAAGAGTAGGTAGTGCTAACTTGACACTGGTGAACTCAGCCATTAAAAAGGGAAATTCGAAAATAAAACATGCCATTATTTAAACCTTTTTCCTAGTAAATTAGTTGTGGAGAGAAAAATATTCCAAAAAATTTTTTGCCGTACTTTTTTAAAAAAATAAGAGTTGTTAGTGCTAACTTGACACTGGTGAACTCAGCCATTAAAAAGGGAAATTCGAAAATAAAACATGCCATTATTTAAAGCTTTTTACTAGTAAATTAGTTGTGGAGAGAAAAAAAATTTGTTGCCGTACTTTTTTAAAAAAATAAGAGTAGGTAGTGCTAACTTGTCACTGGTGAACTCAGCCATTAAAAAGGGAAATTCGAAAATAAAACATGCCATTATTTAAAGCGTTTTACTAGTAAATTAGTTGTGGAGAGAAAAAAAAACCAAAAAATTTGTTGCCGTACTTTTTTAAAAAAAATAAGAGTAGGTAGTGCTAACTTGACACTGGTGAACTCAGCCATTTAAAAGGGAAATTCGAAAATAAAACATGCCATTATTTAAAGCTTTTTACTAGTAAATTAGTTGTGGAGAGAAAAAAATTCCAAAAAATTTGTTGCCGTACTTTTTTTTAAAAATAAGAGTAGGTAGTGCTAACTTGACACTGGTGAACTCAACCACTAAAAAGGGAAATTCGAAAATAAAACATGCCATTATTTAAAGCTTTTTACTAGTAAATTAGTTGTGGAGAGAAAAAAATTCCAAAAAATTTGTTGCCGTACTTTTTTAAAAAAATAAGAGTAGGTAGTGCTAACTTGACACTGGTGAACTCATCCATTAAAAAGGAAATTCGAAAATAAAACATGCCATTATTTAAAGCTTTTTAGTAGTAAATTAGTTTTGGAGAGAAAAAAATTCCAAAAAATTTGTTGCCGTACTTTAAAAAAAAAATAAGGATAGCTAGTGCTAACTTGACACTGGTGAACTCAGCCATTAAAAAGGGAAATTCGAAAATAAAACATGCCATTATTCAAAGCTTTTTAGTAGTAAATTAGTTGTGGAGAGAAAAAAATTCCAAAAAATTTGTTGCCGTACTTTTTTAAAAAAATAAGAGTAGGTAGTGCTAACTTGACACTGGTGAACTCATCCATAAAAAAGGAAAATTCGAAAATAAAACATGCCATTATTTAAAGGTTTTTAGTAGTAAATTAGTTGTGGAGAGAAAAAAATTCCAAAAAATTTGTTGCCGTAATTAAAAAAAAAAAATAAGACTAGGTAGTGCTAATTTGACACTGGTGAACTCAGCCATTAAAAAGGGAAATTCGCAAATAAAACATGCCATTATTTAAAGCTTTTTTAGTCGTAAATTAGTTGTGGAGAGAAAAAAATTCCAAAAAATTTGTTGCCGTACTTTTTTAAAAAAATAAGAGTAGGTAGTGCTAACTTGACACTGGTGAACTCAGCCAGTAAAAAGGAAAATTCGCAAATAAAACATGCCATTATTTAAAGCTTTTTAGTAGTAAATTGGTTGTGGAGAGAAAATAATTCCAAAAAATTTGTTGCCGTACTTTTTTAAAAAAAACAAGACTAGGTAGTGCTAACTTGACACTGGTGAACTCAGCCATTAAAAAGGGAAACTCGATAATAAAACATGCCATTATTAAAAGCTTTTTACTAGTAAATTAGTTGTGGAGAGAAAAAAAATCCAAAAAATTTGTTGCCGTAGTCTTTTAAAAAAATAAGAGTAGGTAGTGCTAACTTGACACTGGTGAACTCAGCCATTTAAAAGGGAAATTCGAAAATAAAACATGCCATTATTTAAAGCTTTTTAGTAGTAAATTAGTTGTGGAGAGAAAAAAATTCCAAAAAATTTGTTGCCGTACTTTTTTAAAAAAATAAGAGTATGTAGTGCTAACTTGACACTGGTGAACTCAGCCATTAAAAAGGGAAATTCGAAAATAAAACATGCCATTATTTAAAGCTTTTTAGTAGTAAATTAGTTGTGGAGAGAAAAAAATTCCAAAAAATTTTTATGTTTTTTTTCCCATACAAAGTCTATTAGGGGGGTTTAGATGGAACAACATGTTGTACAAAATGATGTTGTATAACTTGATGACCAAAATAACTGTAAACGCAACTTTGCGTTTACATGTAAAATGATGTTGTACAACATCACTTTGGTTGGAATCTTTGAAGTAAAACTTATACGGTGCGGAAAATGTCAAAATTAATACAAGCCTTGATGATGAAAGTAATATTGAACGGTGAAGAGGAGGAAAACAAAATATCAGAGAAGAAAAAACGTATATGGATAAAGAAATGGGTACAAAATAGGCCAAAATATTCCCTCATAAACTTGTTGCAAGAATTAAAACTAACAGCGGATCATTAGAATTATTTGAGGAAATCGTACCACAAGTTTGGGCAGTAAACTTCTTCCAATCCGAAAGATTTTTCACTTAGTATTACTTTTTTAACTGCCGCCGGTAACACATCGTATAGCATTATTTGTTTTTTTTTCAAACCCTCTACTGTAATGTTCGGTTCAACCTCTTTATGTTTATCCAATAACACTTCGTATGCTTAACCTTTTATAACACTTTTTTTATAAATCGCTGATGAGACCTAAATACAGACAAAAAGTCCCTCCAGAACAGGCCGACTCCACGTGCCATAGAGATGTCCAACATCACAACCACAATCCAATCAACAAACAGTGCCCTTTTACTCACTGGGCAAATCATGTCATGTCGTTCACTAGCTTTCACAACTACTTCTAACTGTTACAACAAAATTCACTTACACATTCAAGAAAAACCAGAAAAAAACTCACACGCATATGAAACGTCATCTCATTGCCAAGCTTCGAACAGCCCTCCATGTCTTGTTCAAAACGTTATTTTTGTTGGACATGTTGCTGCATGGACATGGATTATTTGGAGTTCATGAGATTTTTTTTTAGTTATGTTCATAGTCCGGCCATCGTTCATGGACCGTGGAGGTGGCCCGTAACGGAGTATTTGCTATGCTAGCGATTTTTTTTGGTCTACAACCTTTGTATGTTCACCAGACGAGAATTTTCTAGGAATGAAAAATAAAACCAAGTAAACCAAGTTGTATCAACATCTTTTTACATAGGTTGTATGGTTCGACAAGCTAGCAAGTTTTCAAAATATTTTGAAAACCGTACAACATGGTATGTCAAGCGGTTGTTTTTGCGTTCATATTATACAACATCGATATATTTACGCGATGTTGTACAACATGTTGTACCATATAAATCCTCTATTGGCTGAACGCACATAACGGGCAGTGTAAGAAGGAATGTAAACAAATCTCCTCAAACGTTGAGCGGGGAGATTTTTTTTTCATTCCACTTACTTTTTGCCCTTCCTGCCTACAAACTACCAGTTGCCGGCAACTCAGTTTCCTTGTGTGAAAGTTAACTAACCTTTCCTAAAAGCTAAAAGTTGCTAGCAACTCAGTTTCTTTGTGTAAATCCAAGAATTTAATGTACGCAGCATATTAAGGCTCTCCCAAACCAATGCGAAACATTCGCAGTTGGTGTGGGCACTCTCATTTATCATCCTGTAAATAAATTTTGAGATGCGAATGTTTCTCCGCCACGTTGGAGTAGGCACTCTCATTTATCACCATGTGAATTAATTTTGACTGACGAAGGTTTCTTAGCCCCACCGAATGTTTCGCATTGGTTTGGGATAGCCGTAATACACTGGATAGCGAATTCATATAAGACCGCTTTCACACAAGGAAACTGAGTTGCCAGAAACTAGATGGCTTCTCGCCTACAAATTCCCAGTTGCCGGCAACTCAGTTTCCTTGTGTGAAAGCAGTCTTATAATCTTGAAGCAAAGGCCGCTTTCACACAAGGAAACTGAGTTGCAAGAAACGAGCTAGTTTGTAGGAGAGAAGGGTAAGCGGGGAGATTTGTTTTCTTCCTCTGATGTCCTTCTCGCCTTAAAACTGCCAGTTGCCAGCAACTCAGTTTCCTTGTGTGAAAGGGGTCAAATTAAAGGAAAATTATAATAGTGCAAGGATACAATAACTGCAACTTTTTGTTAACCATTGCCCTCGTCCACTAACCAACTCCTAGCAATCCGGATTGGTTTATGTTGTTGTAATCCCTTGTGAAAAACAGCTGATGGTAAAACAGCTGTTTGCAAAAAAGAAATCTCAACCTATCCCAAAAATTCTTGTATACTAGCTATCTGAAGGAGATGTCAAGAACAGCTGACTTCAAATTTAAATTTTACGTTGAATTGTGTGCTTGTGTTAACATGCCGCCTCCACTGGCCATTAACAATGTCCATAATCCAATCTACAATCCAATCCACAATCTGATTTGTATGGTGTGTCACTGCTTGGATATGGATTTTTGAGACTCGATTGTTTTTTTGTATTTAACATGTTCCATAGTCATGCCAACGTTCATGGACTGTGGAGACGGCATGTAACCTATCCGGTCTGGGGCCTATTTCTCCGCTACTACATCAGCTACAATGTAGTAGTATAACAGTTGTATTACATCATTTCTGTTTCAAACATACATTGGTTTTTCAGGTGTAGTACATCAATGTAGCATTGGAGAATCGACCGGAAATATTGGAAAAATGTATGATTCTGTTTCACAGCTTTTAATACTACATTGTTGTAGTACAACTTACTGTAATTTTTTGTTACATTTTCACAATAAAAATATTTGCTGTGATTGCCGTAACAGAATAAAATTGTTGCATTTAAAAGAAAATATACGAATGTAAGTATTTTTTTTTTTTGTATTTAAACATAAGAAATTCAAAAAATGTATTATTTATCTTTTGATTTTTTGTATAGTCGGTGAAAATTGATTCGTTGTAAATACACTTTCGGTCTTCTTTCAATTCTTATGTTGAATTCAAAATCTTCGTCGAAAATATTTATATCGAAATCCATTTTTGATTTGTTTTTTTTATTTGTGTCTCTTCAAAGTTCAAATATCTAACTTCTAAAAAAAAAAAAACAATATAAATGGCCTCGTTCACTTTGCACTGAGATATGTTATCTCGAACAATTCAACGTAAAATGTAAATTTGAAGTCAGCTGTTGTTGACATTTCTCTTCAGACGTTCTAAATATATATTTTGCCTTCTTTGAACTCTTAAAGCAAGACCGCACTCAACTTCAGCGGAACTAAGGTTTACGACGCGGCAAATTATTATTATTTGTATAAAATTGTATGAACTATTTTGCACTAAGCGGCAACTGAACTTCATACAATTTCATACGAATCCGTCTGAAGTGTAGTTCCGCTTCAGTGCAGTTCCGTCGAGTGCGGTCTAACCTTAATATTAAATTTGAAATCATCATCAAAAATATTAAAAATCTCAAAATCCTTTATATTTTATTATTAATTTTCTTTCGTTATTTTGACGTTCATGTATTTTGGGGTTATTTTGTGATAAAAAAAAAGTTTTTTAATCACTTCATTCGAGTGAAAGAGAACCATTAAGAAGATGAACACGTTCGTCTTCATTTCTGCAGTATGGCACTTTCCTATAATGCAGAAACGATGTTCTTCTGCATTTTGATCTTTTCTTTCTATCTCACAATTATACATTTTGTATTTGGCATCCCTTTTTTTGCAGAAACCTAATGCAGATACATGTAAATAAACCATTAAGGCTCTCCCAAACCAATGCGGAACATTCGTTGCGGCGAAGAAACATTCGCATGTCAAAATTTATTTACATGGTGATATATGAGAGTGCCCACACCAACGCGGCAAAGAAACATATGAATTAATTTTGACTGACGAATGTTTCCTCGCCGCAACGAATGTTTCGGATTGGTTTGGGAGAGCCTTAACAGACGAAAGACGAAACAACCGAAAAAACGAATGGTGTAGTCGGGGTCTAGGTCTACATCATCCAGTTACATTATAAAGACACAAGGAAACTTAGTTGCCGGCGATTTTTAGTTTGTAGGCGAGGAGAGCGTAAAAGGAAGACAACAAATCTCCCCTCACACCCTTCTCGCCTACAAACTAGCCAGTTTCTGGCAACTCAGTTTCCTTGTGTGAAAGCCGCCCAACTCTTCCAGTGGGATATGTGAAACAGAAAAATGTAGTTGGTGTAGTTGTAGAAAGTAGTTGTATGATGTAGTTGATGTAACTGATGTAGTAGCGCTGAAATAGGCCCCAGTATGTCGCGATCTACACTGCCCGATTTTTCCACGAAGATTTTTCCAGAAATCGTGTGAAATGTACACACAGAACGATTTTTTCAATGTATTGCTGTTCTCTTTATTTTTCTTTGAGATTCACTAACACCATCAAACGAACGGCACACTGACACGGAAAACACACAAAAAACTGGAAGGCAAGGGAAAGAGAACATAAACAGACTGGAAAAATCATTCGAGTTTTGTTGTACAAGCCATTTGGGCCCTACCCCTCACTTTTCACTCCCTTTACCTACTTACGAACAAAATATTGGCATTGGTTCAATGTAAATTGGGACTATCCGTGTTTGTTTGTGAACGATCAGGGGCCTATTTCTCCGCTACTACAGCAGCTACATCAACTACATCTGACAGCAACGTTCTACAACTACATCAACTACATTTTTCTGTTTCATAACTACAACTGGAAAAGTTGTATGATGTAGCTGGATGATGTAGACCTAGACCCCGAATACACCATTCTTTTTTTCGGTTGTTTTGTCTTTCGTCTTTAATGGTGGATTTACATGTATCTGCATTTGGTTTCTGCACAAAAAAAGGGACGCCAAATACTAAATGTATATTTGTTAGATAGAGAGAAAAGATCAAAATGCAGAAGAACTTTGTTTCTGCATGATAGGAAAGTGCCATAACGCTGAAATGAAGAAGAACATGTTCATGTTCTTAATGGTCCCCTTTCACTCGCTCGGATTTTTTGTATGCATCTGTCCTGCTCTACTTTCTGCATTATACAGACGCAAATACATGTTAATCCACCATAAGTTAGCAAGATACGATTTGGATACAAATGATTGAATTGGATAATAGTTTTTCGTAATTGAGTATAATTTATATACGAGTATATTTGACCCTGTTTAGATTGGGAAGATTGAGTACGGACTGGTGAGTACCACCGTGTTTACATTACAAACTGTGAGGTGCCTCAAAATCCATTGAAACAACAACAACTTCCATATTGAAAGAACAACAAAGCAGACTCGTGAGTCCGGTGTTTATATTTTCTACATGCCTCACGAGACCACTTACTCCGCACGTCTCTTTCCTACAAACTGGTGTAAGTCCGTGCACAAACTTCCCAATCTAAACAGGGTCTTTGAGAATGAAGTGATTAAAAAACTTTTTGTTTTATCACAAAATAACCCCAAAATCCATGAACGTCAAAATAACGAAAGAAAATTAATAATTCAAAATAAAGGCTTAACCACATAGGCCTCCTTTTGTACAAAAGAACAAAAGTGAGAAATAAATATCTATTCTGAAGATACGTGAAGTGTAGTTCCGCTGAAGTTGAGTGCGGTCTTGCCTTAAGAGTTCAAAGAAGGCAAAATATACATTAAGAACGTCTGAAGAGAAATGTCAACAACAGCTGACTTCAAATTTACATTTTACGTTGAATTGTTCGAGATAACATATCTCAGTGCAAAGTGAACGAGGCCATTTATATTGTTTTTTTTTTTTAGAAGTGAGATATTTGAACTTTGAAGAGACACAAATAAAAAAAAAAACAAATCAAAAATGGATTTCGATATAAATATTTTCGACGAAGATTTTGAATTCAACATAAGAATTGAAAGAAGACCGAAAGTGTATTTACAACGAATCAATTTTCACCGACTATACAAAAAATCAAAAGATAAATCATACATTTTTTGAATTTCTTATGTTTAAATACAAAAAAAAAAATACTTACATTCGTATATTTTCTTTTAAATGCAACAATTTTATTCTGTTACGGCAATCACAGCAAATATTTTTATTGTGAAAATGTAACAAAAAATTACAGTAAGTTGTACTACAACAATGTAGTATTAAAAGCTGTGAAACAGAATCATACATTTTTCCAATATTTCCGGTCGATTCTCCAATGCTACATTGATGTACTACACCTGAAAAACCAATGTATGTTTGAAACAGAAATGATGTAATACAACTGTTATACTACTACATTGTAGCTGATGTAGTAGCGGAGAAATAGGCCCCAGACCGGATAGGTTACATGCCGTCTCCACAGTCCATGAACGTTGGCATGACTATGGAACATGTTAAATACAAAAAAACAATCGAGTCTCAAAAATCCATATCCAAGCAGTGACACACCATACAAATCAGATTGTGGATTGGATTGTAGATTGGATTATGGACATTGTTAATGGCCAGTGGAGGCGGCATGTTAACACAAGCACACAATTCAACGTAAAATTTAAATTTGAAGTCAGCTGTTCTTGACATCTCCTTCAGATAGCTGAGTATACAAGAATTTTTGGGATAGGTTGAGATTTCTTTTTTGCGAACAGCTGTTTTATCATCAGCTGTTTTTTTCACAAGGGATTACAACAACATAAACCAATCCGGATTGCTAGGAGTTGGTTAGTGGACGAGGCCAATGGTTAACAAAAAGTTGCAGTTATTGTATCCTTGCACTATTATAATTTTCCTTTAATTTGACCCCTTTCACACATGGAAACTGAGTTGCTGGCAACTGGCAGTTTTAAGGCGAGAAGGACGTCAGAGGAAGAAAACAAGTCTCCCTGCTTACCCTTCTCTCCTACAAACTAGCTTGTTTCTGGCAACTCAGTTTCCTTGTGTGAAAGCGGCCTTTGCTTCAAGATTATTAGACTGCTTTCACATAAGGAAACTGAGTTGCCGGCAACTGGGAATTTGTAGGCGAGAAGCCATCTAGTTTCTGGCAACTCAGTTTCCTTGTGTGAAAGCGGTCTTATATGAATTCGCTATCCAGTGTATTAAGGCTATCCCAAACCAATGCGAAACATTCGGTTGGGCTAAGAAACCTTCGTCAGTCAAAATTAATTCACATGGTGATAAATGAGAGTGCCTACTCCAACGTGGCGGAGAAACATTCGCATCTCAAAATTTATTTACAGGATGATAAATGAGAGTGCCCACACCAACTACGAATGTTTCTTCGCCGCACCGAATGTTTCGCATTGGTTTGGGAGAGCCTTAATATGCTGCGTACATTGAATTCTTGGATTTACACAAAGAAACTGAGTTGCTAGCAACTTTTAGCTTTTAGGAAAGGTTATTCAACTTTCACACAAGGAAACTGAGTTGCCGGCAACTGGTAGTTTGTAGGCAGGAAGGGCAAAAAGTAAGTGGAATGAAAAAAAAATCTCCCCGCTCAACGTTTGAGAAGATTTTTTTACATTCCTACTTACACTGCCCGTTATGTGCGTTCAGCCAATAGAGGATTTATATGGTACAACATGTTGTACAACATCGCGTTAATGTATCGATGTTGTATAATATGAACGCAAAAACAACCGCTTGACACACCATGTTGTACGGTTTTCAAAATATTTTGAAAACTTGCTAGCTTGTCGAACCATACAACCTATGTAAAAAGATGTTGATACAACTTGGTTTTATTTTTCATTTCTAGAAAATTCTCGTCTGGTGAACATACGAAGGTTGTAGACCAACAAAAATCGCTAGCATAGCAAATACTCCGTTACGGTTCACCGCCACGGTCCATGAACGATGGCCGGACTATGAACATAACTAAAAAAAATCTCATGAACTCCAAATAATCCATGTCCATGCAGCAACATGTCAAAAAAAAATAACGTTTTGAACAAGACATGGAGGGCTGTTCGAAGCTTGGCCATGAGATGACGTTTCATATGCGTGTGAGTTTTTTTCTGGTTTTTCTTGAATGTGTAAGTGAATTTTGTTGTAACAGTTAGAAGTAGTTGTGAAAGCTAGTGAACGAAATGACATGATTTGCCCAGTTAGTAAAAGTGCACTGTTTGTTGATTGGATTGTGATTGTGCTGTTGGACATCTCTATGGCCTGTGGAGTCATCCTGTTCTGGAGGGAGATTTATAAAAAAAGTGTTATAAAAGGTTAAGCATACGAAGTGTTATTGGATAAACATAAAGAGGTTGAACCGAACATTACAGTAGAGGGTTTGAAAAAAAAAACAAATACTGCTATACGATCGTGTTACCGGCAGCAGTTAAAAATGTAATACTTAGTGAAAAATCTTTCGGATTGGAAGAATTTTACTGCCCAAACTTATGGTACGATTTCCTCAAATAATTCTAATGATCCGCTGTTAGTTCTAATTCTTGCAACAAGTTTATGTGGGAATATTTTGGCCTATTGTGTACCCATTTCTTCATACATATACGTTTTTTCTTCTCTGATATTTTGTTTTCCTCCTCTTCACCGTTTAATATTACTTTCATCATCAAGGCTTGTATTAATTTTGACATTGTGATGCTGTACAACATCATTTTACATGTAAACGCAAAGTTGCGTTTACAGTAATTTTGGTCATCAAGTTATACAACATCATTTTGTACAACATGTTGTTCCATCTAAACCCCCCTAATAGACTTTGTATGGAAAAAAAAACATTTCTGGCAATATTGTTTCTTTGTGTGAAAGATACAAGGCTGTGTGGCACTTACATTCCAAATTCCAAATTCAAAATGAAATGAGATATCAAACGAAATTAGCAAATATGATAATGAAAACACTTTTTTGCCAAATTCCGAAATTACCTCATTTCGGCTATAATGAAAACGTTGTATTAAACATTTATGTTTGTTGTTTTCTCTTTCTGTTTTATATTGTTCAGTCTAGCTCAGGTGTATTGATATTTTCATACAAAAGTTTTTCAGAGAGAATGAAACTGAACCGTTTTTCCCAGCCATTCTGGCCGGAAAAATAGCACATCTGGGAACACTGCAACACACTCACATAATGGCTCCGTGGTGATTCTAATTTGCATACTAATTTTATCCGACTTGAAATAGTTTTGGATCCGGTTTTGGGTTCGTTTATCAAGTGGTTTCGGATCAAAAACGGAGTCGCTTGCTTGAAGGGACACGATCAGGTGTGTTTTCCGCCACAAATAATTTACTACTGATAATGGCTGAGTTCATCAGTGTCAAGTTAGCACTACCTACTCTTATTTTTTTTAAAAAAGTACGGCAACAAATTTTTTGGAATTGTTTTCTCTCCACAACTAATTTACTACTAAAAAGCTTTAAATAACGGCATGTTTTATTTTCGAATTTCCTTTTTTAATGGCTGAGTTCACCAGTGTCAAGTTAGCACTACCTACTCTTATTTTTTTTTTTAAAAGTACTGCAAAAAAATTTTTGGAGTTTTTTTCTCTCCACAACTAATTTACTACTAAAAAAGCTTTAAATAATGGCATGTTTTATTTTCGAATTTCCCCTTTTAATGGCTAAGTTCACCAGTGTCAAATTAGCACTACCTACTCTTATTTTTTTTTTTTAAGTACGGCAACAAATTTTTTGGAATTTTTTTCTCTCCACAACTAATTTACTAGTAAAAAGCTTTAGATAATGGCATGTTTTATTTTCGAATTTCCCTTTTTAGTGGCTGAGTTCACCAGTGTCACGTTAGCACTACCTACTCTTATTTTTTTAAAAAAGTACGGCAACAAATTTTTTGGATTTTTTTTCTCTCCACAACTAATTTACTACTAAAAAGCTTTAAATAATGGCATGTTTTATTTTCGAATTTCCCTTTTTAATGGCTGAGTTCACCAGTGGCAAGTTAGCACTACCTACTCTTATTTTTTTTTTTAAAGTACGGCAACAAATTTTTTGGAATTTTTTTCTCTCCACAACTAATTTACTACTAAAAAGCTTTAAATAATGGCATGTTTTATCTTCCAATTTCCCTTTTTAATGGATGAGTTCACCAGTGTCAAGTTAGCACTACCGACTCTTATTTTTTTAAAAAAGTACGGCAACAAATTTTTTGGAATTTTTTTCTCTCCACAACTAATTTACTACTAAAAAGCTTTGAATAATGGCATGTTTTATTTGCGAATTTCCCTTTTTAATGGCTGAGTTCACCAGTGTCAAGTCAGCACTACCTACTCTTATTTTTTTTAAAAAAGTACGGCAACAAATTTTTTTCTCTCCACAACTAATTTACTACTAAATAGCTTGAATTAACTGCGTACTTAGTTTTTAGAATTTCAGAAAGTGTAGTGCCAAGTTTATATCAAGTTAGCACTACATACTAATTTTTTTTTTAATATTAAAAATAGTACTCAAAAATTTTGTTAGAATTTTTTTCTTTCCACAACTAATTTACTACTAAATAGCTTGCATTAATTGCGTACTTAGTTTTTGGAATTTCACAAAGTGTAGTGCCAAGTTGATATCAAGTTAGCACAACTTACCATTTTTTTAAAAAATAGAGCTACAAATTTTTTTTTTCCACAACTAATTTACAACTAAAAAGCTACAATTAACTGCATATTTACTTTTTTGAATTTCCACAAATGTAGTGCTAACTTGACATACATTAATAACTTCCTTATTTAAGTACAATATTATTCATTTTAAAATAGGTATATTTTCATTTAATATTTTATTTAAATTAATACAAGTGCAAAATATAAAAACTGTTAAGTTTAATACCAAGCAGACGGCTGGTGCCATGTTTGATGTTATTTTTTTTTTCAACGTTGTAAATTTTATATCTCGTAACATTTCACATATTTATACAATAAATGAATTAAATACATTAAATGAATTATGTGCGTTCAGCCAATAGAGGATTTATATGGTACAACATGTTGTACAACATCGCGTAAATGTATCGATGTTGTATAATATGAACGCAAAAACAACCGCTTGACACACCATGTTGTACGGTTTTCAAAATATTTTGAAAACTTGCTAGCTTGTCGAACCATACAACCTATGTAAAAAGATGTTGATACAACTTGGTTTTATTTTTCATTTCTAGAAAATTCTCGTCTGGTGAACATACGAAGGTTGTAGACCAAAAAAAATCGCTAGCATAGCAAATACTCCGTTACGGTTCACCGCCACGGTCCATGAACGATGGCCGGACTATGAACATAACTAAAAAAAATCTCATGAACTCCAAATAATCCATGTCCATGCAGCAACATGTCAAAAAAAAATAACGTTTTGAACAAGACATGGAGGGCTGTTCGAAGCTTGGCCATGAGATGACGTTTCATATGCGTGTGAGTTTTTTCCTGGTTTTTCTTGAATGTGTAAGTGAAGTTTGTTGTAACAGTTAGAAGTAGTTGTGAAAGCTAGTGAACGAAATGACATGATTTGCCCAGTTAGTAAAAGTGCACTGTTTGTTGATTGGATTGTGATTGTGATGTTGGACATCTCTATGGCCTGTGGAGTCGGCCTGTTCTGGAGGGAGATTTATAAAAAAAAGTGTTATAAAAGGTTAAGCATACGAAGTGTTATTGGATTAACATAAAGAGGTTGAACCGAACATTACAGTAGAGGGTTTGAAAAAAAAAAACAAATACTGCTATACGATCGTGTTACCGGCAGCAGTTAAAAAAGTAATACTAAGTGAAAAATCTTTCGGATTGGAAGAATTTTACTGCCCAAACTTATGGTACGATTTCCTCAAATAATTCTAATGATCCGCTGTTAGTTTTAATTCTTGCAACAAGTTTATGTGGGAAAAAAAAGCTTTAGATAATGGCATGTTTTATTTTCGAATTTCCCTTTTTAGTGGCTGAGTTCACCAGTGTCACGTTAGCACTACCTACTCTTATTTTTTTAAAAAAGTACGGCAACAAATTTTTTGGATTTTTTTTCTCTCCACAACTAATTTACTACTAAAAAGCTTTAAATAATGGCATGTTTTATTTTCGAATTTCCCTTTTTAATGGCTGAGTTCACCAGTGGCAAGTTAGCACTACCTACTCTTATTTTTTTTTTAAAGTACGGCAACAAATTTTTTGGAATTTTTTTCTCTCCACAACTAATTTACTACTAAGAAGCTTTAAATAATGGCATGTTTTATCTTCCAATTTCCCTTTTTAATGGATGAGTTCACCAGTGTCAAGTTAGCACTACCGACTCTTATTTTTTTTAAAAAGTACGGCAACAAATTTTTTGGAATTTTTTTCTCTCCACAACTAATTTACTACTAAAAAGCTTTGAATAATGGCATGTTTTATCTTCCAATTTCCCTTTTTAATGGCTGAGTTCACCAGTGTCAAGTCAGCACTACCTACTCTTATTTTTTTTAAAAAAGTACGGCAACAAATTTTTTTCTCTCCACAACTAATTTACTACTAAATAGCTTGAATTAACTGCGTACTTAGTTTTTAGAATTTCAGAAAGTGTAGTGCCAAGTTTATATCAAGTTAGCACTACATACTAATTTTTTTTTTAATATTAAAAATAGTACTCAAAAATTTTGTTAGAATTTTTTTCTTTCCACAACTAATTTACTACTAAATAGCTTGCATTAATTGCGTACTTAGTTTTTGGAATTTCACAAAGTGTAGTGCCAAGTTGATATCAAGTTAGCACAACTTACCATTTTTTTAAAAAATAGAGCTACAAATTTTTTTTTTCCACAACTAATTTACAACTAAAAAGCTACAATTAACTGCATATTTACTTTTTTGAATTTCCACAAATGTAGTGCTAACTTGACATACATTAATAACTTCCTTATTTAAGTACAATATTATTCATTTTAAAATAGGTATATTTTCATTTAATATTTTATTTAAATTAATACAAGTGCAAAATATAAAAACTGTTAAGTTTAATACCAAGCAGACGGCTGGTGCCATGTTTGATGTTATTTTTTTTTTCAACGTTGTAAATTTTATATCTCGTAACATTTCACATATTTATACAATAAATGAATTAAATACATTAAATGAATTATGTGCGTTCAGCCAATAGAGGATTTATATGGTACAACATGTTGTACAACATCGCGTAAATGTATCGATGTTGTATAATATGAACGCAAAAACAACCGCTTGACACACCATGTTGTACGGTTTTCAAAATATTTTGAAAACTTGCTAGCTTGTCGAACCATACAACCTATGTAAAAAGATGTTGATACAACTTGGTTTTATTTTTCATTTCTAGAAAATTCTCGTCTGGTGAACATACGAAGGTTGTAGACCAAAAAAAATCGCTAGCATAGCAAATACTCCGTTACGGTTCACCGCCACGGTCCATGAACGATGGCCGGACTATGAACATAACTAAAAAAAATCTCATGAACTCCAAATAATCCATGTCCATGCAGCAACATGTCAAAAAAAAATAACGTTTTGAACAAGACATGGAGGGCTGTTCGAAGCTTGGCCATGAGATGACGTTTCATATGCGTGTGAGTTTTTTCCTGGTTTTTCTTGAATGTATAAGTGAAGTTTGTTGTAACAGTTAGAAGTAGTTGTGAAAGCTAGTGAACGAAATGACATGATTTGCCCAGTTAGTAAAAGTGCACTGTTTGTTGATTGGATTGTGATTGTGATGTTGGACATCTCTATGGCCTGTGGAGTCGGCCTGTTCTGGAGGGAGATTTATAAAAAAAAGTGTTATAAAAGGTTAAGCATACGAAGTGTTATTGGATAAACATAAAGAGGTTGAACCGAACATTACAGTAGAGGGTTTGAAAAAAAAAAACAAATGCTGCTATACGATCGTGTTACCGGCAGCAGTTAAAAAAGTAATACTAAGTGAAAAATCTTTCGGATTGGAAGAATTTTACTGCCCAAACTTATGGTACGATTTCCTCAAATAATTCTAATGATCCGCTGTTAGTTTTAATTCTTGCAACAAGTTTATGTGGGAATATTTTGGCCTATTGTGTACCCATTTCTTCATCCATATACGCTTTTTCTTCTCTGATATTTTGTTTTCCTCCTCTTCACCGTTTAATATTACTTTCATCATCAAGGCTTGTATTAATTTTGACATTTTCCGCACCGTATACGTTTTACTTCAAACATTCCAACCAAAGTGATGTTGTACAACATCATTTTACATGTAAACGCAAAGTTGCGTTTACAGTAATTTTGGTCATCAAGTTATACAACATCATTTTGTACAACATGTTGTTCCATCTAAACCCCCCTAATAGACTTTGTATGGAAAAAAAAACATTTCTGGCAATATTGTTTCTTTGTGTGAAAGATACAAGGCTGTGTGGCACTTACATTCCAAATTCCAAATTCAAAATGAAATGAGATATCAAACGAAATTAGCAAATATGATAATGAAAACACTTTTTTGCCAAATTCCGAAATTACCTCATTTCGGCTATAATGAAAACGTTGTATTAAACATTTATGTTTGTTGTTTTCTCTTTCTGTTTTATATTGTTCAGTCTAGCTCAGGTGTATTGATATTTTCATACAAAAGTTTTTCAGAGAGAATGAAACTGAACCGTTTTTCCCAGCCATTCTGGCCGGAAAAATAGCACATCTGGGAACACTGCAACACACTCACATAATGGCTCCGTGGTGATTCTAATTTGCATACTAATTTTATCCGACTTGAAATAGTTTTGGATCCGGTTTTGGGTTCGTTTATCAAGTGGTTTCGGATCAAAAACGGAGTCGCTTGCTTGAAGGGACACGATCAGGTGTGTTTTCCGCCACAAATAATTTACTACTGATAATGGCTGAGTTCATCAGTGTCAAGTTAGCACTACCTACTCTTATTTTTTTTTTAAAAATACGGCAACAAATTTTTTGGAATTTTTTTCTCTCCACAACGAATTTACTACTAAAAAAGCTTTAAATAATGGCATGTTTTATTTTCGAATTTCCTTTTTTAATGGCTGAGTTCACCAGTGTCAAGTTAGCACTACCTACTCTCATTTTTTTTAAAAAAGTACGGCAAAAAATTTTTTGGAATTTTTTTCTCTCCACAACTAATTCACTACTAAAAAAGCTTTAAATAATGGCATGTTTTATTTTCGAATTTCCCCTTTTAATGGCTGAGTTCACCAGTGTCAAATTAGCACTACATACTCGTATTTTTTTTTAAAAGTACGGCAACAAATTTTTTGGAATTTTTTTCTCTCCACAACTAATTTACTAGTAAAAAGCTTTAAATAATGGCATGTTTTATTTTCGAATTTCCCTTTTAAATGGCTGAGTTCACCAGTGTCACGTTAGCACTACCTACTCTTATTTTTTTAAAAAAGTACGGCAACAAATTTTTTGGATTTTTTTTCTCTCCACAACTAATTTACTACTAAAAAGCTTTAAATAATGGCATGTTTTATTTTCGAATTTCCCTTTTTAATGGCTGAGTTCACCAGTGGCAAGTTAGCACTACCTACTCTTATTTTTTTTTAAAAAGTACGGCAACAATTTTTTTTAGAATTTTTTTCTCTCCACAACTAATTCACTACTAAAAAGCTTTAAATAATGGCATGTTTTATCTTCCAATTTCCCTTTTTAATGGATGAGTTCACCAGTGTCAAGTTAGCACTACCGACTCTTATTTTTTTAAAAAAGTACGGCAACAAATTTTTTGGAATTTTTTTCTCTCCACAACTAATTTACTACTAAAATGCTTTAAATAACGGCATGTTTTATTTTCGAATTTCCTTTTTTAATGGCTGAGTTCACCAGTGTCAAGTTAGCACTACCTACTCTTATTTTTTTTTTTAAAAGTACTGCAAAAAAATTTTTGGAATTTTTTTCTCTCCACAACTAATTTACTACTAAAAAAGCTTTAAATAAAGGCATGTTTTATTTTCGAATTTCCCCTTTTAATGGCTAAGTTCACCAGTGTCAAATTAGCACTACCTACTCTTATTTTTTTTAAAAAGTACGGTAACAAATTTTTTGGAATTTTTTTCTCTCCACAACTAATTTACTAGTAAAAAGCTTTAAATAATGGCATGTTTTATTTTCGAATTTCCCTTTTTAGTGGCTGAGTTCACCAGTGTCACGTTAGCACTACCTACTCTTATTTTTTTAAAAAAGTACGGCAACAAATTTTTTGGATTTTGTTTCTCTCCACAACTAATTTACTACTAAAAAGCTTTAAATAATGGCATGTTTTATTTTCGAATTTCCCTTTTTAATGGCTGAGTTCACCAGTGGCAAGTTAGCACTACCTACTCTTATTTTTTTTAAAAAAGTACGGCAACAAATTTTTTGGTTTTTTTTTCTCTCCACAACTAATTTACTTGTAAAACGCTTTAAATAATGGCATGTTTTATTTTCGAATTTCCCTTTTTAATAGCTGAGTTCACCAGTGTCAAGTTAGCACTACCTACTCTTATTTTTTTAAAAAAGTACGGCAACAAATTTTTTGGATTTTTTTTCTCTCCACAACGAATTTACTACTAAAAAGCTTTAATTAATGGCATGTTTTATTTTCGAATTTCATTTTTTAATGGCTGAGTTCACCAGTGTCAAGTTAGCACTACCTACTCTTATTTTTTTTAAAAAAGTACGGCAAAAAAATTTTTGGAATTTTTTTCTCTCCACAACTGATTTACTACTAAAAAAGCTTTAAATAATGGCATGTTTTATTTTTGAATTTCCCCTTTTAAAGGCTGAGTTCACCAGTGTCAAATTAGCACTACCTACTCTTATTTTTTTTTTTAAAGTACGGCAACAAATTTTTTGGAATTTTTTTCTCTCCACAACTAATTTACTAGTAAAAAGCTTTAAATAATGGCATGTTTTATTTTCGAATTTCCCTTTTAAATGGCTGAGTTCACCAGTGTCACGTTAGCACTACCTACTCTTATTTTTTTAAAAAAGTACGGCAACAAATTTTTTGGATTTTTTTTCTCTCCACAACTAATTTACTACTAAAAAGCTTTAAATAATGGCATTTTTATTTTCGAATTTCCCTTTTTAATGGCTGAGTTCACCAGTGGCAAGTTAGCACTACCCACTCTTATTTTTTTAAAAAAGTACGGCAACAAATTTTTGGAATTTTTTTCTCTCCACAGCTAATTTACTACTAAAAAGCTTAAAATAATGGCATGTTTTATCTTCCAGTTTCCCTTTTTAATGGCTGAGTTCACCAGTGTCAAGTCAGCACTACCTACTCTTATTTTTTTAAAAAAGTACGGCAACAAATTTTTTTCTCTCCACAACTAATTTACTACTAAATAGCTTGAATTAACTGCGTACTTAGTTTTTAGAATTTCAGAAAGTGTAGTGCCAAGTTTATATCAAGTTAGCACTACATACTAATTTTTTTTTTAATATTAAAAATAGTACTCAAAAATTTTTTTAGAATATTTTTCTTTCCACAACTAATTTGCTACTAAATAGCTTGCATTAAATGCGTACTTAGTTTTTGGAATTTCACAAAGTGTAGTGCCAAGTTGATATCAAGTTAGCACAACTAACCATTTTTTTAAAAAATAGTAGAACTACAAATTTTTTTTTTCACAACTAATTTACAACTAAAAAGCTACAATTAACTGCATATTTACTTTTTTGAATTTCCACAAATGTAGTGCTAACTTGACATACATTAATAACTTCCTTATTTAAGTACAATATTATTCATTTTAAAATAGGTATATTTTCATTTAATATTTTATTTAAATTAATACAAGTGCAAAATATAAAAACTGTTAAGTTTAATACCAAGCAGACGGCTGTCGCCATGTTTGATGTTATTTTTTTTTCAACGTTGTAAATTTTATATCTCGTAACATTTCACATATTTATACAATAAATGAATTAAACAATTATTATTATACAATACTTCAATTAATTCAGCTTTCTTTAAAAAAATAAATGAATCCGAGGTCTTTATACGGGTTGATTTCGTTCATCGGTTCTTCGGTGTTCGGCATATTTTAGCAGGTTTATACGGTTTATGGAGTAGGATTCCTAATTAAGAAACATTTAAAGAAACATTTTTTTTTTATATTCCACGCGCGCAAAAGGGGTTATGGCTACCCTTAAAATGTTTTTAACACAGCACGAGCGATATGGTAAGTAGGAGAGGATTTAGGAGGAGATACCGATGCACATTGGTTTTGAACGTTTGCACATCGAAATGGGAGGGGAAAGTCCAGTCAGGTAAAGCATTCCACATTCGTGTGGTGCCACTGAAGAAACATAATTAAGAAAAATTTAATGAAACATATCTTAGACATCAGATTATTTAACGAGAGAATCTGCTCAATAAGTCTTGACATTCGAAACACTAAAATGACCATCATCCAAATATACGCACCAACAATTAATTCAACTGACGAAGAAATTGAAGCCTTTTTTAATAATTTAGAACACGCTTATAGAGAAATAAAAGCAGAATTAATGTATGTAATAGGCGACTTTAACGCAATACTTGGGACAATGGAAGATGGAGAAGAGCAGTTATTTGGACATTTTGGATATGGAAGAAGAAATAAGCGTGGAGTAAAACTTATTAAATGGATGGAAGAAATGATCCTGACTTTTGGAAATTCGTTTTTTAAGAAAAAATACAAAAACAAATGGACATGGTTATCACCTGATGGACAATACAAAAACAAATATGATCTCGCTTTAACAAATAAAATCACAACATTGACAGAATCTGTAATTAACAGATTAAAATTTGATAGTGACCACAGAATGGTGAGAATAAAAATAAAATTTGACCATAGAACATTACGTAGAAACCACCAAAAATTATTCTTTCCCGATTCAATAATGCCTGAAAGTATCCGATCTTATAACGAAACTCTGACGAGGAAATTAGGAGAGCACATGAATGTTAATCAATTTTACGATGACCCAAAAAATTCATACAACAACATGCTAGAATATATTATAAAGACTACTGGAAAAGACACGCTTATGAAGCCAAGATCCGGAAAAACTTACAAGCTATCAAGCGAAAAAAAACGACTTATCAGCCAACGCGAAATTCTAAGAAAAACAAGTAATCCCACAGAAGCCGAAAAGCAAGAGTTAAAAAATCTAAGAAAAATTATCAAGAACAAAACAAAAGACGATGTCCAAATATTTAATGCAATAAAAATAAAAGAAATTCTAAGAAATACAAAATCAATCAAAAAAAAAAACTTTATAAGTAACGAAAAGGAATGAATAGTTTCACTGAAACGAAAACTAAAAACACAACAAAAAGAAAAGACATAAACGAAACAGCTACGAGTTTCTTTGAATCGCTATTCAAATCAACCAATGACAACGCTTTGGTCTCTCTTGACAACTTTTATAATGACAGTATGTTTCTTTTGAGCGAAACAGATGTATCTTCTTCCATTGATAGTTTAAAAGCCGACAAAAGCGCAGACAGTGATGGAATAGAGGCTGAAATGCTAAAATATGGAAAGGACGCTCTGACACCAGTAATAACAAAACTCTTTAATTCTATACTGACACACCAAAAAATACCTAGACAATGGCAGCAGAGTACAATAATACTACTCCACAAGAAGGGAGATAAGGACGACTGAACAACTATAGACCCATAAGCCTTATATCGACAATCTTTAAACTTTTCTCAAAGACCATATATATAAGAACCAAAAAAGCAATGAATGACAATCAACCGCGAGAGCAAGCAGGATTTAGAGAAGGCCTTTCAACCACTGACCATCTTCAGACAATCAACCAGCTAATTGAAAAACAAAACGAATTTCAAAAACCACTTTACCTCTGTTTTATCGACTTTGCAAAAGCTTTTGACACCGTGAAACACAACAGCATATGTACAGCACTAAGAAATCAAAGGATTAACCCCACCCATATTAAAACTTTTAGAAACATTTATAGCAATAACACCGCTAAAGTAAAAACAGACAAAGTAGGAAGAGAATTCCATTTGAAAAGAGGAGTTCGACAAGGTGACCCTATGTCACCGCCACTATTTTCTGCAGTTCTAGAGGACATTTTTCAGAGGCTGGATTGGAAAAATAATTTTGGTGTAAGAATCAATGGGGACTACTTAAACAACTTAAGATTCGCAGATGACGTTGTTCTTCTTTCGAATTCAGCAACACAGATACAGACAATGTTAAATCAACTTTCAATATCGTGCAGAAGAGATGGGTTTTTTCTTAAACTTGACTAAAACAGAAGTGATGACTAATCATATAAAGGAGGACATCTTATTGGAAAGTACTAAAATAGACTATGTTGAAGATTACGTTTACCTACGACAAATTAAATCTTTCAAAAACCAAGACGAAAAAGAAATAACTAGACGAATTGATAACGGATGGAAAAAGTTTGGGAGCTTAAAAGACATACTGAACTCGAACCTTAGTAATGATACAAGGAAATATAGATATATTTGACTCTACAATCTTACCTATTCTGACATACGGGCTACAAACCCTAGGACTAACATCAAATCAACATAATAAACTAAGAATATGTCAAACAAAAATGGAACGAAAACTTTTAAATATACGACAAATACAAAGATACGTAACGACGAAATTAGAAGAAGAATAAATATAGTTGACGTGATAACTCGAATAAAACAATTGAAATGGAGCTGGGCAGGGCACTTAACAAGAATTGAAGACCAAAGATGGACGAAAATAATAACAAAATGTAACCTAAATGATGAAAAGAGACCAAGAGGGCGACCGAAAAAGAGATGGGCTGACGATCTAAAGCTATTTAATCAAAACTGGTATAATGATGCAAAAAATAGATTCTTATGGACAGCAATGGGGGAGGCAAAATCGAATTATACTTAAAGAAATAAACTGTAACTGTAATTGTAAATTAATATTAATTGTTAAATTATCTAATAAGTAGTATTTTTTTTTTACGGGTTACCCGGGGTTTAGACAAGCGAGTAGAACTAGTAGCATTTATATCATAGTGTTAGTTTTATGGATGCATGTGTAACTAGTAGCTCTCTGCGCGTTTTGTCAACTAGTATGATTTTTTTTTAAATATTTCATACAGAAAAATATACAAATTATGAAAACTATGGATACAAAACAAATAAATGAAAACAATACACTACACTAGCAGGGTAACTGGCAGGCTACTCGCAGGCAAAAATATTGGCTACTAGTTGGCTCTCTCGTGTTCAGATACACTAACACACATAAACGCTACTAGTTCTACTCGCTTGTCCAAACCCCGGGTTACTTATAATAAGAAATGTTTGTATATATTAAAGCAATAATATTGGCAAATAAAGCTTTATATAATAATAATAATAATACAGTGCGGTAATTCGTTGGAACTTTCTTGAAGGGTCACGATCGGAGGTGTCTATAGCAATTGAATTTTTAAAGGACGCTGCGGGAAAACATAAAACATCGGTAACGGTGGCGGTCAGAGTTCCCTTCAAAAGATTCCGATCGGTCGAAGTTTAAAACAAAAACAAGGAAAAGCAAGTGGAAGTAATGATTAAGCCAAAAACTGTTTTAGTAATTCAAGCTGATATACTACGTATCCAGCTGAAAGTTTCAAAGTAGTCAAAATAAGGATTAATCAATCTTTATTATAACACCTGAATATCCAAGTGATTTTTCTACAAATTCATACGTCTTCTTGTTGGTGTTTCTGCCAACAGCAACTGTGAACTTAAAAGACGGGTCAAACTTAAATAGCTGGAACTCAATATCGGCAACCAATGTGCACAACAGCGATGAGTTTGTGTGTATGCTCGTGCCTTTATGTTGACGTGGCGTCGTGTACATCATACTGCTGCGCGTCGTCGTCATCTCGTGGTTACCCTTCAAGCTAAATCACGGACCCGAATTTCTCGGTTCACTTTGGGATCACTTGGAACTCCAAAAAACCTGAGTGTCTCGCACACATTAACAAATTTTCTGTGTACACATGTAAAAAGAAGAACAAGAATCGAGAGATTTTTTTTTATGCACGGAGAAATAGAGAGAGAGTACAGTCATTTTGTTTTAATTTCCACCACTTCTTTTATTTCAGTTTTGTAGGTAGCGCGGCGAAGACCAATGCTTTTTTTTCTTTTTTTCTTGTGAAAACTTTAAGAAATTTCCAATCAAAAATACAAGTTTATTATATGTATGTATATGTTTAGTTGTGAAGATATATATTTTACCTTTTATAATTGATAAATAAAAATAAAGTCTTGAAATGAACAAAATTCTGTTTGTTTTTTTTGTATACAATGTAGAAACTCGATGGGGAAGTTTCTTTTTAATACAATACATGTGGGTATGCCTCGATTCATTCATTTTTGTTGGTCCGTTTTGGATTCCATTTAGGCTCCGTTTTCTCGGAGTATGGTGAATTGGAATACTTTCTCTCTCTCACAATACATTCACATAATGGCTCCGTGGTGATTCTAATTTCCATACTAATTTGATCCGATTTGGAATCGTTTTGGATCCGGTTTTGGGTCCGTTTATGAACTGGTTTCGGATCCAAAACGGACTCGCTTGCTTGAAGGGTAGTGGTTGCATAGGATGTTGATGATGGGGTGGGTTCTGGCATTCGGCGGTTGGTGTAAGAGGGTGCAAGTTGTAACACTTCGTTGCAGTATTGAGCCCCTGATCCGTATGTCCAAGATCTGTTAAGGGCGGCATTTTCCATTTTAAATGCATTTTCATTTTAAATTTTACTGTTGTGTTTTAATAATTTGTACCCCATTATTTTTAAATCTTTCCGGTTCTATAAACGGTCTGGCAGGGTAAATGCCACCTTCAATTGGTCTTCAACATACGGATTCTAATCAGAGACTCAATATCTAAAAAAAAAAATAAATCGGGTGGCACAACGGCTCGTGAAGAACCAGGGCCTAGTGACTAACAACTCGCAACCATTCCTGTGTGCGCCTGTCGATAGGAATGGAAGGGACCTACAATTTTATGCCGAATCCGAACGGCTAGACGAGAAGCACTTATTCGTGACAAGTGATACTCTTGGTGGATTTGTCAATTCCTCGGAAGAGGCAGTAGCCCTGAAAAAAAAACTTTTTAGTTTTTAGGTGGACGAGGCTGGGAAGCGAACCCAGCTCAATATCTAGGGATGGGTAAAAACATTTTTTGGTTCACACAAGGATCCTTTAAGTTGATTTTTACGGTTTTTCAAACGGTCTGGGAGGCAAATGCCGCCCGTAATAGGTCTTGGACATACGAATATGTAATCATGGGCTCAATACCTATCAATGGGTAAAACAAAATTTTGGTTTATCCAATGATCCTCAAAGTTGATTTCTACGGGTTTTCAAACGGTCTGGCAGGAAAAATACCATCCATCACGGAAAGAATTCTTAGATCAGATCAAGAAAAATAAGCTACAAATCACGAAAAATGAATCCAGTTTTGGACCTTGGATTGGAAATTACTAAATTAAGACTTTTTGTTTGCAATATTAAAAAATGAGCGAAATGAAGATATTGACACTCAAAAATTATATTTCAACACTTTTGAGTAGCAATTATTCGATCCAGGAAAAAAAAATGTTGCCATTAGCGAATCGCAATTTGATATCAATTTGTATCAATTTGGTTATAGTGTTTGATGGCTAACCTGGAGTCGTGGGTTCGATCCCTACTCTAGGTAGCATTTTTTATTTATTTGTTTTTATTACGGGCATACAAATTGAATTATTATTATTATTTCGTAGTCAAAATAAAAAAAAAACAAAAAAAAATGAAAATGAAAATTTCCAAATCTGCGAATTGTGGTCGAAATGTTGATTTGCGTATGTATTTTTATTTTGTTATTTTTGTCCACACACGGGTGTTCTGTTTGCATCCGCTTCCTTTTTTTCTGAAATGTGTATACAATTTTACATATTTGAAAAAGAATTCTATTTTACTTACGTGGGATTCGATCCTGATACCTTCCGCATATCAATCCAACACGCTACCACCTAGGCCATCGCACGATATAAAGGGACCATGTTGAAACTTAATGACTTCAAAAACTTATTTACTTGTTCGTTGGTTTAAATCACCATATAAATATTTAAATTACTCCCCTGAAGTGTTAGATTACGCCTAAAAAAATTGCAATTTACTGTATAGTTTTGAAAATACCTATTTTCGTAAATTGCGATCGTGTGGGGTCAATATTTATATCGTAGCTACTTACATTTTGCTGGTTTGAGCATTGAGAAAATGAAAATCACCATTTAAAGTTCGTAAAACAGGATCAATAAGTTGTAAAATTAAATTACTCCCCTGAAGTAGTGGATTGCGATTCAAAAACTTGTAATTTACTTTCAAGTCAACAAGCTCGAATTATAACTTTTGATAATAAATATCGAATTATAAAATTTAGCTTTTTACGATGATTTGAGTAGTAAATGTCAAAATTTTCAGTTATTTTTTAATAAAAGCGCCTTGATTTTCAAATAAAAAGAGTTTCGTAAATTACAACCTAAAGTTTTGCAATTGGTGATTTTTCAATTCTTTTCGTGTAATAGGTCTTGCACATACGGAACTATAATCAGGGGCTCAACACTGTAATGAAGTGTTACAAATTGCACCCTCTTACACCGACCGCCGCCGACTGCCAGAACCCACTCTATCATCAACATCCTATGCAACCACTAACTACGACCACTACACGACGCCACGTCAACTAAAGGCACGAACATTCACACACACTCAGCGCTGTTGTTCACATTGATTGACGAGTTTTACTCGTCTTCTGAGTTCACAGTTGCTGTATTCAGGGGCTCAATACCTAGGTATTCGAAAATTATTTTTTGGTACATACAATGATCCACAAAGTTTATTTTTGGGGGTTTTCGGAATGCTATTACGCATCATAAGCCGATTCCAGAGACTGCAAGACTTTCATTTATTTCATTAGCATTACGACACCTTTCGACTCATATACTTTTTTCCGGATCACTTTCACACCCCTTAATTTGCTGTATGCTCTTCTAAATAAGCCAGGTTTGCATAATTCCTGACTTGTTCCTTGAGTCATTGTCCTGATAGAAACAGAAATTTTGATAAATACCCAACTTTTCGGCACTTTTCATCAAATTATTTTTTTAATATCAGGACAATGGCCCAAAGCACAAGCGAGGAATTTTGCATACTTGGTCCATCTGGTATCAACCTTACCTACTTGATGGAATTTCCGGGGCAGTCACCCGAAATGAGTGAGACGGAAAACTGTTGGGCTTTGTTGCAAAACAATGTTCGAAACACACAAAAATTACATGAAAGATGCTTTTTCTGAAGAATAGCTAAAAATAACCCCAGAGATCACAAATAACATAACTAGTTTGTTGTATGTACTTCCCAACAATATACCAAAATATATATAGGTATGTATTTAAGCTTTAAAAACTTCGTCAAAATAAGTCGTCGTTTATTTGTCTTTATGTTTATTGAAAATATTTTCAAATCTTGCAATATTACTGCAGTGCCAGTGGTAAGCATAAAACTTTTGATTGATATTATTGCTCGCCATCAATTTTTTCAATTGAACTCCAGACAATGAAAGCCAAAACACATCAAGAAACTTCCCTCCCCCACAAGAATGATTTCTTTCCACCAAAAAGGGAAATTGAGTATTCTGTACTTCCTTTTGTTTCTTGTGGTTTGCGGGAAAATCTACAAGTGAAATATTTTACCTTTTTGCCGAAGTGAGTACTTGTTCCGTATCTTTTGATTAACGTCTAGAGTCCAGTGTGCATCAGGCAATCAGGCTCAGACGAACGACTAACCATTCAGTATAGCCATCAGTACAGCCATCAGTACTGACCTGACCGGTACCCCAAACAAAAAATTCTTTGTTTGTATCTGAAAATGTAAACATTATATTGACTCTAGTTGTGAGCTGCTCGTACCTTTCATTTTGGTCAGGATGGAAGATATTGTAGTTTGTTTCAATTGCTTCAGTATTTGCACAAATCGAAGCGGAGAGATATGAGGATGGAATTGCATTGCTGCAATACAGTATAATGTGTAAGTTATAATATCATGTTCAACAGAAAATCGTATTGCATTATGCTTGTTTGCTGTTGAGTTGTCCTTGGCTTCCTAATATTGTCCCTCTCCCGACTTGAAGCTCATGTGAGCTGAAAAATGAATTTGTGTTTGGTGTATTTCTACTTTTTAAGTGGTCAAGTAAATTAAAAAAAAAATCATAACACTTAAGCTAATTAAATGATAGCTACAGAAAAAGGTAAAAGGACGAATTCAATGATTTCGAAGTGGATGAAAAACAAAAATATGAATATGAAATCATCATCACTTGTTATAAACTTTGCTTTTAAAAAAATGTAATTTTAGTAAAAAGTAACTAATTTAAAGGCATTTAAGAAATTTAGTTCTATTGCTTAATTAACATAATGTAAAGTAAATACTTAACAAAAGAAAGTGGCGCAAACTGTTTTTAAAGTGAGGTTGTCTCTTTGTTAATTTTAAAGGACATAAATTATAATTTAACGTTAAACAACTTGTTTTTGTGGGTAGCGCTGATTAATTGCCTTTTCTTTTCAAATTAAATAAAACTCGATTTCTTTTTATTAACATTATAAAATGTACTTTTAATTTCTCAAAATATATGTGTAGTGTCGCTAAAGAAAGTTCTCGAAAGAATAACCTTCTTTTTTATGAAGGTTAAATAGATTTGCAAAATTGAGAAACATAGAAAATTAGTTTGACAAGAAGTGTCACATTGAGCAATTATTTCAATGAATTTAAATGGTTAGTTCACAATGATAATTGAATGTGTTATACACATTTAATTGTTAAAATATATTATAATTTTGAATTTTATAATAAAATAATAAATAAATGATTTTTGAGCCAAACACACTCGTCTAACTTTAAAAGCAGCAAGTACACTTTTACTACTTGAAAATAGTCATAAATAATATGACGAAAGCATTGTATAAAAAATAAGAGTGTGTAGTATATAAATTATTGTAAAGGAAAGAATATGGTTCAACTAAATGTAGCTATACCATTAATTGAGCTTCAGGCTTTTGCAGATAGGTGTCGCACACCTCGTCTACGAAAGTCAGAAACTCAAGTATTAAAAAGAGATACAAAAATGTATGCCTGTCTCACCTTTTAACAGACGGAGATTCATTGGAAAAAAGTCTGCAGACAAGCCAGCAGCTATTTTCTGCCCTCCTAAATAAAACCAAAGATTGTATTTAACTGAAAACGAAAAAATAAAACTTTACTCACTAAAAGTGTATCTGTCAAACAAGGTTTCAATCTCAAAATAAGGGTAAGCTTATAAGTAGTCTTGCTATACATATGTAAGTTGGAAATTGGGTACCTGGAATAAATAAAAAAAGAAAAACATAAGTGTGGTAAAATGTTTGAAGTTTGAACATATTTATATGACTGGCAGTGTATTTGTGCTGTGTGTCTGATAAACTTTATTGTAAGATTGGAACTACGGCGATACTTCATTCAATTCGTGAAAGTATTATAATACATGTGGTCACACACAAGCGCCAATTCATGAAAAATATGCTTGTAGTTGAAACGTTGAAAAATACGCGTGTGTGGGTGTTATCCGTTCCTTAACCGACAAACTCGGCAATTAATAGTTATACGGTCGCTATCTCATGTCGCAGTCTATTGAAAGTGTCTTAAAAAAGTATGGATGATTCTACAAACTATGGAATAAGATGATGATAATTTCGGCACGACACTTTTTGAATCACATAGTGGTAAAAACTAACTTCAACCCCAGCGGGAAATATCGTCCCCAATGAATTTTATAGCTGAATTCTTCAATCAATTCACTAGCCAAATAATAAAAGGAAACGTCATGCAATGATTTAGTCAGTGAAGAGTCATGCGAGGTTTCCTCAGTTCATAGATTCGAACCCACTTTTCGCTTTGTGTGTAGAAAACAACAAGACAACAGCAATCAATTCACTAGCCAGATAATAAAAGGAAACGACAAGTAATCATTTAGTAAGTGAAGAGTCATGCAATGTTTCCTCAGTTCATAGATTTGAACCCACTTTCTGTTTTGTGTAAAAACAACCCTTTCTTTCATTGAATTAAAAATTGCTTTTGATATGGAAAATTAAAAGATGAAAAAACTGTTGAAAAGTCATGTAGAAGTTCATCAGTTCATCGTCTATCATCGTCTATGTCCACTCATATGCTTTGTAAAGTGTGCACCGCCATTGTGTGTTTTGATAGAAGTTGACTTTTGTTTGTGTTCTCTGTGTTGACATTGTCTACTGACAGTAAATATTATAAGACGACTTGTGAATTTCTATTTAAATAAGGAAATCTCAGATTGCCTCAAAGTATTTCAGGTTGTTGGTTAATCACCACTTTGCATATGAAGTGGTGATTAACCAACAACCACTGACCTAGTGATTTCACTTTAATTAAATTTAGAGTGTTAATTCTATATTTTATTTTAATTAACCAATCACAAATTCAAAACACATATACAACAGAGTAATGAATTCACTATTTATTTAATTTTCTTCACATTTTTCATATTGAATTAACTATAATTGCTGAATAAACAACTACCACTAATCTTGTGATTTGATAATTGAATTTTCATTACCATTTTAATCGAAAACATTGAACTGATGAATAAACAACATACATTTATGTAGTGAATTCACAGACTATGCAACCATCATGTTTTTCATCATCTGGGTCGGTGAATAAACAACTTCCAATGAAGTAGTGATTTCGTTGGCGAATTTTCATCGGATTTTCAGCATGTGCTTCCCGCCTAGGACATGCCCATGTTAATTTCATCAAAGGAATCAGCTGAAAAGTGGACGGTGCAGCTGCCATTCCTCAAGGAAAAAGCTGATCTTTCCTCAATGAATTTTTCAATTTTTCCCGCTGGGAAGGTCCACGCACTTGCACATGCTCACGCGCCCAATAGATACCTAAATACACTTGACTTTATTTAAATTCTAATTCTTTTCCACTACCGTTGTTTTCTGTGTAACGAAAGAGAGGCAAAATATATGAGCACACAAAAAAATATAATAAAGTAAAGAGGAAAAAGAACTTTCTGTGATTTGCTATGAAAAGGCAAAGAGCTTCCTTGCCTTCTCACAGCACAGATAATAAAGTAAACGAACTTTCTGTGTTTTACTATGAACAGACAAAGAGCTTTCTTGCCTGCTGATCGTCAACCGGTCGTGAAGAAAATATGGGACATTTTTTTCTATGGGGATAAGAAATCTGTATAATTTATTATCTGTGCTTTTAGTTTAGCTAAAACAAAACAAAAAATAGGACCTAAAGAAATGCATTATTTATTAATGATAAAATCAAATGGGCTTTTAGTTTAGCTAAAACAAAAATATAATAGACTCAATTTTTGGATTAGTGGTCCAGAAAAAATTCCGAGTAAGTGTTTAGACATTGCGTATTTTAAAAAGAGAATGCCTAATTTCCATCCCCACTGCCCGTTCAGCATTGAGATACTATGCTCTAATGAAAGAAAACTCTTGCTTAAAGGCCTTCCACACTAGCCCACTGTGTATTAATACATGTCAAAAAAGTGGGAAACAAAATATGGAAGCCCAGCCTAAACAACCCGACATTCTTTCCCACACGATTTGACATGTGTGACATGAATAATTTTAGGAATGGTTCTTATTCTATCCCACATTTTATCACACTTTTTTCTAGGTTAAAGTAATGTATTAATACAAGCAAGTATGGAAGTAAGATATGAAAAGTCATTTCTTTATCACAAATTTGGCAGTCGCCTGGAATTATTTCCCACTTTCAATTTGACATGTATTAATACACAGTGGGCTAGTGTGGAAGGGCTATTAGATATAGTCTACGTATTTTCTTTAAAATTGGACATATCGCCAAGAAATGAAACATGTTTTCAACTTGATTAAGGTTGCAAAGGGATTGTATAGAGGTCTGATCTATGTAGCATATAGTCGAGTTCCAAAATCTCTATATGGGCCTTAGAAAATCAGACTCATTTCCGCGACGATGAACTCATTCTAAAATAATTTTCCGCGCCAAGATTAAGACTAAGTTGGCGATGTAATAATCTTGCGGAGGATTCTCTTGCGCGGGTCGAGACAAGACCTGAACATATTTTCATCAATCACGGAGATGCAGTCGTATAAAATAGTTTTCCATGACTCAAGATTATTAAAATGCAGATTAGGGGCCAGTTACAGCTATCATTGAAAACCATCTTTGAAAATATTAATTGTCAATTTTGAGACATTTTGAAGAAAAAATATGTGATTATTTTGATGCCAAAGTAAAGCTAATTGACTTAGTACATATCTTCTCCATAACGTAACTTTGATTTTTTCAATGATCATTGGTAAGGTAGTTCTTCATTGAAAAATTTAAAGTCATTTTATGAGAAAAATTGTGCAAAATTGAATTTTGTTTTAGGGGCCAGTTATAGCTATCATTGAAAACCATCATTGAAAAAGTTAGCTGTTGATTTTGAGACCCTTCGAAAGTTTAATCATTGAATATTTTAATGCAGAAATATAGATTACAACTTCAAAATTATTTCTAATCAAAAAAAAAATCATTTTGACCCATATTTTGCCCATAACGTAACTTTTAATTTTTTCAATGACCATTGGTAAGGTAGTTCATCATTGAAAAATTAAAAGTCATTTTATGAGAAAAGTTGTGAAAAACTGAATTTTTCTTCAAAATCTCTCAAAATTGACAATTAATATTTTCAATGATGGTTTCCACTGATAGCTATAACTGGGCCCTTACCTAGAAATAAATATTAAGTCAATTAGCTTTACTTTAGCATCAAAATAATCACATATTTTTTCTTCAAAATGTCTCAAAATTGACAATTAATATTTTCAATGATGGTTTTCAATGGTAGCTATAACTGGCCCTATAACTGGCACCTTAGGGGCCAGCTATCATTGAAAACCATCATTGAAAAAGTTAGCTGTTGATTTTGAGACCCTTTGAAAGTTTAATCATTGATTATTTTAATGCAGAAATATAGCTTACGACTTCAAAATTATTTCTCCTTCAAAAAAATTCATTCCCCATAACGTAACTTTTAATTTTTTCAATGATCATTGGTAAGGTAGTTCATCATTGAAAAAATAAAAGTAATTTTATGAAAAAAAATGCGCCAAATTCAATTTTGTTTTACATAGAAATAATTATTAAGTCAATTAGCTTTACTTTGGCATCAACATAATCATTTATTTTTTCTTCGAAACATCTCAATTTTGAGAGATTTTGGAGAAAAAATAAATGATTATTTTGATGCAAAAGTAAAGTTTATTGACTTAATGATTATTTCCAGGCAAAACAAAATTCAATTTGGCACAACTTTTCTCATGAAATGTTTTTTAATTTTTTTATGATGAACTACCTTACCAATGATCATTGAAATTTTTTGGGTCAAAATGATTTTTTTTTTGAGGAGAAATAATTTTGAAGTCGTAAGCCGTCTGCATTAAAATATTCAATGATTAAACTTTCTAATGGTCTCAAAATCAACAACTAACTTTTTCAATGATGGTTTTCAATGATAGCTCTAATTGGCCCCTTAGGTGCCAGTTATAGCTATCATTGAAAACCATCATTGAAAAAGTTACCTGTTGATTTTGAGACCTATCGAAAGTTTAATCATTGAATATTTTAATGCAGAAATATACATAGCTTACGACTTAAAAATTATTTGACCTCTAAAAAAATTCATTTTGACCCATATCTTCCCCAGAACGTAACTTTTAATTTTTTCAATGATCAATGGTAAGGTAGTTCATCATTGAAAAATTAAAAGTCATTTTATGAGAAAAGTTGTGCAAAATTGAATTTCGTTTTACCTAGAAATAATTACTAAGTCAATTAGCTTTACTTTGGCATCAAAATAATCACCTATTTTTCTTCAAAATCTCTCAAAATTGACAATTAATATTTTCAATGATGGTTTTCAATGATAGCTATAACTGGCCTTATAACTGGCACCTTAGGGGCCAGCTATCATTGAAAACCATCATTGAAAAAGTTAGCTGTTGATTTTGAGACCCTTTGAAAGTTTAATCATTGATTATTTTAATGCAGAAATATAGCTTACGACTTCAAAATTATTTCTCCTCCAAAAAAATTCATTCCCCATAACGTAACTTTTAATTTTTTCAATGATCATTGGTAAGGTAGTTCATCATTGAAAAAATAAAAGTAATTTTATGAAAAAAAATGCGCCAAATTCAATTTTGTTTTACATAGAAATAATTATTAAGTCAATTAGCTTTACTTTGGCATCAACATAATCATTTATTTTTTCTTCGAAACATCTCAATTTTGAGAGCTTTTGGAGAAAAAATAAATGATTATTTTGATGCAAAAGTAAAGTTTATTGACTTAATGATTATTTCCAGGCAAAACAAAATTCAATTTGGCACAACTTTTCTCATGAAATGTTTTTTTAATTTTTTTATGATGAACTACCTTACCAATGATCATTGAAATTTTTTGGGTCAAAATGATTTTTTTTTTGAGGAGAAATAATTTTGAAGTCGTAAGCCGTATTTCTGCATTAAAATATTCAATGATTAAACTTTCTAATGGTCTCAAAATCAACAACTAACTTTTTCAATGATGGTTTTCAATGATAGCTCTAATTGGCCCCTTAGGTGCCAGTTATAGCTATCATTGAAAACCATCATTGAAAAAGTTACCTGTTGATTTTGAGATCTATCGAAAGTTTAATCATTGAATATTTTAATGCAGAAATATACATAGCTTACGACTTAAAAATTATTTGACCTCTAAAAAAATTCATTTTGACCCATATCTTCCCCAGAACGTAACTTTTAATTTTTTCAATGATCAATGGTAAGGTAGTTCATCATTGAAAAATTAAAAGTCATTTTATGAGAAAAGTTGTGCAAAATTGAATTTCGTTTTACCTAGAAATAATTACTAAGTCAATTAGCTTTACTTTGGCATCAAAATAATCACCTATTTTTCTTCAAAATCTCTCAAAATTGACAATTAATATTTTCAATGATGGTTTTCAATGATAGCTATAACTGGCCCCTTAAATAGACCATCATGGGCCGCAGCCAGCTCTTACCAAATGGGGAATACCGACAATGCAAAGATATAAGTCGTATCCTTTTTTGTAGGTTGTTGCTTGGTCTTTGCATAACTTTCAAAATATAGTCAGAGTTAGCCTTCAAGTTCCTCATATATATTTGGGGTAGGCCCGATTCAACATGAATGGTATAACTCGGAGTATTTTGGGGCAACCTAAAAATTCTCTTAAAGAAATATCTTTGAATTGCTTCTATTTGAGCAAGTTGTTGATATCCATAGACTTCGTTTGCATAGCAAAAACAGCTTTTAATTGTTGCATCGAATACCTTAAATTTCGAAGCTGGATTGAGCAGTCTGTTATTGAAGAAGTTTGACCACAAGGAATTGATTACTACCTTAGCTGAACCCACTTTATCTTTGATATGAGACCGAATACTAAGATTATGCGTGATATAATAACCTAGGTACTTGAATTCTTTCACAAATTCAATAGGGGAACCATTCAAACTCTAAACGTGATCATTATCGGTCGTCCGAAATCGAAAAATCATAATTTTAGATTTCGTGGTGTTAATTTTAATGTCCCATTTATCACAGAACTGTTTCAATTTATTTATTTGCAACTGTAGTGTCATTGGAGTATCAGTTAAAATGTCAAGGTCATCTGCATACAACAATACTTTAACTTGGATGTCACCGAAAAATACGCCTCCAGGAATATGATTCTCGATAAAAAATAAATAAAAATCGGGTAGCACAACGGCTCATTAAGAACCAGGGCTTGTTGACTAACAACTCGCAACCATTCCTGTGTGCGCCTATCGACAGGAATGGAAGGGACCTACAATTTTATGCCGAATCCGAACGGCCAGACGAGAAACACTTATTCGTGACAAGTTTGTAGGTGGACGAGGCTGGGAAGCGAACCCAGACCTCCAGCGTGACAGTTGAATGCACTAACCATTACGCTACGGGCTACTACTATGATTCTCGATATCGTTTATAAAAAGAGCAAACATAAGTGGACTAAAAATGCGGCCTTGGGGGACACCTGTCTCAAACCTAAAATTCGCTGACTGAGTTCTTCCATTTGATACTACCGCTGTCATATTTAAGAGAAGTTGTTCATAAATTCTAATAAATTTTGTAGAAAGTCCAATACCATAAAGCTTAAATAAAAGCGATCTTCTGTTAATAGTATCAAATGCTGCTTTGTAGTCCACAAACAGAGCAAACAATTTTTTCTTTTTATCGATTAATCGCCTAGCAATGCGCGTAAGAGCGAAAATTTGATCAACAATAGACAGATTAGCTCTAAAACCAACTTGAAAGCAGCTGAGTTAATTATAATTATATAAACATTTTGTTTAAAAGCTCCAGACTGTAGGTCAAAAAATGCGGATTAGAGTTCTTGAAAAAGATAAGGAATATTTCTACAAAATTTTAGCTTTGCAAACGCGATTTCATTTTTCATTTTTTTTTTAAATGTTTGGTGTTGTGTCAGGAGCGAAGGACTCAGCTTCAAGCTGGCTGACCAAGAAATTTTGGATCTACACCCTAAACTCTATGAAATGTTAAAAAATCAGCTTTGACGAACAGCCTTGTATTTTTTGTTCAGTGGCTCAATTCTAGGTTTATCCACTAATATTCAAGTATGTTTTGCTTATTTTTGTATAGGTATATGTGACCCTTGAAATATTCATTTTTAAAATTGAAATAAAGGAATTGGGAGAAAACTCTAAAAAAAAACATTAACGTTTAATTCTTTTTCACACGTAACGCATATTTGTAGCAAATTAAATTTTCTACAAATTGTATTTTGTAACTATTTTCGGTTATTGCTATGGCTTACAAGTTTGTACATTTTGTTTAAAAAAAAGGTGGGGTTGATTTTTATAAGCGTCATATTTCTTCTGTTTTGCGTCATCTGATTTTTCTGCTCTGTTACTTTCTATCAGGTCAACATTAATTGGCAACTTTTTTTGATCATACAAAATTTTTCACTGTCTTCGATTTATCCAGATATATGAATCCCCGCGCAGAAAAACATTCTAGTTTTCTACATGGCATTAGAGAGTTTTAAATAGATTCTGGCCAGGCCCTAGCATGGCTGAGTAATGGCCAAAACTAGGGCCTTGTCGATTATGAACCCTTTTGGCTCGTCAGAAAAACCACTCCAGGCCCGGACCAGCACAAACTAGATTTGTTTATATTTTAGCTAGAAACATTAAAAATGGGTATTTTAGTATCGGTTGTTATCCGATAGTAAAATAACTCAGATCAAAAATCAAAACCTGAATAATAAAAATAATAGCGCAATTTTTTATGAATTTAATAAGATATTAAAGCAATTTTAGTATGATACTGGGCGTTTTTGTAAAATACTCTTATCATATTATTTGATTTAGTATCGTGTACAAAAATGCTCTTATTTTTTTTTACAATGAAGACTTAACTTCACAGGATCATATCGGGAAACCGACACAAATACTAAAAACTCGTGTTCGAAGGCAACATGTAAGATAGCATCGTGCGCAAAAAAAAGTAGTACGCAGAGCCAAGTGCTGGAAATACAATTGTATTATACAACCGATGTAGGAAACTACACAACACGAACATTTCGTGCACGAAGACCATTAGCACGAAAATTCTGACACTACTATTATTGCTTAGGCATTAAAGCTGATACTACTATTTTTGCATGGCTTTTGAGCTGGCAACAATAAAGGATAGTAATGTGAACAGCAAATATAAGAGTAGGGGGTATTGAATACTAATTGATCAGAGAAAAATATAAATAATATATTGCACAATGAAACAAATTGTTGATGGGGTTCTCAAAGGGATATGAATGCCTACAAAAGGCGTTAGTAGGGCAGAGTACGTGTATGCGTATGACTTATTTACATACAACAATGGAGGATGATGATTCTTATTTGTTGCAGGTCGAGATTGTATTGGGCTCTCAAAGAAATATGGATGCCTACAAAAAGCGTCAGTAGGACAGAGTGCCAGTATGCGTAAGAAACTTTTGAAATAATTATGGAGTATGATGATTATTATTGATGAAACATAGAATCAGGTAAATAGATTGAAATTGTTGATGGGGTCTAGAGGGGCGGATACATTAATAAACAATAAGGACGTATTAAGAAATTATTTTGAATACTAGAAACATAGAGTTATCGCTGGTGATTTGTTATTGGTCAAGTGCCTATAACGTAATTAAGGAAGTAAACAGATTTTGTTGATGGGGTCGCAGATGGGGACGAACACGGGGTTGGAGTAGGATATAATATGTTATAAGTACCAGGCGGTACTTAAATGGCGGTACTTAAATGTAAATGTAAAAATCCACAATTCTTAGACTTTTAAAATAGATTTCTTGACAGCCATTTAAGGCATTGATTTCGAAAAAAACTGCGGGAAAGATTAATTTTAATTTTTGCTTCCTCTTGATGATTAAAGAAGCTTTCAAAATTTCGTACATGAGCAGTGTTTTACCAGTTAAACGTGAAAATAGCTGAAATTTGGTGCACCTGTAGGTATTCTTCCTGTTACTGTTCTTAAAAAACGTTAAAAGTTGTCCTTCGATAAAATCAGATTTTTTTTGTAAATCGCATTTAAAGAGAAAAATATGTCGATTTTGATAAATTAGTTTTCGTATATAGTGCAATACATTTATTGAAAAGTGTCACTCCCAAGATTAAGCCTGAAATCAAGTTGAAGGTGCCCACTTTGGTGGCTCTACGACGTTTAGTTTGCCCGCAAATTGAGTTTAAAGATAAAAGTCATTTTTCATATCATGCGATACATCGATTGAAAGGTACCACTTCCTAGATTACAAATATCCATTTTTTTAATTCGCTTGTGCGTTTAGTTTAGCCGTAAATTAAAATTGAATGTGCAGACTTTGATGGGTCTACGACAAATAGTTTGGCCGCAAATGGGGTTTAAAGATAAAAGTTGGATTTTCATATAATGCAATACATCAATTGAAAGGTACCACTTCCAAGATTACAAATATCCATTTTGTAAGTCGCTACGACGCTTAGTTTAGCCGCAAATCAAGATTGAATGTGCAGACTTTGATGGGTCTACGACGAATAGTTTGGCCGCAAATGGGGTTTAAAGATAAAAGTCTGATTTTCATATAATGCGATCTATCGATTGAAAGGCACCACTTCCTAGATTAAGAATATCCATTTTAAGTCGCTAGTGAGTTTAGTTTAGCCGCAAGTTAAGATTGAATGTGCAGACTTTGATGGGTCTACGACAAATAGTTTGGCCGCAAATTAAAGATAAAAGTCGGATTTTCATATAATGCGATACATCGATTGAAAGGTGTCATTTAACCTTGATTACGAATATGCATTTTTTAAGTCGCAAAAAGTAGTTTATCCCCAAATCATATTTAAAGATAAAAAGATGTCAATTTTGAAGACTCTAGGACTTGGAAATCCCTTCACTATTTATTTTCTTATTGTTGATGGTTGATTGTCTAATAATTGAAGACGATTTAAGAACTCAATAAATTGATTAGTCATTATTATATTTATTCAAAATTAAAATCAAAAATCTTTACTTGCTATTTTTTTAATTTCAGAATTAATTTGACACATATCTGGTTCTTATTTCTTCGCTAAACAACTTTGTTCGGTGGTTTAGCTGAGTAAACGTGACTTAGAAAAAGTTTTGATTTTTTTTTTAAACAGTTTGCTTTTTAGTCTATGGTACTCGTATTAGGTCTAACCCTTTCCTATTCCACCTTTATTAATTTAGCTGTAAGAGATTTTAAAATTTTTTTTTTATTGTTTGCAATTGAAGAAACAAAACTAAGCCCAGCCCCCTGCCCTGGCATATACATAATATGTATACTTACACATTTTTTCTCTCAGTTTTATCCGCCATTTTGTCTCTCATCGAACAAAATATTCAGTGCTGTCATTTGTTGTATTTTTAAGGTCCTTAATTTGCATATATTTTTGAACAAAACAAGGTTGCATTGAGACATCTTGCCTTGATCGAACCCAACATTCTCAGTTTAAACTATTTTAAATAAATTTATAAACAAGAGAGCGAAGAGAAAATTTAACAAAATTAGCAGTATCAAATGAGAGTGAGTAGACTAGACAGGAGCGAACTTGAGGTAGTTTGTATAGCGTTTTTTAGATATATTATTTATCAAATGGATACCTAAATATTAATGATGGTTAGTCAGCTTAGGAACTAGATTATATAATGGGATCCAAAGGGTAAATAAGACCAAGTCAGCCATTTCAAGATGAACAGTATGCATGAATAGGTATTCTTTACGATAAAAAAAAAATCTAAACGTACCTAAATACCTGTGAAGATTAAAAAATTGAAGAAAAAAAGTACGTATACGCCCAAGTGTACGAAATGATAAAATGAAATGTAAGGTAAATTGTTATAAAATAAGAACAAATTAAAAAAGTATGTATATGAATCACGTTTAATAAATAATCACAGGGTGCCCCGTAAATAATGGATAACCCTGAAATGCCTCATAGTAGACTTTATGACCATCTTAAAAACTGATAAAAAAAAGTTCTATCCCAACCACAAGATAAGAGATATGCTTTTTTTTTGTTCAGTGCATTATTTTTTGCCTTTCTTTACATTTTTGAATACCATGACTACAAGTGAATGAGTTCCACCGTTTTTTTTTTTTCGTAGCAATATTTTAAATTATTTGTGCCAAAACATTGGCAGAAGAAAATTATAATAACTGTTGGACTTCTTAGGGAAAAAAATTATTAAACTTTGATTTTGAATGAAAAATTTGAAAGAAAATAATTGTTGAAAAAGTTAAATCATCTCTGGTATAAAAAAATGCATAAATACAAAAACAAAAGTTTTTAAAATTAGCACAGTAGACTTGGAAATTATGCCATGCCTTGAACACGGTTGATTTTTGAATGATTGCCTGTTTTTGTGATGTTGTCCTAATGATGAATCCAAGCTTTTAACTTCCAGGGCCGAGTGCAACATTACTAAAAATGTCAACAAAGTGCAAGTTAGCATATCACAACTGGTATGCACCATAAACCCCAAAAAAGAACGGTGGAACTCATTCACTTGTAATAAGAAGATGAAGAAATTTAAATATTAAAATATTGAAATTACTTCTGTTTTAAGTGGAGTGAATGAATAAAATTCACTTAAAAAGTAGAAGTGACCTCAACTCCAGAAATAATTGTGTTTCGCCCAAGATATATAACAGTGGGCTCTTCAGTCAGTCTGTTATACCCTACTAAGACACAAATTTTGGTCGATCTTTACCGACTCTTATAAAAATTACAACAAAAAGATACTGTGAATTTTATTATTCTAGGGGAATTTTTTTAAATTCGTGCACCCAGAAAATAAATACCCGTGGTCAGCTTTTTTTATAATAAGAAGATGAAGAAATTTAAATATTAAAATATTGAAATTACTTCTGTTCTAAGTGGAGTGAATGAATAAAATTCAATTAAAAAGTAGAAGTGACCTCAACTCCAGAAATAATTGTGTTTCGCCCAAGGTATAACAGTGGGCTCTTCAATCAGTCTGTTATACCCTACTAAGACACAAATTTTGGTCGATGTTTACCGACTCTTATAAAAATCAGAGCAAAAAGATACTGTGAATTTTATTATTCTAGGGGAATTTGTTTAAATTCGTGCACACATACAACAAATGACAGCACTGTATATTTTGTTCGATGAGAGACAAAATGGCGGATAAAACTGAGAGCAAAAATGTGTAAGTATACATGTATATGCACGGGCAGGGGGCTGGGCTTAGTTTAGTTTCTTCAATTGCTAATAAATGAAAAATAAATGTTTGAGAGGAAAACAAACAATAAAAAAAAATTTAAGATCTCTTACAGCCAAATTAATAAAGGTGGAATAGGAAAGGGTTAGATCTTATACGAGTACCATAGACTAAAACGCAAACTGTTTAAAAAAAAAATCAAAACTTTTTCTAAGTCACGTTTACTCAGCTAAACCACCGAACAAGGTTGTTTAGCGAAGAAATAAGAACCAGATATGTGTCAAATTAATTCTGAAATTAAAAAAATAGTAAGTAAAGATTTTTGATTTTAATTTTGTATAAATATAATAATGACTAATCAATTTATTGAGTTCTTAAATCGTCTTCAATTATTAGACAATCAACCATCAACAATAAGAAAATAAATAGAGTCTTCAGAATTGGCATCTTTTTATCTTTAAATATGATTTGGGGATAAACTACTTTTTGCGACTTAAAAAATGCATATTCGTAATCAAGGATAAATGACACCTTTCAATCGATGTATCGCATTATATGAAAATCCGACTTTTATCTTTAAACCCCATTTGCGGCCAAACTATTTGTCGTAGACCCATCAAAGTCTGCACATTCAATCTTAACTTGCAGCTAAACTAAACTCACTAGCGACTTAAAATGGATATTCTTAATCTAGGAAGTGGTGCCTTTCAATCGATATATCGCATTATATGAAAATCGATGCATCGCATTATATCCCCATTTGCGGCCAAACTATTCGTCGTAGACCCATCAAAGTCTGCACATTCAATCTTGATTTGCGGCTAAACTAAGCGTCGTAGCGACTTACAAAATGGATATTTGTAATCTAGGAAGTGGTACCTTTCAATCGACGTATCGCATTATATTAAAATCTGACTTTTATCTTTAAACCCCATTTGCGGCCAAACTATTCGTCGTAGACCCATCAAAGTCTGCACATTCAATCTTTATTTGCGGCTAAACTAAGCGTGCGTCGTAGCGACTTACAAAATGGATATTTGTAATCTAGGAAGTGGTGCCTTTCAATCGATAGATCGCATTATATGAAAATCAGACTTTTATATTTAAATCCCATTTGCGGCCCAACTATTCGTCGTAGACCCATCAAAGTCTGCACATTAAATATTGATTTGCGGATAAACTAAGCGTCGTAGCAACTTTAAATGGATATTTGTAATCTAGGAAGTGGTACCTTTCAATCGAGGTATCGCATGATATGAAAAATGACTTTTATCTTTAAACTCAATTTGCGAGCAAACTAAACGTCGCAGAGCCCCCAGAGTGGGCACCTTCAACTTGATTTGAGGCTTAATTTTGGGAGTGACACTTTTCAATAAATTTATCGCACTATATACGAAAACTAATTTATCAAAATCGACATATTTTTCTCTTTTTAATGAGATTTACAAAAAAAATCTTATTTTATCGAAGGACAATTTTTAACGTTTCTTAAGAACAGTAACAGGAAGAATACCTACAGGTACACCAAATTTCAGCTATTTTCACGTTTAACTGGTAAAACACTGCTCATGTACGAAATTTTGAAAACTTCTTTAACCATCAAGAGGAAGCTAAAATTAAAATTAATCTTTCCCGCAGTTTTTTCGGAATCAATACCTTAAATGGCTTTCAAGAAATCTATTTTAAAAGTCTAAGAATTGTGGATTTTTACATTTACATATTTTTTAAGCAAGCATTATCCGTCTGGTACTTATAACATATTATATCCTACTCCAACCCCGTGTTCGTCCCCATCTGCGACCCCATCAACAAAATGTATTTACTTCCTCAATTACGTTATAGGCACTTGATCAATAACAAATCACCAGCGATATCTCTATGCTTCTAGTATTCAAAATTATGTCTTAATACGTCCTTATTGTTTATAAATGTATCCGCCCCTCTAGACCCCATCAACAATTTCCATCTATTTACCTGATTCTATGTTTCATCAATAATAATCATCATCCTGCATAATTATTTCAAAAGTGTCTTACGCATACTCGCACTCTTTCCTACTAACGCTTTTTGTAGGCATCCATATTTCTTTGAGAGCCCAATACAATCTCGACCTGCAACAAATAAGAATCATCATCCTCCATTGTTGTATGTAAATAAGTCATACGCATACACGTACTCTGCCCTACTAACGCCTTTTGTAGGCATTCATATCCCTTTGAGAACCCCATCAACAATTTGTTTCATTGTGCAATATATTATTTATATTTTTCTCTGATCAATTAGTATTCAATACCCCCTACTCTTATATTTGCTGTTCACATTACTATCCTTTATTGTTGCCAGCTCAAAAGCCATGCAAAAATAGTAGTATCAGCTTTAATGCCTAAGCAATAATAGTACTGTCAGAATTTTCGTGCTAATGGTCTTCGTGCACGTTATGTTCGTGTTGTGTAGTTTCCTAAATCGGTTGTATAATACATTTGTATTTCCAGCACTTGGCTCTGCGTACTACTTTTTTTTGGGCACGATGCTATCTTACATGTTGCCTTCGAACACGAGTTCTTAGCGTTTGTGTTACAGACTCGATCATATTTGTAGTGAATCTTCTTTGACTTTTGAAAAAAGTACAAAAATGCGCTTAATCTAAACTACATCCCACCACAAACACAACCGGATATAAACCACTTGAGATGAACCATCTGGTATCAAGTCAATATAGTTTAAGACAGTAAATTATAATTTTTGATTAATTTTAAATAAAAGTTTAAAAAGCCTTTTGGCGGGGTGGGTGGTTGAAAATAGAGATTTTCGAAAGTAAATACATATACACTCCGCTCCACTTGAATAGAAACAAACTTTTTTTTACTATCTGAGCGTCTAGAGCCTTGGTAAATTAATATAGTGTCTATAAGAGGGATCTATTGCAAATAAAACTAATTCAGGAAAATACCATTAGGTTATTTTGTACCACTTTTCTAATTACTTCATTTAAAACAATGTTTTTTTTGCGCCACTTGAATAGAAACATTCTCTTAAATAAGGAAACAAATTGAAAAAGAATTGCAGCAGTTAGTGATTCTTTGTCCTCATATTGTCCGTCAGAATCGTAAACTCAATAAACCATCCATCCCAATACGTTTTCAATAATATTTAGGTCCGGAGAATACGGTGGTCATTGAAGTAAGGTAACATTTTTCTCGGATATCCAACTGTTAATGATCCTTGCGTTGAGGATTGGCACTTTGTGTTATTGAAATGTACATGGTATTGGTCCAAAGACATCGGTAAACTTAGGGAAAGCTTCTTGTCATATTTCCTTGTAGGAGTTTGTCGTCATTTTCAATGTGGGAAACTCCCGATCAATTGTTCCAAACAATGTAATGGCGATGTAATTGCAGCTCATGCAATTTGGGTTACAAGTTGGCTCTCTCGCAGGGCCGGACCAACCATATATGCAAGATATGCAAATGCACAGGGCGCAACATTCTGGGGGCGCATTACCAGGAGAGAAAATGTAATCTGATCTTGCGCAAACAAATATGTACTGCCATTTGCATTTCAGCCACAAACATTCTTTAAATAATCCCAAAATAACATCCATCACAACCGTGCTAAATTATTTCTTGCACACTTACTAACATCACTTTCATTGTTGCATTCAAGGAAAATTTAACTCAAGAGTCAATCCTACCTACCTAATTTCCAAATATTTCACCCTGTTCGTACAAAAGAAAAAAAAATCTCAACACAAAAAAGTTACATGCCACCTCATATGTGCAAGATTTATTTCATGCACACTGAGTCCCAAAATTAACATAGAGAATATGACAACGAAAAATACTTATTCATACTGAATCATGTTGGTAGGTTGTTGTGTGCTACCTACTACTACAATAGTCAATGGATGTGCAAGTTTTTTTTTGCACACTGAGTATTGAAACTAACATATGGGAAAATATTAAAAAAAAAAAAACTTATTTATACGGAATCGTTTATACGTGCAGGTTTTCTTATTGCACACTGTAACTGTGAAAGGGTTAAGTGCCTGCTTACACAGGAGATGAAATATGGAAATTTTAATAGAATGAAAAAGGAGAATAGAGTCGCGTTGTATCTGGTCTGGTGCCGATTGTTTTAATTGTTTTTTCGCTTTGTTGGTTAAGATTAAATAAATAGCTATCAGTTTTTAATAGAAGTGACATATTTTGTGAAAGTGTTTAAATCGTTTTTCCAATATGGATAAAAACAGCCTTCGGGCAGAATTTAGAAAAAGTCGAAGGCTTGTTGTGGCCGAAATTAAAGAACAGAGCAAACATTTCGCAAAATTTTTAAAACGCAACGAGGAACAAGCAGATGGGGAAAATGTAAGTAATAAAATAAATAAATAATATATAATAATATATAAATATCGACTCACTGACTGTATAACGCTGCAATGCGATTTTACAAAAAAAAAATCAAGTAGAGGTACACCCTAGGGTGGGGTTCTGTCCCCTCTTCTATGGCTTTTAGTCATGAATAAAATTCTAATTAAGTTGGAAAGATGTGGAGTAAAGGCGGTGGCATATGCTGATGATTTGGTGATATTAGTGTCAGGGAAGTTTACTCCTGGGTTAAGTGAGATCACGGAAATGGCTTTAAGGAAGGTCAGCAACTGGGCCACGAGCTGTGGACTAGGAGTTAACCAAAGCAAAACTGAACTGATGCTATTTACTCCCAAGATTAAGATGATACACCCCTTCACTCTACCCCGACTCAACGGCCAAACACTCTCACTCTCCTCTAAAGCTAAATATTTAGGTATGTTATTCTCGACCCCAAATTAAATTGGAAGTTGAACATTGAAGAAAGGGTCAAGAAGGCCTGCATAGCATTCGATGCTATAAGGTCCTGCCCGACTGATGCCTTAAGTGTTTTTTTGCACCTTCTACCACTTGATTTACATATTAAATATCTAGTATCTTGCAGCGCTTTAAGACTTAAAGAATCAAACTCTTGGTTTGCCAAGCCCTATGTTCACAGCAATATCACAGACTTGATTTCAATGGAAATGTTTTCGACTCCCACTGACTACTGCACCCCTATAATGAGTATCAGTAAGGATTTCAAAGTTAAATTTCCATCCAGGAAGGATTGGAATGATAACGTCGTGACGAAAGATTTCGACACAACTATCTTTACTGATGGCTCAAAGATGCGGTGTGGCGTTGGTGCAGGAATCTTCTCTGAGTCTCTAAATGTATCTAGGTCCTTTCGGCTACCTGGCCTTGCTAGCGTCTTTCAAGCTGAATTGCTGGCAATCAGGGAAGCTAGCATGTTACTAAAAGCAGATCCAAACCAAAACCGTAATGCAGCTATTATTACAGACAGTCAAGCGGCTGTTAAAGCCATTAATTCAGCTACAGCATCCTCCAAACTAGTCCAGCAATGCCGGGATGAGCTTTCGGGTCTGAACACTGACCTCAATGTCACTCTTATCTGGGTCCCGGGTCACAGTGGCATTGAGGGCAATGAACGGGCCGACGAGCTGGCCAGGCAAGGTTCACCCCTTCATGGCTCAGTTGCGGAAAGAGTCAACATTCCGCTTGGAGTTATGAAGGGCAACATTCTCTCAATTTATCTTACTAAAGCAAAACGTAGGTGGAGCAGTTTATCAAGAAAGATTTGGCCCACCTATGACAAGAACCGAACAATTGATCTAATACGCAGACCCAGGCAAGATATAGCCAGGGTAGTTGCAACCTGTAGCGGACGCTGAGCAATCTTTGTTATGCACCAAATAAAATAAAATAAAATAAAATAAAATAAAATAAAATAAAATAAAATAAAATAAAATAAAATAAAATAAAATAAAAAGACTTAAGGCTTCTTGTAAGTCAACCGTTTGTTTATGAATCTCACTTACGACTAAATTATCTCTAAATTTCTATAATACAAGATACCTACTCATACGAGCATTCAATATACATATATATATAATCTCATATGACATGAGATTCTTAAAGGCTATGTAGGTACTCTATTGGAGTGGTATATGCATAAACATTGAGATGGACAATAAATTAAAAGGAATTTAATGTGACACGTTTTGGTTGCCACTTTGAGAGGGAAAATAAATAGCAAATTGAAAAGTATCAGATTTCAATAAACAAATCTTATGCCGATGCTGGCTTCCAATTGAAAGACATTGTGAATACAAAGTAAAGTGTTGATAAAAGAAATAAAAGATTATGCTGACTTGCATTTAAAAAGACTTGAGTTTAATGATAATTAGGATTTATGCATAAAAATAGGAGAGCATGCAGCGAAGCTGGGCATACCTCACAATACTCACTGTCGGAGCTGTGAGGACCAGCAGGAAAAGGGAACAGTAGTTCATTTCCTCTGCAAATGCCCTGCTCTGGCCAAAGCTAGAAAACAGTCACTCGGAAGAGCATTCTTTGATGACATTAACGAACTTTCTGAAATGAAGATCAAATACTAGATTTCTTTTCTCAACGCGACGAAATGGCTCTAGGACAAATTTCGGCTACTTCTGCATTATACCTCCCGTCGATTCCCTATGATCACAAGATAGGGTTCTGGTAGGGGTTTGTGGTGCACAGTGGCCGGATAATTAGATTTATTGTTGAAAAAGAACTTAATATTAAGATTAACATCTTTTAGAAAATTAACCCTTGTGGTGGAATTATTTAATGGACATTAATTAATGAATTTATAATAATAATACCTAATAATAATTAAATTTAATAACATTATTTACAAAATATTATATTATAAAATAATTAATTTATATATAAAATATATGTATTTACATTATGTACCTATGTATATATCTATATTATTATTATTTTTTTTTTTTTTTGCACAACAATCGACCCAACTCCTCCAACAAAAAACTTGCAGCCATTATTCAATTTTAATGATTTGAAACATAAATTAATTAGAAATACATACAGTTAGGTTTCTCTGAAAATGGTTCAGATTATCCGTACTGCTTAGTTGACGTGGCAACGAATTCCAAAGAAGAACTGCACTAACGAAAAACTGTCGCTCAGAGATCTGACAAGTAAAGCGTGGAATACAGATTTGGTTGATTCTGTCAGAAGCTAGAAACTGTATATGGTTATAAAGGTCCGGTGGTTGCTTAGTGTGGACAATCTTAAATAACATTGTAAGCGTTTTAAACTAATATATTCGGAGGACTAAATCCATACAGACTTTTTGTATAGTTCGAAATGTGGTCAAATCATTGAAGCCCAAGAACATATCGAGCTGCATTGTTAAAAACAACGTTCAATTTTCTCTGAGACACAGCATCTAAACTACAAAAAATTTCACACCCACACGTTAAAATTGGTACTATCAATGTTCTTGCAGCAGATAGTGTTCTCAGAGCACCATAAGCTTTACCTACCGCAGCATTCACAATATGAAAAATGATCATCCAATCAGATCAGTGGATGCTCCAGTGCCAGCCAACGAACTGCCTAGTGGGCTAACTGTGGATGGTGCGGGTGCGGGTGCTGATCTGGTTGAGTGTGTGATCCACTTTCTGATGATTGTGATAAAAGCTACAACAAAATCCTATTCTAAATTAAATAAAAAGGGACGTTATCCTGAGGATATGCCCATATTCTCTCTCTTCAATTCCATCCACAGGTTCAAACGAGTTACGGTATCAAAAAGGCGCATTTCAGCGCTAATTGGGCTATGGGCCAGACTGCCCGTGGCCGCCATTTCTACCTACCTACCTACAAAAAAAATTAAATTTTTTGGAAAAAAGAATTAAGCTTTTTACAAAAAAATAAAAACGTTTTTTCAAAAAAAATACTTTTTTACAAAAAAAAATTAACTTTTTTTCAAACAAAAATTAACTTTTTTACAAACAAAAATTAAACTTTTTTACAAAAAAAATTAAACTTTTTTACAAAAAAAAAATTAAATTTTTTACAAAAAAAAGTCTTGCACAGGGCGCAAGTTTGGCTGGGGCCGGCCTGCTCTCTCGTGTTCTGATACACTAACACACATAAACGCTACTAGTTCTACTCGCTTGTCTAAACCCCGGGTTAATTAAAGTTGAATGACGTTTAATTAACTAATTCACCAAAGTAGGTGTAGTGTTTTAACGAGAAATTAAGTTGACATCAGTGTTGAAAGGAATTGAAAATTAATATATTTGTTAATATAAATTTAAAATGGCATATCCATATTGTGAATTTTTGCATCGAATTGCAATGTAGGATATTCTGGGGTCTACATCAACGCGTACAAAAAATTTAATTTAGGAGCAAATATAGATTCTCCAAGAATAACATGGGAAAACTGTTTGCAATTGTTAGCGAAGACCTAGGGGACAGACGAGGTGGACACATTCCCGTAAGCTTAAGTGACGTCATTTTCATTTCAGGTATGTACACGAAATTCACGATTTTTTGAGAAAGTATGTGTGTAAAATCTCAGAATATGTGAGCCAGTATTTGTGCAAAATAGCTTATAGTGTTTGGTGACATCAGGGATTTTGTTGGTTGTATTGACAACTAGAAAAGTAAAAATGCGTTACCTGGTGGTAAAATAAAACAACAGGATGTACCTATACACTAACCATTGACAGCCATAAGGAATACCTGTGTTTACTATCATGTAAAATAATTTATTTTTTAGTAAAAATTGATTTTATTTCAAACAAAATATACTAAGATGTCTTTATTAATATTATTTCTTCATTTTTAATGGCAGCGCTTTGAAAAATCATTAGCTGGAGACCACAAAAAGGGAAAAATAAAAAAGCCAAATATAGATAGCCGTAAGTAATAATGTAATTAAACTACCTACAATATTCTGTTCAGGATATTATTTATGTATATTTTTTATAAAATGTGAGAGTCTGCTTATAAGATATGTATATTTCTTTAGATATTTTGGAGGTACCTGTCTTTAATAATTTAGAAATTCGACCTAATGAACGTAACAAACTCATACATTTTTTAATTATTTTCTCATTTTTTTCAGAATTGATTGCTCCATTTGCCCACAATGGGCAAAGCTTCCACGTTCCTTTTCAGTGCATGGTGGCCTCCTGTAAAATATAGATAAAGGTTAAGGATTATATTCATTTGAACCATATTTAGTACTCTTTTGGATTGCAAACAAATTTTTAAGTTTGTAAATAATTTATTTTAAAAATGAATTCACTTTTTAATACACATTCCTAATCGTACGTATATACATAAATTGATTTTTTACTTTCCGCTGTTGAGCAATTTAATTTAATTATCAAGAAAAAATCATACAAAATACTTGTAAGTGCTAGCTATAAAACGCTGTTATTTCAAAACCATTATCTTAATTTGGTGGATTAAAACGGTCCTGAGTCTTAATACAGTACAGATAAATATTAAAAAAAAAAATCATATTAAACACGTTTGAAAAATTTCAGTCGATTTTTTTAAACGTGTCCCATATGAAATTTTGTTGAAATATTTCTCTTTATTAAAATTGATTGTAGTGTTCACTACCACGACTTAATTTAAGACTCAGACTCAGAATTCAATCAACCAAAACAAAATCTCGGCCGAAAATAAATTGTTTTCTTTGTTTTTTTTTTTAAATGATCTACTAAAACTATGACAATAAAATAAAAGCAGAAGGAACAAAGATTGATTGATCCGAGGACGCCTTCATGTCAAAAAGGCAATTTACAATTAAACGTCCATTCTAAAGGTTTTAAAATCGTTTTTAATAGAAATCTAAGAAATAATTTCTCGGCATAGTATTTTCATTTAAAAAAAGTATTAAATTTACAAAAACACATAAAGATTTAAATGTTTTAAGTGTATCAATAATTTAAACAAAATTCTCTACATGTTCAAATTTATGAAAAAGTAATTCTAAAAGCTCAATGATGTACAATTATTAAGTTATTAAATAATAAACTTAAGAATAAAATTACTTCTAACAAAAATTTAAATATATACCTATAAAATATTTAGATTTCATTAAAATAATACAAAACTAGTTTCCTCTTAAGATTCGTTGTTGCGATAGTACCTACTGGTATAATTGATCAAGAACAAAAGTATATATAATTTTTTATCTTAAAAATTAAAGTAGTTATACCCAAATACCTACAACCAATTTTGAAAATGTATATGAAATGTGTAAAAAGTCATACAAACATTAAAATCTGTGAAATTATTATATTATCAATAAAATAAAGCAAAAAACTACAACAAAATATTTTCATTTGTTTCGAAACACTTAAAAGTTCAAAGATTATGAAGTTAAAAAGCGTTGAAACAATAAGGAACATAGAAATTTTACCCATTCTATAAGAGTTGCACTGGGGAACTCCACAATGACCAGGATTAGCCCGCGGAATTGTCTGGGATAAAACAAAAATAGATACAGCCACATATCGAAAAATTTTAATATTCAATAAATAAATAATGGTAAAAAAAATGAAAAAAAAAGTATAAACTGAAAAGCTCTTGGACTGTATCTTTGGAACAGGTTGTCGAATAAAGGCAGTTGATATCTTTTTATAATCGGTGCTTGATACTTTCATATCTAACATCAAAAGTTTTTACATAAAAGGCTTTTTGAAAAAAATCACTCTTGAAATACAATTATTTGGAATGTGGTATACGTATTCCAAGAGTTATTTTTTTTAATACTACTTCTTTGGAAAAATTGTTGATGCTTATTTTGAGAGTAAGAAGTGTGCTGGTTCAAAAAAGGTATCAACCGCCTTTATTGGAGAACCCGTTCCAAAGATATACTTTAAAAGCTTTTCCCTATTCACTTGGAAAAGTAAAATCTTAAAATTGATTGGGGTGTATCTTTGGAACTGGTTATCCAAAATACGAGGTTGATACCTTTTTGTATTCTGCTCTTGATACTTTCAAAGTACATAAGCATCAACCGATGCTGGACAACTCCTTTCAAATAGATCAGATTCCAAAACTTAAAATTTAACACTTACATTATTGAAAAATTATTGTGAAGGAGCACCAGGATATCCTACAGTTTGATGGACTGAAGCTCTAGACTCGAGTAGAATGGATTTAATGTACTATAGTTATGTATGTATAGAACGTTTACTTGTAGCTATAAGCTGCTGCTTTGAGCTAAAGAAATAATTAAAAAAATTTCTCGCAATTTTATAAGTTCTAGTTGCAACTTACTCGTTCACGATGGAAACATCAACACAGTAATCGCTGTTTGATAACTAGAACTGACGGACCAGGGATTTTGAAGCCACTAATTATGAAGATCTTGACTCTCTTCACCTAATGACAAGATGAAGAAATAAAAATTGTTCTTAATTATCTTTTATTTATTTAATAAAAACAAACTATATACGGCCAAGAGCACTCACGAAATCGCACCCACTTTTATTAAACTTTTTAATAAGTGCAATTCTTATGGAAAAATTGTTTTAATGAAATGTTTCACTTCTTTGTTTTACAAAAATATTAATTTAATTATTGTTTAAATTGTTTAATTGTTTGAAATAATAATATTTAATCCACACTTCTCAAATCACATCTAGTGTATACCTCCAAGTTCAAGGGTTTGCCGCCAGAGCACTGCCTTCAGTTGTCAATAGTAGATTTTCGTTCGTGTTGATTACTAAACGTCAACTAGCTGTTGCACGCAGTTTATTTTGTTATTATTCCAATTCATGAATTATCTTTTAATCAACGTTTTAGTTAATTTCTGAGTAAGAAGACAATTAACAATTTTTTATTATTGGGGGTGTGTGTGTTTTGTCACTATAGATTACGGTAAGAAGAAAAAATATTGTTATAATAAAAGGAGTGTAAATTATAAATAATAATTGTTTGATTGTTTGAAAGATGGGCCGCGGAAAAACATTTAACCCTGCAGAAAAAGCCAAAATAGAATTACTCGCGGAAAACAAGCTTCCCCTACGCACAATTGCCAAATAAATAAGTAGAAGTGTGAACATTTTTGGTCTTACCTTAGAAATAAAGAAAATTATGGAAAAAATATGTAAGGTAGGCAAGCAAGAGCCACATCAGAAGCAGACCGAAGAAAGATAATAGACTGGCTTCAAATTCAAGCGACTCTGCTGCTTAAATCAAGGCAAAGGGTGGTATAACAGCTAGCCTTAACTTAGGCGTGTTATTCGTGGGTCACAATATTTAAAGCACCTACAAATGAAGTAAAAAAAACACCGTTAAATCCAAAACGAAGACACAATATAATAGAATTTTGCAGGAAGAATATGACGTGGAAGGATGAGTGAACAAAAGTGGTGTTTTCTGATGAAAAAAAAAAAACAAATCAATTAAGATGGCCCGGAGGGATATAATTTCTATTTTGATGTAATGAGGAAGGAACCAAGGTTTCTGGAGCGCCACCATAGCCTAGAAGGCGGTGTAATGGTGTGGGATGCGATTGACTGGCTTGGCACAATTGATCTGGAGTTTCCCACATTAAAAATGAAGGCAAACTCCTAGAAGGAAATATGGCAAGAAGTTTTCCCTAATTTTACCGATGTCTTTGGACCAATAACATGGGCATTTCAACAAGACAACGCGCCAATCCACAACGCAAGGATCTTTAACAGTTAAAATGTTACCTTACTTCAATGGCCACCATATTCTTCCGACGAAAACGAAAGGGGATGGATGGTTCATAGAGTGTTAGATTCTCACCGACAATACGAGGACAAAGAATCAATTACTACTGCAATCAAGGGAGCATGATGTGCAATTTCTTTAAAATTATCTATATGAAATAACTGCATGATTCACTTTCCAATAGGGTTTTTGAAGTTATTTGAAATAAAGGTGGTATCACACATAATTTAAATATGATTATAAATAAAAAAAAAATACCCTCTTTTACTGCATTTTTTCAATTTGTTTCCTTATTTAAGAGAATGTTTTTATTCAAGTGGCGCAGAAAAAAACAGTGTATTTAATGAAGTAATTAGAAAAGTGATATAAAATAACCACATGGTATTTTCCTGAATTATTCTGGCCCTGCAGTTTTATTCGAAATAGATCCCTCTTATATAGGAACTAAAACCAAAAGTTTATTTATCAATTTGCCAAAGCGCTTCACGTTCTGATGGTAAAAAAAAGTTTGTTTCTATTCAAGTGGAGCGGAGTGTATAAGGAGGAAACATTTTCTTATCCAATAAATGTTTGCATAGATTGGAGCACCTTGCAGGAAAAAAGTGGTCGAAGTTTTGGGACTGGGGGTTACTGATGGAATCCTCATCAGCAAAGGTAGGTGGACTATTGGTAACGTTCTCGACAGAAGATGTGTCCAAATCTTGAAGCTCGACGAGCATCTATAGATATATAGATTGGTTGGGATTCGGAGTCTATAATATTAATTCAGTTATGATATGGTCAAGTCCCCTTGTATTTGTATGATCTAAGAACTTTTAGAGGCGTGAGTTGCTTGCTAATACTTCTCTTTTATTTTCTGGACGTCAATTAAACTTGAGCGAATCACATAGTAGGTACAAGACTTTTGCTGATCCATTCTTCCTCTGAACCCAAATGTTCATTTTCAATGCACTCCTAATTCAGATCCGGTGTCATTTAGCTCTTTTACTCAAAATTGATTTTTCCGTAAAAGAATTTTCGAGAGTCGATGTGGTAGCCTTCTTTCACTGAAGTCAAAAAGGGGTTTCTTGACTTAGCGGCGGATTTTTGTCTTGTAAAAGCACCGTAGGGGAGAAAGGACAGATTTTTGAAATATCAGAATTTTAAATGAAAGCGTAGGGATTTTCTGAATGTTATTAAAAATATTTTTTTTTTTTAATCACATACCCTGGAATTTGTATACTTATATGTATATATATATATATTTATATATTTTTATACTTATATTACGAGTATAATACTATTATGTATATAATAATACAATACTATTACTTAGAAGAGACCTAACAAAGACTACCTATCAAGAATTCAAATATTTTCAGAGTTGTGGTTTTTTGAATCCTCTTTTGAGTGAAATATTGGTATGAACAAGTGTTTTAGAGCAGCTCTTAAATTAAAAATAAATTTGATGTCAAATAAGTGATAGAAAAAAAAGAAAAAGACCAAATTAAAAAGAAATTGATTCTCTAATTGGCAAACTGGAAATAGTTTACGATTAAAAATTGAATAACCCGAGATATTGTTAAATAAAAATTTAAAAATTTTCCAAAGAAAGATTTAAATGAGTGAAACTATCTATTTACTTAAGATTTACCTCTAATCCTGCAAAGGCAAATCCTGCTATACTCCCCCTGCTTGGAGAAGCACGGTTCTGGTGAGTAATTAATTTTGTCGCTCAAAAAATTTAAACAACTGATACGCAGAGAATACTATTAGCAAACCGATCATTTTGAAAATACGAACAAATTGCGAAACCAAAGCAATTATAAGGCTATCGGAATATATAAAATAATATACAAAATATATTATCTTAAATATAGTTAGAACACGCGACGACACAAAATTGTAAACAAACACTTTTGACAGCTCATACCAATCAACTACACTGACATACAAAATTAGAAAAGTTTTCTTAAATAGAAGTTAAAAAAGACGATGGCAGATAAATTAGACAATATTCTCGCGGTGCTGTCTACACTTCAAACAGACATAAAGAAGGAGATAAGAGAGCAAACTGAACAATTATCAAATAAAATAGACGAAATAGCAAAATCGACCAACGCGATTGAAGAACGACAAAACTATTTGGAAGGAAAAATCAAATATGTAGAAAGGACTTTAAAATGTTAAAATATTGTTGTTTATAACATCAATGAGACAGACGAAGAAACTAACGAAGATCAGCTTAATATTATGATGAAAAACAGTTTTCAGACTCGCAACTCCCTTCTTCGTCAAACAAAAAAGTAAAAGAAGATGACATTTCAAAACAAGGAAGACAGCAATTTGGAATAAACCATTTTTTTAAAAATACTAAAGTTAACTCACCAATATTACAAAATACTGAACAATAGCAACAAACTAGAACTCAAGAAATAATCACCACGAACGACCATGCAAATGAACAAAATGTAACGGCAACTTCCTCAAGCCGGCTTGCCACCGTGAGGACAGTAGGCTAAAACCCCCCAACACACTTCACAAAATTGAAAAAACAATCAAAAAACACCTTAAACATATGTTCATTCAATGTCAGAACATTATCTTCAGACGAAAAAATGGAAGAACTAAAACAAGCTTTAACAAATATTGAATGGGACATTGAATGGGACCGGACAGAAAAACTAAAAATGAAATTGACCTTATATTGACAAATAAGATGAAAACAGCTATGGACGTTTCAACTATAACAACCTTAAAATTCGATAGTGATCACAGAATGATACGTGCAGAAATAAAACTCAGCCACATAACATTGAAAAGAAATCAACAAAAATACTTTACTCCAAAAGATATCACTGCAGATCAGAAAAGGGCATACAACCAAAAATTGGACAATAAAATTAGAGGCCTTATCAACACTTCTTTCACAACGGACAATATTCAAAACATTTATGACACCCTCGACAACCTTTTGAAAACTTCGGCAAAAAACACAATCATGAAGCAAAAAAACAAGAAACCTGACAGAATTTCACAGAACACAAAAACACAAAAACACTGACTTATTAAAGAAGATTTGACTGAAATTGAAAAACAAGAATTAAGGGAACTGAGGAAAACTATTAGAATAAACACCAGAAAGGACATACAAACCTACAACGAGACGACGATAAAAGACATAGTAAAACATACAAAATCAATTAAGAAGGCTAAACAATTTTTTAAAGAATGGATAATATCTATGAAAAACAACACGAAACGGCAAACCAAAAGAATGGACATAAATAAAACAGCGACAGATTTTCTTGAAAAATTATTTACATCGACTAACCATACAGCGGACAATATTAATTTAGACCACAACCATCACGCTGAAGAATGGATACATTTCAACGAAGACGATATTGCATCCAGTATAGACAACTTGGGAGAAGAAAAAAGTGCAGGAAGCGACGACATAGAGGCAGAAATTCTCAAATTTCGAAAAGAGGCAGTAACTAAATTATTGACAAAACTATTTAATGCTATCGTAAGAACACAAAAGATACCGACACAATGGAAAAACAGTATCATTATATTGTTACACAAAAAAGGAGACAAAGAAGATATAAACAACTATAGACCAATAAGCTTAATATCGACCATGTATAAACTTTTTTCAAAATTATTATACACGACAACTGACCATCTCCAGACTATAAACCAACTCATGGAAAAATTTAACGAATATAAAAAACCCCTCTACCTTTTATTCATTGACTTCAGTAAAGCTTTCGACACAATAGAACCACAAAAGCATATGGACAGCACTGACAAATAAAAATATAAACCCAATATTCATCCAAACCTTGAAAAACATATACCTCAACAACACCGCAAAGGTTAAAACGGACAAAATCGGACGAGAATTCAACATACAAGGGGAGTACGACAGGGAACCCCGATATCTCCACCAATTTTCTCGGCAGTTTTGGAAGACATTTTTCGGAAACTAAACTGGACAAATAGATTTGGAATCAATATATGGGGAGAGAAGTTAAGCAATCTAAGATTTGCAGACGATATAGCTTTGGTTTCTGATACACCAGAAGAAATAGAATTAATGATAAACGAACTTTCTGAAGAATGCAAAACACATGGACTAACACTAAATTTAAACAAAACGAAAGCCATGACGAACCATATCAAAAAGGACATCAAGATTCAAAGCGAACAAATAGACTATACAGATGACTACGTTTACCTAGGACAGCTAAAATCTTTCACAAACCAAGAAGAGAAGGAGGTAGACAGACGTATAAAGAATATCTGGAAGCAATTCTGGAATATCAAACCCATATTGGACTCAAAGTTCTGCAAAGACACACAAAAATACATCTTAGACTCAACAATACTTCCGGTTATGACATATGGACTACAAACAATTGGACTAACCTCAAATTCTCTTGAAAAACTCAGAATATGCCAAGTGAAAATAGAAAGACAAGTACTTAACATAAGAATAGTTCAAACAATTAGGAATGACGAAATAAGAAGAAGAACAAACATAATAGATGGAATCGAAAGAATAAAGCAACTGAAATGGATCTGGGCAGGTCACATCTCAAGAATGGAAGACAACAGATGGACAAAAATAGTAACAAAATGGAACCCACCAGATGAAAAAAGACCGAAAGGACGACCAAGGAAGAGATGGATTGACGATTTAAGACAATTCAACAGCAACTGGTACAATGACGCAAAAAACAGAGATATATGGGCAGCAATGGGGGAGGCTAACGCCAGATGGAATTAATCTGAAAATATTTATTATTGATATGTACATGTTAAGAAATAGAAAAAAAAACTTAAAAGTTTAGATACAAATTTTACTTTAACAAATGAAACACTTTATTGAAATATACAAGAACAAAAATATATATAAAGAAAGATATGTAAAGATATAAAGATGTAAATATAAAATATGTATGTATGTATTTCAAAATTTTATATTGGTTAATAAAGCTTTTAATAATAAAATAATAATAATATGTTGTATAAATGATGGGGACAGAACTGAGTTCCGTTTTAAGCTTCTGTCCGAGAAATTTTCCCTAGATACAAATGCGCTTTTGCAAGAGCAGATAACAAACGAATTTAGCTTATTGGACAAATAAAAAAACAACATAGCGTTAAAAGTTGCGCAATTTTGGAATAAAACGAATAATATTCAAAACGTTTGTGAGGTCTTGTCAAATCTTGCCATGCATGTGCTGGCACATTTTTAGCTTAAATTATAAACTAATATAATCCTTCAAACGAGTTTTTTAAACAAATAGTAAACCAATATCTTATTTTTCTTTCCTTTAGTGCCTGTCCACATTTGATTTTTAATGCTGGGCGTTAATATGTGCGTTTTTAATCCGATGAAGAGTAAATCCTCTCAGTTTAATCTACCCACCCCTATCTCCCACCCTTGAAATCTATCTGTCTTTCACTTCACACAATAAAAAATCTATCATTTTGAATCCGAGAATATTGTTTGAAAGTGGCGCATCGGTGCATTTTGGATGGAATCTACCCATCTCTTTTTCACTCACAGAAAATCTACCTGTCTCACTGCATGCACCTTAAATAAAAAATCCAATGTGGACAGGCACTAAGTATGTTATTTTGTGGATTTTATAGGTGTAGGGATAAAATTCATAAAGTATGGATTTTTCGTGTATGGCTTAGTAGACGAAGGCCCACAGCAAATTTTGGGAGTGAATTGATAACCAAAATATGAGTATGAGGGTTAGTAGGTGCATATATCGTGCAATCGAAAACAATCGTCTGGCAGGTTTCTTTTTCAGCCTTTGTGGGGGGTGGGTCTTCGAAAACAGCGATTTTCCAATTAATTTTGTCAGAGGTATTACAACTTCAATACATTTTAAAAATATAATGCCGTAATGCTCTGTCATTTTCTATAAGTCAAAACCTGGTAATCATGGCAATCCGAACAATAGAACTCAAGATATTAGCTTTATAAGCAAACCTTAATCGATTTTTGTTTGAGACTTTGTTTTGTTGATTTTTTGTGTTTTGTAATTCTCCAAGGAAAAGACGATAATGTCATCTTAAAAAGCTTATATCTTGAGTTCTATTGGCCGGATTGCCAAGATTATGGCGTTTTGACTTAAAGAAAATGACAGAGCATCACGGCATATATTTTTTTTTTTAATTTATTGAGGAGGTAATACATCTGACAAAATAAATTGGAAAATCGTTGTTTTCAAACCCCCACCCCCGCCAAAGGCTGAAAAAGGAACCAGCCAGACGATTGTTTTCGAAACCACGATATATGCACCTAGAAACCCTCATACTAATATTTCGGCTATCAATCCACTCCCAAAATTTGCTGTGGGCTCTTAGTTCTTAGACTATAGGAATTTATTTTGTTTTCATGTACCATCACTGCATAGTAGCAACAATTTCAAGTGACAGCACATAGTTTGGTGTGCTCGCTGGTAGTCTTAATATCCGTATAAAATGTCGTTGCAGCTTATCTTCTTCTTCAAATATCCCAATTATGTTATGTATGTGTTAATGCATGGGCCTTATATCAGGGATGGAAAATGAGATACAATTGTATAGAATTCCATAAAATTGAGTATGATCGAGTACAAAAGTACAAGTTCCCTTATTGCAGTAGGTACAATTCATCTTTCTATCGTACACCGTTCAAATTTGTAAATAGTTTGCAATTTGCGTTTATATCAATCAACAATCAAAAGACAAATACATCTTAAGACACATCTAAGAGGCTCATCTAAAATTTGGGTTACATTCTTACAACACACAATAAACACCTCTGAACGCATTCAATTTAACTAAAACATTATTTTATTTCTGATTTTTGGAATGAGATTAGGCAATTTAAAATGAAAGTAATGCTCAGTAACATTCTTGGAATTGTCCAAACCGTTCTTTCCGTCCTCCATTCGTCCGAAAATATCGAACAAATCTTTTCATATCAGAAAGCTATTAAGTAGTCAAAATGTCGAAACAGAATGCAAGTTGAAACTTGTTCTGCATTGATAGCAAAAAAAAAAACTTCTTAAAGAGTTCATCGTGCTATTTTTTTTTTTTTATAATTAACACGCACTCAAGGGATTATGACTACCCTTTAAATGTTGGTTTAGCACAGTGCGAGCATTTAGGAAACAGTAGGAGGATTTAGTAGGAGAAACCGATGTACATTCGTCTTAAATGTCTGGGCATTGAAATGGGGAGGAAAAACAGAGTCGGTTAAGGAATTCCACATTCGTGTCGTTCGGCAAAAGAAAGAATCTCTGTACTTAACTGTACGTCCGAAATTTGGCTCGAGGGTATACCGATGCGCACTCCCAGCGGCGCGAGTATTACGGTAAATTGTTTTTAGTGGGGGGATGCAACTCGCTATTTCACTAGAACATTGTTTAAAGAAGTAGCGATAAGACAGAGATAGAATTGCCAGCTTTTCTGTTTCCAAGATGCAAGTGCCATCCCTGAACAATGGCATTGGGAGAATATTCCGCTTTAAGGATAAATAACAGCTCTGCGTCTTGGAAGCATTAAATTCAACACGATTTTTAATACCCCATCTAACGATGCCATTTAGATCGAAATTTAATGAGCTCAACATATATTGCCGTTGCAGTTCCACATTCGAAGAACAAGGAATTGAATCAGGAAATGAATATGAAAAGCTGAGTGTGCTGTCATCAGCAAAACAGTTAAGTGGATTAGTAGTTTCGGACAAAAGATCATTAATAAAAATGAGAAAAGGAGTCGGAGACAAAACAGAGCCTTGAGGGACACCATAGCATTTATTTTACGAACTTCAGACTTAAAGCCATCCAAAACAACTTGAATTGAATGGTCAGAGAGGTAATTACTAATCCAACGAATAAGAGATACATCAATACCAAACGCACTCATTTTTGATAGAAGAGCAGGATACCAGACTCTATCGTAGGTCTTAGAAACATCAAGCGCAATAATCTTACTTTCTCCAAAACGATGTAAGGATTGGTTCCACTTTTCAGTGAGATATGCCATCAGATCACCATTGGATCTATTACTGCGAAAACCATATTGACGGTTATTAAAAAGATTATGTTCTTCAAGATATATCTTAAGCTGTCGATTGATCAGTGTTTCCATGACCTTGGACAAAAGGGACGTCAGTGCGATTGGCCGATAATAAGAGGGTGAAGAGGATGCGCCTTTTTTGGGGAGTGGTTGGACGAACGCTGTTTTCCAACTTTTCGGGAAGTATCCTGTTGAAAAGGAAAGATAGAAAAGTTTGCGCAGTGGTTTTGCCAATGTGGATGAACATCTCTTCAGAACAATGGGTGATATACCATCTGGGCCAGCAGATTTGTGAATATCGAGATCTTTTAATATTCTTGCAACTGCTCGGGTGCGAAAATTGTTCCCATTGAAAAGTTTACAGTTATTGAGACCGTCCCAGTCGGCTTTTTCATATTGCCATACGACTCTTTAGGGAATTTTTTCTTTAACTGGGGCTTTGGAACATGGAAAAACAGCTGACACAACAGAATGGTCTGACGTACCTAAGGGCGTTAATACACTTACTGTATATTTTTCAGGGTGGGAAGTGAGGAATAAGTCATGGGTATTAGGAGATTGGCCAGCAACATCTGGAATTCGCGTTGGCTCATTTACAAGTTGAGTGAGATGGTTAAACTCAGAAAAGATTTCTGCATAAACACCTTCTGGTGTTGACTGGCCCGAATATCGAAGCCAATTGGGATTATGCACGTTAAAATCGCCCGTAATAACGATTTCGGTGCTTGAATTATGGGATATAATGGCTTGTTTGGAATCCGACAGCGCATCGAATTGATTCATAGTTGATTTACTGGTTAAATTTGGACTTCGATACAAGAAACAGTAATGGATGACTTGCTTATTGACATTTACCTTTAGCCACAAAACGTTAAAATCCGTGCGGGAACAATGGCTGAATTGAGGAAGAGTTTGAAAAGCAACGTCATTCCGAATAAAAATGGCAATGCCGTAGTGAAGAATAAAAAGTGGTACTAAGCTATATCCAGGAAGGTTAAACTCAGAAGGGTCGGCGTTTTCACCCACCTATGTTTCGCTAAGTGCCAGAATAGCTAGTTTGAATTTATCGGCGTGAACGTACACAGCAAAGAGATTTTTTCCTAGGCCCACGAATATTGGACACATCGACTCTAAAATTACTCACCATAACAATGAACAAAACACAAAGATCCGACGTGTAACTAAACAAAACTTTGAATTTCAATTCGGTATGTTGACATTCAGAAGACACATAACCATAGGTGTTATGCCCTTATGGCATGTGCTCCTAATTGACAAAAAAAAAAAAAAAATCGAAACATGTTATGCTCCTGATAACCGCATAAATGCAGCCGTTGCGTCCTGTGCGAATAATCTTCACACAGTATCACAACGACTAGACTACACAGCTGCAAGAGAATGGGAGGTGGAAAAGGAAACAACCGCTCGTCACCGATAACTTGCACATGCACTGATGAGTGATAGTTGATGTGGGTATTGCTTTTTTTTTGTGTATTGCTTTTTTTTATATTATTATATTTGGTAGCATTGATGTAATTTAAATTAGCTTTTACTAATTTGTTTAAAAAAAAAATTTGTTTTAGCAGAGGTTCTGCTTTATTTAAAATCCAAAATACAATTGATACATTTTTCTTAATTTCTAAAGCTTAAATACTAATAAACCAATTTGATGGCGTGACTATGAGATGATGAAATTGAAGATCGCTTCGTGGGGGATGTTTGCTGACTTGCAGTTTAAGTCACGTAGGCTGCTGTGGTGTTGATCTCTATGAGATGTTTTGTGTTTATGTTATCTGGTGATGGGGAACAATTTGCTGAGTAGCATTTTGGACATCTCTGCATGATCGTCCGTTTATGTTTATTTATTGGCTATGTATGAATTGTGGCTTATCTATGTCAATGGGATTTGGATGTGAGGAGAATCAATATGTTTGGTGTTAACTTGTATGTAGGGATGGGCGTTGTTGGTGTTTCTTTTATTTTATTATATTTTTTTGTTTTTTTTTGTATTTTTTGTTTTATGTATGGAACACTGATGTAATTTTATTCTGCACTTATTATTATTACTATAATTTTTTTTTTGTTTTTATTGATTAAAAAGTGAGAGAATAAATTGCACTGGAGAATATGAGAATATATGCATAGTAGGTATATTTGATTAAGTTATGGGAGGTAGATAAATGAAGGCAATTTATCGATTGAACAGATTGAACGATCAGCAGCGCGACGGACGGTGCGTGTGCTCGCGGAGAGGTTTTGATATAAATCTTTGTATACAGGGTGTCCAGTAAATAATGGATAACTTTAAAATGCCTCATAGAAGACTTTATGACCGTCGTGAAAACTAATAAAAAAAGTCTATCCCAACCACAAGAAAAGATATGGGCATTTTTTTGTTCAGTGCATTATTTTTGCATTACCTTACGATTTTGAAAACCACGACTACGAGTGAATGAATTCTACCTTTTTCTTTCGTAGCAATATTAAACATTGTTTGTGCCAAGGCATAAGAAGACAAAAAGTATAATAACTGTTTCAATTCTTAGAGAAATAAGTTATTAAACTTTAATTTTCGATGCAAAATGTGAAAGAAAATAATTTTTGAAAAAGTTAAATCATCTCTGGTATGAAAAAATGCATGAATACCTAAGTGGCCAACTATTTTAAAAATATGCGTGTCGACTGCGGTTTTCAAAATGGTATAATTTATTATTGCATCTTGGACCAAGAGGCAGTTATTGGTAAAAATGGTAAAAATCAGCAACAAGAGAGTCAATTTAGCAAAATCAAATGTGTTAAAAATTTGCAATTTAAACGTGAAAATAATATCATGCGCTCAACATGTTAGATTTTTGATTGATTGCCTGTTTTTATGATATTATTCTAGTGATAAATCGAAGCTTTTAACTTCTAGGGCCGATTGCAACATTACTATAAACGTCAACAAAGTCCAAAAAACGGCTACATTTTCAAGCTTGTTTTGAATTATACCTGGTGTATTGGGCCCAAACAAAACCATTAAATATTTTCGCAGTTGCTTTAAGTTTATTTGTTAATTTCTTCAAACAAATAGTCTTTTGAGTTTTGAGCCAACTTTGAATCATTTTATCACTTAGTTAGAAAACAAAAAAAATAGATATTTTTTTTTAATGTATGGCAACTGCTCAAACTGTTTCCACCCATTCTAATACAGGTTATGCACGACCGAATAAATGAAAATCTTATAATAATCTTGTTAAGTTTTGCTCAGAATTTTGTAATGCAGCTGCCTATACAAGATTTCTTAGCTTCTCTAAGGACCTGATGGGCTTGCTGTACACTATTTTCTTAATGCAGCCCCAATAAAAAAATCAAGTTGATTTAGGTCTGGTGAACGGGGTGGCCATAAAATTGGTCCCAGACCTCATATCCATCTGCCTGTATATCTGGTATATTTGAAATGCAGCGGCTTGCACAAGATTGCATACCTCCTCTGAATAGCTGATCGGCTTGCTGTATTCGATTTATTTAATGCACTACTTATAAGAAAATTAATTTGGTAGTAACCACTTCCAAAATATTTGATGGTTTTGTAAAAGGCCAATTGAAGAGGCATAATTCAAAACAAGCTCGAAAATGTAGCCGTTTTATGGCACTTTGTGAACATTTTTAGTAATGTTGCATTCTGTCCAAGAAGTTAAAAGCTTGGATTTATCATAAGGACAACAATATAAAGACAGGCAATCAATCAAAAATCTACCATGTTCAACGCATAGTATTATTTTAACGTTTACTGTGCTTATTTTGAAAACTTTTGTTTTTGCTAATTTGGCTCTAGTATTGCAGATTTTTACAAATAACTTTGCTATTGGTTCTAGATACAATAATAAATTATACCATTTTGAAATCTGAGGTATACTTAGGTATTCATGCATTTTTGTATACCAGAGATGATTTAACTTTTTCAAAAATTATTTTCTTTCACATTTTGCATCGAAAATCAAAGTTCAATAATTTTTTTCCCTAAGAATTCCAACAGTTATTATAATTTTTGTCTTCTTATGTCTTGGCACAAACAATGTTTAATATTGCTTCGAAAAAAAACGGTAGAATTCATTCACTTGTAGTCACGGTATTCAAAAACGTAAAGTAACGCAGAAAATAATGCACTGAACAAAAAAATGCACATATATTTTCTTGTGGTTGGGATAGACTTTTTTTTACTAGTTTTCAAGACGGTCATAAAGTCTACTATGAGGCACTCCAAGGTTATCCATTATTTACTGGACACCCTGTATATAAACTATAGTACTATCATGGTGAATGTCGAATGGACTGCCATCTTCAGATCGATTGTGAAAGAATCTCATCGAATTTCACAGTGGAGAGAATTAAGTTTTGTGGAGAATTTCTAGTAAGAATAAGAAAGGAATACTATTATTTATAATAGTTGGAGTGAAATAGGTAGAATGAATGTTTTTTGTTAGGTTTACATTTTTTTGTCGATTACTTAGCTATGCAAAGGTGCAGAGAATTAAAAAGTGTGAAAAAAATTTGGGAATTCTCCTTGGTTTGTTGGGTCTTGTGCGCAACTTATGTGCAATGCAAGAAGACAATCGTGACGTCGCGTCGGCCGGCGGCGGCATGAAGGTCAAGGCATAGGTAGATTGGTTTTTTTTTGCTTTCTAGATATTTATGTATGTAAGTTGGCAAGAATATCAGTGATGCAATAATTCATGAGTTTCATGGCGATGATGTTTTTTGATGAGTATGGCTCATGGTGGGTAGTTAGGTATGTCGCTTTTTTATTTTAACCTAGAAAGGTAGCTATGTTTGTAGATAATTTGTATTAATATCTAGGTAGGTACTAGGTACATGTAAGAAGGTACGTACCTTATTTTTATGTGAAAGTTAATTTATTTATATTATAGATATAAATGAAAGAATAAAAATTGCAACAGCTTAAACTAGAAGTATTAAAAATAGGTAGGTATCTATATATTAAAATTTATATGATGGCAAATTTTATTCAGGGTTGCACTAAGAACGGAATTTTTTTAATTCGCACATTTAATAGGGTAAAACTGAATCAAAGTCAAAAAACTAACTTCTAAACGCGACGTCGTAGAAACTTGATTTTTTTATTTGAAAGATATTGAAAAATTAGGCAAAAAAATATCCACACATTTTTTTTTATTAAAAATCTACAAACCGAGATATACCCTGTTTTAAAACTGAAAATTGATAATTATTCGTTTCGAAAAGTACTAAGTAGTTATATGGGGGTACATTTTTTTTATTTTTACATATTTTTATAGGGGATGAACAAGAGAATTATCCATGTTTAAGCAATTTTTGACAGGATTTTTTTTTCATACCTAAAATGATTTTTGATAAAGGGTAAATTATTTTGGTCAATGTTTCAATCTATTTGATTTTTAACGGGTAGTTGGAAAAATCTAAAATTTTAATTCTTATAGATATATTTGATAGCAATTAAATGGTAAAAATGTTATCTTTCTAACTTATCATTTGACAGATTTATTTAAGAAAGGGTAAACATTTTTTTGTTTTTTATTAATATCTTTTCAATAAATAGTGGTAGAGGTTTCCAATATACTAATGAATTATAGCTTTATTTTCCAGGAATTTGTATACAAAAATTATATTTCTATTGTACCATTGAGCTGATAAATTACCAATATATAATTTGTACACATATTACTTAATACCATGTGAGTGTAGGCATGGATTGATTTAGTTTTTTCTTATATTTAATCTCAATAAAATAACCATTAATTTGATACCTCATTTTTTAATCTGTACCCCCTATATTAGTGTCACTATTGATTTTTTTAAATTCATACAAATTCAAATACAATCCATAGAAATGCTTTGCTTTGTTCATTGTCAACAATCGTCAACCAGTGCAAAGCAACGTTATCTCAAAATATTTTTTTTTTATTTTTTTAATATAAAAAATCATAACCATATACAAATCATAAATTAAAAAAATCTACATTTAGACAACTTTAGAGGCTTAAAAATTGAGTATTACTTAATAGTTCACAATAAATGATACATGCAATTCAGGTAGAAATTTATAACTTAAATTTTTGAGTAAAAATTATTGCATAATATGTGTACTAAAAATGTGTTTTAATGAACAATCAACTCTATTTTTCGTACTTTAAATTCAAAAGTTAATGAAAAATTTATATATTTTCGAAAAATAATGATGCAAATTTATAGGTGTAACCTTCTTCTACAAATATGTGAGTAATTTTGTATTTGTAAATCTAACTGGAAAAAAGTAGGGGCAATTTAAGCTCCATTTTAGCAAGTTTAGAGGCTTCAAACTTGAGTAATACTTAATAGTTCATAATAAATGATAAATAAATTAAAGATAGAAATTTATAATCTAAATTTCTGTGTTAAAATGTTTGCATAATCTTACAACATTCATGCTAAAAATGGGATTTAGTGAAAAATCAATTCGATTTTTGGTACTTTAAATGCAAACGTTAATAAAAAATTGTAGTAGCCCGTAGCGTAATGGTTAGTGCGTTCCACTGTCACGCTGGAGGTCTGGGTTCGCTTCCCAGTCTCGTCCACCTAAAAACTTAAAAGTTTTTTTCAGGGCTACTGTCTCTTGCGAGGAATTGACAAATCCTCCAAGAGTATCACTAGTCACGAATAAGTGCTTCTCGTCTAGCCGTTCGGATTCGACATAAAATTGTAGGTCCCTTCCATTCCCGTCGATAGGCGCACACAGGAATGGTTGCGAGTTGTTAGTCACTAGGCCCGGGTTCTTCACGAGCCGTTGTGCCACTTGATTTATTTATTTTTTTTTAATAAAAAATTGATAAATTTTGAAAAACAAAACCAACACCCTAATTGCTCTAATCCTCTTCTAAAATATATCTTATAAATTTTAAGTGATTATTTCAACAAAAGCCACTATAAAGTTAGTTTTATTGATTTATTTACCAACAAAAATGAAAAGTGGATCATGCTTTTTCAAGGAATTCTATTTTTATATTGTCAAGACGCCCATCAAATATTTTCAAATTTAAAAATTATAAATTTTGAAAATCTAATAAATCTAATAAAAAAGATCAAATCCAGAATTTTGTCAATTTGTCGGCATAAAATTGGTTGTAAATCGAAAAGTACTTATCCGGATTTAAAAATTTAGATGTCTATAGAAAGGTTATTTCCTCAGCATTTAAATACATATGTACATATAAAATATTTAGAGGATTATACAATTTTTAGTGCTAATACGCCTGGACAGAGAAAATAGCTTTATTTGGGCTAAATTATGGTTAATATTATAACTATTTTTCTGCCAATTTTCACAACTTAAACTTGACGATAATCAACTGGTTGCTGAAATGATCATTTAGTCGGATTCTTCTTAGTTGAATGTGAAAGTTGCTTCATTAATTTTTTCATATCTTGAAAAGTAAAAGTCCTAGATCCAAACGGTTTCCAGCGTTTGACTAAAAATTGACAATAGCATTAAGTTTTGAAAACAAAAAATTATGCTTAATTACATAAAATTTAAAAAAAATATTGGCTTGAAATTTTTTTTATTTCTTTTTTTTTTCAAAATTTTGACTTGGAAAATTTATTTTTCAAAAACTATTCACTCGAACAACTTAATTTAAAAATTATATTAAAGAATTGACTTTTGGCTTTTCAATATGCTAAAGGGTCACTCTGTATGTGTTACCGTTATTTTTTTTTTCTGTTTTAAGAGAATTTTTTTTGGAAATTGCCCTTCCCGCCTTCCGGAAAATAGACCCCCCTCCCATACGAATTTTGTCTTGTCTGACTACAACCTACACGCTCTAGCCTTTTATGACACCTTATGCAAATCACCCTGTATACACGTACTAAATACCTACTCAAAAAAATAATTTTGGAAGAAAAAAGTACTCTCATAAGTTTCGGTTTTCTCTAAAACTAAACTATAGGGGTATTCATGCAAACGCAGAAAACCCATAGAAAGCTTAGAAACGATAGAATTTTCTATCGGTAGAAATGAACTGTCAAAATTTGTATGAGAAAAATTTTCTGCAAAATATAGAATTTTATCTCACAAATTTGAAGCGGAAAGCGTAGAAAAAAACCCTTAGAAACTTTGTGACGTTTAATTTGACATATGAATTAACTTAGCTGGTTGTTTCTGTCGTTTACGCAAAAATTTCTAATGGGGTGTTCATGTAACCTTTTGCGTAAAATTATATTTTTCTACAAAGCGACAAATTATCTCGTTACATGAATACCCTTTATATACCAGTTCCTGGTTCTTAGCGTTTGACTAAAAACTAATTACAGCAATCGTTTTTGGAACAAAGAATATTGCGTAAAATTCTGAATAAGAAATGCAAATAAATTTTGTTTTTCAATTTTATTTTCTAAATTTTGCCTTTGAAAAATTTTGTTTCAAAAACTATTTATTGAACATTTTTATTTTGAAAACAATTTGAAAAATATAGACTGAAAAAAGCTATCGCATAATATTGTAAGTAATATCGTTGATTTTTAATAATTTTTAATCAATTTAAAGCAAATGTTTTATATAATTGCCCCTCTCCCACAAACGGAGGGAGATAGAAGTTTTAAGCTTTAAACATTAAAAAAAAAACACTAGGTTAGGTAAGGTTAGGTTATAGTGGCTGCCAGCAAAGAAGCCAACACACTTAGACCATCAGTTGGTCCGTTGTGATACCACATGAATCTAAGATTTTCTCCGCACTCGCTAAAACCAATTGGAGCTTTTAACAAAGCGCATGAGACTGTTAATGTCCGAGCTTTCTAGATCTGTTGGATCATCGAAGAAGAAATCCCCAAGATGGAGTTTACGTCTTTGAGATAGGGCGGGACATTTACAAAGAAGATGAGCAATAGATTCTTCTTCCTCTTCATCCATATAGCTTCTGCAAAAATCATTTGCGAATACTCCAAGCCGCGTGGCGTGATTGCCTATAAGGCAGTGTCCAGTAATAACACCAATTATGGAGCTGATCTGCAATCTGCTTAAAGATAACAAACACTTAGAGCGCCTCGTGTCCAACACTGGCCAGATCTTTTTAGTTGCCAGGCAAGTGGTGATGTTATTCCACCTAAGGCTTGTTCTCCTTATAGCATCTCGCTTCAGCATAAGTTTGCAAGTAGCGATAGGTATACCGATATCTACCTTGTCTGGTAGAATAGGTAGTGTTGTTCCACTTTTGGTGAGTTCGTCAGCTTTGCAATTTCCCAGAATGTCCCTATGGCCTGGCACCCAACAAAGGTGAATATTGAAATGTTGTGCCATCTCTGTAAGAGATGAGCGACAGTTTTTGGCCGTTTTAGAATTTGTAGAGACAGAGTCCAGAGATTTCAAAGCAGCTTGGCTATCTGAGAAGATACGGATATCCGACGTCGACACCACGTTTTCTTTAAGCCACGATAAAACTTCCTTTATCGCCAAAAGTTTTGCCTGGAACACGCTACAATGGTCAGGAAGACGAAATGAGATACTAAGATTTAGTCTATCTGAGTACACGCCTCCACCAACCCCATCATCGGTTTTTGAACCGTCCGTATAAAAGTGAATCGATTCGTCTTCCAAGAATGTCACATCCTCCCATGTGGATCGGGAAGGTATGACAACCTGAAAGTTCTTGTCGAAGCGGAATTGTGGGACGGTGTAGTCAATGATACCTGGAAGTGAACCGTATGAGTTCAGAATAGATGAGTGGCCAACATCATTATTGATCCACTGTGAGGAGGCTTTAAGACGGATTGCCGTACATGATGCCGTTTGTTTACTGAATATATCTATGGGTGTTAAATAGAGGAGTGTGTCCAGTGCAGCGGAGGGAGTAGATCGAAGTGCTCCACTTATGCACATAGAAGCTGAGCTTTGGACTTTACTGAGTTTATCGCGGTTAATCGCCTTATCCAAAGCAGTCCACCATACTGCCACCCCATAGGTGAGAATTGGTCTAATTACCGATATGTATAGCCAGTGAGTAATGCGGGGTTGTAGACCCCATCATTTATTCCCAATGGCTTTTTTGCAGGAGAAAATGGCTACAGTCAGTGGCCTTATTGACTCTTTCTTGTATATTAGGTTTCCAGCTTAACTTTTTATCTAAAATAAGACCCAAATATTTTGCTTCGTCAGAGAATCTTAATGGAATACCTTTAATTGTGGGAGGATCTATAATGGGAATTTTATATTTCCTAGTAAAGAGGACAAGTTCGGTTTTGTGAGGGTTGACGCCCAAACCGCATCGCTCTGCCCAGTTTATAAGCTTGTTTAAAGTATTCTGCAAGAGTTCCTTCAAGACAAAAGGATGCTTACCTGATACGGCAATAGCAATATCGTCCGCATAGGCAATCACTCTGTAACTTTCCGCTTCCAGGGAAGTTAGCAGTTCGTTTACTTCCAAGTTCCAAAGGAGAGGGGATAAGACACCTCCTTGCAGTGTGCCTCTACTAACCGCTCTTCTTGCAGAAAATCCGCCTAGTTTTGAGTTGATAATCCTGCTAGTTAGCATTTGACTGATCAGTTCACCAAGCGAATCGTTTACCTTCAGATGTGATAGCGCAGATGTTATTGCAGATGTGTCGACATTGTTAAAAGCACCTTCTATATCTAAGAAAGCAACCAATGTTTATTCTTTGTGTTGGAGGGAATATTCGATGGTACGTACTAACGTGTGGAGATCTGTTTCCACCGACTTCCCTTTACAATAAGCATGTTGAGCATTAGATAAGAGTCTCGTATCTATGCTTGATCTTAGGTGGATATCAATCATTCGTTCAAAGGTTTTTAGAATGAATGATGATAGGCTTATAGGCCTGAGATCTTTTGGGTTTACGTGTGAGCATTTAACAGCTTTGGGTATGAACACAACTTTCACTTCCCTCCATAAAAGTGGAATATGGACCAGATTAAGGCAACCATTGATTCCAGAATCGGCAGGATAACATTTGCATTCTTTTGAAGTTCAGCTGGTATGATGCCGTCTGGTCCTGAAGACTTATATGGTTTGAAGCTGTTGAGTGTCCATTGTAATTTTTTCCTTGTTATCAAACCTTGGGGAAAAGTTATATTACCGTTAATGCTATGCAGGATTGTGGTACTTTCTACTTGAGAGCTACCTGGAAAGTGAGTATCTAGTAGCATGTTAAGCGATTCTTCGCATGAGTTGGTCCAGGAGCCATCTGCAAATTTCAGACAGCTAGGCATCACTGGATTTGTTGAGAGGATTTTTCTCAGTCTCGAAGCTTCGGAGGTTTCTTCTATATTCCCACAGAAATTTCTCCAAGAAGATCGTTTAATCTTCCTCAATTCTTTTTTGTATGTCTTTAGGGATTCTCTATATGAGTCCCATTCAGACAATTCTCTTGTAAATTTAGCTCGATTAAAAAGGTTTTCTGCAGTTTTTTCTGAGCGGATCTTGCCCGTGGTTCCACCAGTGTGGCTTCCTTTTACCCCTAATATGGATACGGGGGCAGGAAAGAGACAGTGATTTGTTAAGGGCGGAGGTTAGATCTTTGACTTTGTTGTCGAGATCGTTAATGTTGGATGGAACATTTAATAGTTCAGGTTTAACTTATCGTTTTAGTGTTCCTTTATATTTGGACCAATCGGTTTTACGAAAATTCCGAAAAACTAGTTGGCATGGAGTTTCATCATTCAGACTGAACTGAATGTATCTATGATCTGAGAGAGAGTGATCTTTAGATACTTTCCATGTTGTCTGAGACAAGAGTTATATCTAATACTTCCTGTCGGTTTCCGGTAACGAATGTAGGTTCATTGCCAACGTTACTTACAATAAGGTTAGTACATAGAATAAAATCGAAAAGGTACTCATCTCTATCGTTGATATCGGTACTCCCCCATACTGTATGGTGGGCGTTTACGTCACTCCCAATAATGAGGCTGATTTTCTGCCTTTCAGCATCAGCGATTAGTTTCTCCAGTGTAGTGCCTGGGAGCGGGCCAAGGTGGTCATGGCCGAGATATGCCGACGCCAGCCAAAAAGTACCTTTGGCTGTTTCCAGCCTTGCAGCGATAATATCACGATCGCTGTAATTAGGTAGTAAAAATACATTAATGCCACGTTTTACTAATATACAAGATCTAGGTTCACCTTTGTCTGTCATATACATAACGTAGTACCCAGGAGCCCTGAGTCCCCGAACAATGGATTTGACAATCCAGGGTTCTTGGATCAGGACGATACCTTCCCCGTTGCTGGACAGACGAAGAAGAAGGGAGGCCGAAGCCTTAATGGAGTGTTGGAGGTTAATCTGAACTAACTGCAGCATTTTGGCTACAATCAGGCAGATCAGCCTCCACCACCGTAGTGTCTGATTCTTCCGGATCAGAAGACGAGTTTAGAAGCTCATCCTCATCCAGAAGAATCACATTGAGGTAGTCTCCGGTATCCATTTCAGATGGACCGTCGACGTGGGGAGACGATTCAGGGGCAGTCGAAGAAGTCCCGGAATCATCGACTTCCAAAGATGGAAAGGTTATCAATGCCCCGGGATCCTGGACCACAACTTTGTCATCGTGGGGGTGTGGAGGTGCGCTAGCAGCGTCAGCCTCATCTTTTTTATATACCTTAAGGGTAATAGTCTCAAACCCATACCTAATCACACCTTTGGTCTGCGCCAGAGGAGCAAGGGATTCCTTATTGATCACAATAATTGCACCTCTATAAAGACTCCTTTGCTCCTCTAGTTTCGCGACTTTCCAGTTGTGAGTAGGAAGGGATGGATTGGAGAGCATCCATATAAAAGGGTTCAGCCGGGATCCAAGTACGCGCCCTTGGTCTGCAAGGGATATGCTCCTTAGCTAGTGATAGGAGGAGGTCCTGGGTTTTCCCTCATTAAACTCAAGAAGCTAGCGGAGAGCTTCAGCTTGACCTCCTGCCAACGACCAGGTGAAATCGTGCCATCCATATCGCTTCTGTCGATGACCGCAACCACTATTTTACCTTGCAGCACATCGCTGAAGGATTTGCCTCCACTATGGGGATTAAGGGGTTTAGGAGGAGTGCTGATGTTGAGCACTTTACTTTGTTTTGGCTCAGGAGTTACACCTCCACAGACCTTTGTCGCTTTGACGTGGAGTCGCAGCTGGCCTCTAAATTATGCTTAGCCATAAAACTTCTTGCCCACTTTACCTTAATTTCGTGCTGAGAGTTTCCTCCGCCCTTGGATTCATTGCCAAAGATCTTCAGAATCCTCTCAGCATTCCGCTTATCCCTATAAAACGTCCCAGAAGGTGAAGGTTTTTGCCTGCCCCCACTGGGATCCTTTTTGAGAGGTTTACTCTCATTAGTGGTGGAAGGGCCATGCTTTACAATCCTACCACCACCGAACACTGACTTCGACGTTTGGGGAGGGTTTCTCCCCTGAGCGGGTGCGGGGCCATGCTTCACGATCCCACCCTCGCTGAAATTTGGTTTCGAAGTTGAGAGAGGTTTACTCTCTGTAGTGGTAGAGGGGCCATGCTTCACGATCCCTTCACCACTGAATGTGGATATTTCTTTCCTACTCTCACTGTTCTTACTTTCCGCAGCTTGACCATGAGTTGACATGGTCACGTCACTGACAGGAAGTAATTATGGAACTGGGGCACCATAATTGTATACCATTTGTTTCAGTAAAGCAGAGTTTTCAGCTAACCGAATACCGAACTTTGGATAACTGAAACTTGTTTCAAATAAGCAGAGTTTTTTCAAAACAAATATTTAATTTCATTTAGCCTGAAAATCAAAAAAAAAATATAGTTATATATAGTTAGTTAAAACATTGTTGGAGCTAGTTGAAGCAAAACTGCTCTTCTACAGCTGTAATATAATATAATCTAAGGCTTTAGCTCTGTAAGAGTTTATATTACAGCTCTCTTTATTTCTTTTAAAAAGTGTGCTCTATGACAGAGGTTCTGGAATGGTTTCAGCTCTAACAACTAATAACGTCTCAAGATTCAAAAATATGTTCCTTACTGGAGTTTAAAAAAAAACAAAAAAAAAAATAAATCGGGTGGCACAACGGCTCATGAAGAACCAGGGCCTAGTGACTAACAACTCGCAACCATTCCTGTGTGCGCCTTTCGACAGGAATGGAAGGGACCTACAATTTTATGCCGAATCCGAACGGCTAGACGAGAAGCACTTATTCGTGACAAGTGATACTATTGGAGGATTTGTCAATTCCTAGCAAGAGGCAGTAGCCCTGAAAAAAACTTTTTAGTTTTAGGTGGACGAGGCTGGAAAGCGATCCCAGACCTCCAGCGTGACAGTGGAACGCACTAACCATTACGCTACGGGCTACTACTTACTGGAGTTTATAACATTCAAAATAGAGCATTGTCTAAATATCAGCTCTCAGCGAGTTATTATAGAGCTTTCAACAACACGTGGACAAAATATTAACGCATGCGCCTACCAAAACGTCGAAACATAGCTCTAATAGAACCACACAAAAAGTGTGTATAGAGCTGAATACTATTACTTTCACACAAATGGTACATAATAAAAATATTACTCATGCGCATTGTAAAGTGTCAAAAAAAAGCATTTACAGAGCTATTGTAAAACCACCACTGATTTTGTAGGGTGTTACAAACTTATATAAATTCAACAAAATTAATTCAACAAAATTAATTCAACAAAAAAAAAACAATAATCATGAATCGAAAATAAATAAAGCTGTGTTTTTTGAGAGAGTGACTAGCAACTCAGTAAAAGTTTTACACGGAAAACACAAACAAAATTCTCTATAATAATTTGTTTTGTTATTGTTTAGCGTATAAACATTTTGCTGAGTTGCTAATCACTCTCTCAGAAAACACGGCTTAAATTAATTATAATTATTTATTATTTTTTTCTGTACCCTAAGAAAGCTTTAAGACTTTATCGAAATTTAACTAAAGCTGAATCACAAAAAAAAACCTACTCTTTAAATAAAAATATACTAGGTATTTGGTATGCAGAATATTCACTCTTTCTTTTATTTTCTAAAACACCCTATTTTATATAAAGCACTGAAAGCAAATCTGTCACCTTGTGGCTACTAGCTCTGAAATTGCGCTATTACAGCTCTGAAGCGCTATTGCAGCTCTATGGAAAAGAAACGTTTACCCTAATAAAACTATGGCGATTAAAAGAAAAATGATTCGAATAACAATTTTTTTTTTTCAATTTCGAAAAGAAAAGGTCTCCTTTTTCGATTAAAAAACACAACACATTTTGTAATTTTTAAACAAAATATTTTATAAATAATTGACGATAGTTCTTAAGATTTTTTTGTTTTGTTCATATTAAAAGTTTTAAAAATCTCAGCGTAATATTTATAATTCCGGAGGCGCGTTGTAATTTCGCGAAGTTCCTTCAATACATTTGTGATAAAACAAAACGCGCACTTATAATTTAAAATTATTCTAACGAAAAATATAATAATTTCCGTATTCTGTTCGAATATAAAAAATAACTTATCTTGTTGACATTACTCACTTAATGAAGTTTTACAATACCTAAGTATAAATACTTCAAATAAAATAATCCATCACACAAACATAAAATATGTTGTGCAACTATTATATATTTATTATTCTTCGATTGTATTATGTACACTTATACCAACAAAAAGCTGTCAAAGGTGCTCCTTAGTATATACAAAATGCATAATTAAAGAGCTTAAAATCGACTAAGTCCCTGATAACGAGCTGATTGCAAACAGAAATTTGCTCTAAATGTCAAAGAATTCCCTGTATGGGAGCTCTAAGATTGCTTTAAATGCGCAACTGGAGCTAATTTTCGAAGTGACGAGCTTTAGGACTTGCTCTGGAAGTGCTGTTAGAGCATTTGAACAGCTAAATTTGTTTCTTGGGTATGTATGTACCTACTATGTAGTTATATTTCCATATGAAACAATTCAATGAATATGAATATATAATAATTAAAAACAAAAAAATGGTCGTTTCACTTATACGGAGTTGAAAAAGTGTAAAATATTCTCTTCAGGCAAACAATTTTGTTTCAATTATCCCGAGATTGCAATTAAGCGGAGTTCAGTTATGCGAAGCCGTTTGTGTGAAAAATTCTTTAAAATGCCTCCGGAATAAATTTTTTGTTTCAGATAACCTATGTTTTCAGTTAAGCGGAGTTGGCTGTACCTACACACAAGAATAAAAAACATTTTATTTGACGACTGAAACTTCGTTTCTTCATTTTTTTAACAATATTTATATAGGTACCTACCTACAAACCTATATGTACATACCTACCTACACCTGAGTATAATTCAATTTTTAGAGCACTGGCCGTTTTGCAATTTACATTAATGTTATCTCTCTTGTTGATTTGAAAAAATAAAAATGTAGGTACCTACCTAGGTACATACCTATGTACATACCTAGGTAGCTTTAATTAAACGAACAATGGTGTAGGTATGTACGTAGGTATAGTTACATACCTAGCTTTATTTCAAAAATTTCTGGGCACAACTAAAACTTATAAAACCAACCTACTAGGATATCGCCCACTGGCTGAAATTTAACCGCCACATTGACAGACTCTAGTGTCAAACAATTGAATCATATCTACCTATGTAGGTACATACCTATACCTACATGCCTGCTTGTATGATAAATTGTGAATTTAAAGTAGGTAAACAAATACAACCTACCTCCCACCAAGCACCTACCTACCTCAACATTGCATAGAAATTCTCCCTTTTTTCATAACTTATTTTCATACCTACCTACATATATTTATGCATTATGTATGGACTTACCTATATTTGTCGGCATAATAAATTGTAAATTTCTCTAAACCATTTCAAGTCAAACTCAAATCATACAAGCAACCTAAATATTAATTAAACCTACCATTCATAATTTATACGAATATATCTACCTACCTATGTATATAGGTATATTTTCCTTTCCCGCAAAAAAATATGCTCAAAATCTTGCACTTGCAACAAATTTTACGGCAAATAAGAAATCTTTGCAAGACAATTTAATATAAAAACTACCCTCAATAACATACGATTGCATATATACCTACAAATATACTTACACAACATGAACATATTTTATCTTTCCCGCATTAAAATCAACCTACCCTTGAATGTATACCTCCAGACGCGTTATTCTTTCCCGGAAAAAAAAAACTATTTTCCTTGCCTCAAGGTTGATGACAACGACGACGCAAAATCTAATTTACATGTATGTATGTCGACTTCTCTTCTCGCATATAGCATAATCAGTAAATTAAGCAAAAAAAATAACCTTGCATTGCACATTCAATCAAAGAGGATACGAAAATTTTGTTGCCATTCTCTTCACCTTTTTCTCATCTTTGACGTTTAACAAAACCTTCGATTGGTAATCTCGCTTACTCCATTTGATTCTTACGAGAATCGAAAAAAATACACTCCTCTTGCTCTAACTACCTTTTCGATTCTCTGATAAATGGAAGTCTCCCTAAAATTGAAGTTTCCGCCGACAATTGTGTCCCAAAAATAGAAGTCTCCGCCGAGCCATGATAGTACTATAGTTTTCATATACTAGGATATAAATGGTAGGTAATATTTTGAAAAATAACGTGCAATATGCAAGCCTTTTGTCAAAAGGAACTTTTGGACTGGAAAATAATTACACAGAGTTATGAGAAATATTTTGACAGTTTTCATGTAAAATAATTTCATAAGGCTATGTGTGTACAATGTACGTACTCCTTCCTATTTGCATTAGTTTCTTAGCTCTATTTTTTTATTTTAGCTTGTTATCTTTAAATATAAAAGTAAGCTTAAGGATTTAATGTCCCGGAGACGTATGTTTGTTTTCCCGATCGATAGGTACAAACATTCATCCTCTTACATACATTGTCTGTGAATTTCATGTAACATTCCCCAAGTAATTACGAAAAGTTCCACAACGGAACTTCAAGAATAAAACAAAAAATTGATTTTTGCAAATTGAAAGTAATTCTATGCCATCCGTTCCGTACCCCTAACTTCACCACCTTATGACCACACAGATATGAAACATTGTATGGTCAAATAGGATGACGACATGGCGGCCATAATGTTGTTGAACAAACCAACGCAACATAACCCATTGTTCAAAAACCAGCTAGACAGCATCAACAGACGAAGTACCACGTTATACCATTTCTCCACTTACCAGCACACTAGTCAGCCAAAGATACAGACCACTAAAAGCGATAATGTCCACACCACCCCTATCGCCATCATCAACATCAGGGAAAATAACAAATGAGGGTATTGTTATGGTCGTCAAATTGCTTTTAGTCAGTTCTGTTTTCTGGCTTCTATGCGTCTGATCTCTGATGTACACATAGGACTAGGAGTAGGACTAGGACACAAAGTGTTCCGTGTTTTTGTTCACTTAGGGGCAATTTCTACGAGTATATAGAATAAACGACTTATGAATGGGGAAGTTTTCGATTCCTGTTAAAAACATACCTTAACATAAGGATGAACAGAGTTTTGTCTGATGTTTTTTTCTTATTTTATCCCATGCACTGCATGTAGACGGATGATGATTGATTCAAATAATATATACAATGAAACATAAACAAAATGTAGTTTGACAGCTTATTTTGAGAAAAATAGCTATTGGAAAAACTTTGCTTTTGTGTCACTCTGTAAAATTTAATCTTTGTAAAATCAATATACAGGGTGTCCCGTAAAGGGTGGTCCAAACTGAATATGGTGATACGCCAGGTCATGATCTTTCAGAATTTGGTAAGGTGCCAGTTATAGCTATCATTGGAAACCATCATTGAAAAATTTAGCTGTTGATTTTGAGACCCATCGAAAGTTTAATCATTAAATATTTTAATGCAGAAAGATAGCTTACGACCTTAAAATTATTTCTCCTCCAAAAAAAAATCATTTTGACCCATATCTTCCCCATAACGTAACTTTTAATTTTTTCAATGATCATTGGTAAGGTAGTTCATCATTGAAAAATTAAAAGTCATTTTATGAGAAAAACTGTACCAAATAAATTTTTTTTTTACCTGGAAATAAATATTAAGTCAATAAGCTTTACTTTGACATCAAAATAATCATTTATTTTTTCTTTAAAATCTCTCAAAATTGACAATTAATATTTTCAATGATGGTTTTCAATGATAGCTATAACTGGACCCTTATGAGAAAAGTTGTGCCAAATTGAAGTTTTTTAAACCTAGAAATATTTAATAAGTCAATTAGATTTACTTTTGCATCAAAATAATCATTTTTTTTTTCTTTGAAACCTCTCAAAATTGCCAATTAATATTTTCAATGATGGTTTTCAATGATAGCTATAACTGGCCCCTAACTTGGTTATCCCGAACCATAACGGTTTTCGAGAAACGGCTGTTTTTTTTTTAAATTTGCCCGAAACCCTACCTTGGACCACTGTTTTGCTCACCCCGTCCATAATTGATTTTTATTTTCTTTATTTTTAAATTCAAACATTGACCAATAATAAGACTTTTTTTGTGCATTCAAATAATTTTGATTTTATACACCAGTTTGATCGCAATTATTTTTTTACTTCACCCTTTGAAAGAGCGTCCTGAAAAAAAAAAGTATGACTCAATACTGGTTCTTACTTTTTGCCTTGCCTTTAAAATAAATAAATAAATAATTTGGGGGGGCAGCACAACGGCTCGTGAAAAACCAGGGCCTAGTGACTAAGAACTCGCAACCATTCCTGTGTGCCCCTGTCGACAGGAATGGAAGGGACCTACAATTTTATGCCGAATCCGAACAGCTAGACGAGAAGCACTTATTCGTGACAAGTGATACTCTTGGAGGATTTGTCAATTCCTCGCAAGAGGCAGTAGCCCTGAAAAAAAACTTTTTAGTTTTTTAGGTGGACAAGGCTGGGAAGCGAACCCAGACCTCCAGCGTGACAGTCGAACGCACTAATCATTCCGCTACGGGCTACTACCTTGCCTTTGGACTTTCTAAAAAGGTATAAATCTAAATCAGAAGTTACAACCATTTAAATTCAATCAGTCGTGGTTTTAAGAAAAATTAAAATAAATTCCTTTGTTTGTATTATGTTTTTTTTTTTTTTATATTTTTGTTGTTTATTATATGTTGTTTTTGTTTTTGGTTTTTTCTAGGTGTTTGTTTTATTTTTGTTTTTTTAATTTGTTTTACCGTCGACACTTTAACCCATATTTTCTTACTTCGTTATAATATTAGCGACATCTACTATCAATTTCAAAAATATATATATTATATAATTATATATTTTATAGTGTAATAACTTTGGGTTTTTGGATAATCAGTATATAAGTAGGTAAAGATATAAAGATACAAAGATAAATGTCACATTTTTGTACCTTAGCTAGTTATAATGTAAAATTTTTATATTTTTTTGGAAATAGCTTACAAAATTCTAAGAATCTTACTTATAACACTTCTTTTCCTAACTCTTCTCGGTATGGAGGTATTAATTATTTAAGCCAATTATTTCAAAACAGACTATTGGCTAAAAAGAATACCAAAAATCTGGGGAGTGTACTTACAAAAAAAAAAAAAACATGGTTTCAAAGAATATAAAGGCAAATTAAGTGTCATATGCAAAATTTCGATTTTGAAGCGTTTTTGATGGTAAGAATTTTTCGATTTAAAAAATTTTTGAAAAGTTTTTTCTTGCAACATTTTGATTTTTAGCTTTTTAAAGGGTGGTTTTAAAAATCTCAAAATTACTCAACATTTAGATGGTTTAGGTATACATTTTTGGTAAGAATTTGAACTCGATATCATTGTTTTTTTTTTCAAAATATTTGAGTTAAAAAACATTTGTTAAGAAGTTTAAATATTTTTTTTTTTTCAGTTTTTTAAAAAAATTACCAGTTATTGACTACGTTATTATATTGAAAAAAAAAAAAAAATAGACTGGGTTCGGAATCATTTTTTGTTCTTGAAATAATTGGGACGAAAATTATTTTTCAACTGTTTTTCTTAGTTTAAAAAAAAAATGTCTGCTGAATTTTTTTTATTAATATTTACCCATTTGCTATTGTGTAATTATGTGTAAATAAAATTAATCTGAAGTGAATATCTTATTCCGTTCTCGTGATATTCCAGATAAATGACTTTTTACAGCTCCTTTTTAAATTGCTGTAGTAAAAAAACGGTTTTTTTGGATTTGTTAAAAAAACTTTTCAGCACGCTACGACAATATTATCTGTAAAATAAAATTTATCCGAGGTCGATATCTTTATGTGTCCTCGAGATTTGGTGGACGAAAAAAGTACACCGAACGTTCGTACATACACACATACAGATCTTGTTAAAAAACGACGGATTCTGATTCTAGAGACCTCAAAACGTGCAGATATTACAACATTTTTCGACAAATCGCACCAATTACAATAACTTTCAATGGGAAGTTAATAAAAAATTTCATCCTCAAACCAACTTAATTTTACTAACAATAGCCGTCTTTAACTTTGCGACGGCACGCTTGGCCAATCCTTGTACTAATGTTTTATTTATTTTTACCGGAAATGGTATGGCTGGTAAGAATTTCAATACGTTCAAAAGTAATGGCGCTTAATCAAAGTGAGTGTCTTTTTTTTCGTTTTTCAAAAACATTTTTGATTGAAAAAAAAAAAAAAAAATTTAAAATGTCTTACACGCCACGGGAATATGCTTCAATGCATTACATTTTTGGAGAATGTGGAGTGGCCAGAGCAGCAGCCAGAACATATGCTGAGAGGTACCCAAATGCTTACCATCCTGACCATCCCATCGTCTTTTCATACGTGTGCACTTGGCTTATTTGGAGGACAGAACACCAGCGAGAAGTCTAGGACAAGGAAGAAGTCATCGCCATCATGATGAGGCAGTTTTGCGTGCTGTCGAGAATAACCCTTCAACATCTGTTAAAGCCATCGAAAGAGCAACAGGGGTCTCAAAAACAACCATCCAAAGAGTGCTGAAAAGAAATAAACTTTATCCCTTTCAATTGCTACGTGTTTAAACTCTACTTCCAAGGGACTATACAGCAAGAGTTGAATTTTGTCAGACGATGATCCGAAAAAAACCAAGATGATCCGGGTTTTTTCGATAAGATATTGTGAACCGATGAGTAATCTTGCAAAAAGATGGATTTTTCAACTTGCATAACCTCCATAGTTGGCAATTAGAAAATCCGCATTTGGTGCGAGAAGAAAATTCCCAACACCAATTAAAAATAAATTTGTGGACTGGGATTTTGTATGACCACATAATAGGACCCATTGAACTGCCGCGGCCTTATAAATAAATATTATGGTACTATTTTCTGAAAAAGTATTCAACCGATTTCGATTAATCTTATATGGTTGCAAAGCCATTGTTGCGAAGATGTGCAGAATATACCTGAATAACGCACTGACACAGTGTAGGTTATATTTGATTTTGCACTGCCGATCACTGCATATTTAAAAAAAAATATTATTCAGAAAAAAGGGAATTTACATATTGGTAAAAGGGCTTTCTTTTAAAATTTCTCCCAGCACTTTGTCCCCTGCTCTCCTATATGCAGCAATTTTCAAGGCTAGACCTCAGCACAATACTGAAACAACATATACGACTGTTTTCGGTGGTACTTTTGAGATCCAACGTTGAAAAAAGCTTACTTCCTTTTTGTCTAAAATGGTGAGAAAAAAGTGTATATGGTGCCAGATATAGCCATCATCACGGTTTAATAGGAATACCCATATAGCAAATATTGTTGGTATTTTATGATCTTTTTCAAAAAGCTATATATATTTTTTAAATTCTAGCATGTAGAAAAAAAAGTTTTTTCTTTTTTAACGCAAATTTTGTGGTCTACAAACTGTACCTATACTACTTTTCGATATCATTGACGGTTTAGCAATTATACTCAGAGAAACAATAATTTCGTCTTCTTAGAAGCCCTATTTTGTAAATTAGGTCGTATGAAAATAAGTTTGTTAATCTTTTTTATAGAACAATGTCTACAAAGTGTTCCTAGACATTTTTATGATAGCCACTGACTGTTAAACAGTTAGGTATACCAAAAAAACAATATTTTCTTCATTTTTGTTTTGTTTTTTTAACAGCAACATATATTTTCTAAAGTATAGGTCGTAGCAAAAAAGGTGTGTTAATTAATGTGTAGTTAAAGAATATTTAGCTGTCTATAAAGTGTTCCTAGACTTTTTTTCGAAAGCATTGACGGTTCGACAGTTATATTAAAAAAACAATATTTTCGTCATTTTATGTTATTTTAAATAGCTATACCTTCTTAATCATTGGTTGTAGGAAAAAAAAGTGGGCATTTGTTTAAAGAGAATTTTATGATCTACAAACTGTACTCCAACTCCTTTTCGATAGGATTTGCTATTAAAAAGTTATTTCATAAAAACTGATTTTTTCGACACTTCACCATGCTTAACGGGGACTTTTTGTCATTGTTGCGTTATAGTCACTGGGAGGCCCCCACTGGAAGTTTAATCGTTATCGGCATTTTGTTTAGGTTATGAGATTCGTGTGTCTATTTTGACTGGGCTAAATTTTCACACATTTTAGGCTTCTGAAATATATGGTATTTAAACGTTTCTAAATACGTGCAACTATGTCCTACCATATTAAACACCTCCGGTTGGCAAATTCTAGTAGTTCTATTATTTTTACTTTACCAAACCGCTGAAATGCAGCGTTTGCATAGTCTTGTTGATATGCAAGTTGGGAATTCTTTGCGATGTGGGGCTAGAAAATCAGTTTTTCCAAAATGACACCTTATTTGAAGAGGTACTAATAGATAATAACGGGTTAAGCTATTTGGCATATGTTAACATTTAAACGTCTTTGTAAGAGTGGCCACCGAACGTGAGCTCTAACCCCAAACCGAACGCTTAAAGACTATCCCCTAAATCCCTAAACATATAACAAATTCATAAATATATTTAGGAAAACCTTGAATAATATATATGGCATGTCTGCCAGCCCTCGGAAATCGGTCTATACAAAATAATAAATATGATTTCATCCTACGTGCCCAAATTTCAAATCAAAATGTATTATGTCTGCCTCGTTAAGAAAAATTCAACAAAATCATTAAATACTATATCAATATGCTGAACTAACGATCTATTTAAAGCCTGTTTATCCGATATTTTTTTACTGGGTGCATATAAATTCCATGTTTCATTGAAAGAACGCCAAACAAATAGCTGCAATTTTTCTTCCATCTATTACTCATCGATAATTACTAAAATATTTTCTTCAATAGAGCAATAATTTATGTTCTATAGAATCGATAAGTAAGGCTTGCAGCAAATGATAGCATTTAAGGGATTTATTTTTATTCCACCTCATACAAAAAACATGTTTTTGATTAACCTCCATAGATTCATTCTGATGGGTACTAGTATTGTCACATAATAACAAACAGCTACCTATGTACATACATATGTATCTATACATTTCTAGTTCCATTGATTTGACCCGTGATAAAATAACCCAACAATGTTTGAAAGGCATTCGACATCCTAGTTTTTTCTCATCGCTGCAACAACCTGCCACTAAATGGGGTTTTCAATAATGGGGCATAGCTGTTGGGTATGGATTGGGTTAAGGTGGCTTTCTGTATTTTGTTTGGCGGCCACTCACTCAATATTTCCAATTAATTGAACTAACCTAGCAGGTAAACAAACATACAGAGCAAATTTGATGAAAAAAATCGCTTCACAAAAACGAAGGCCTTTGAAAACACAAAAAAACTTTCCTGATGAGTATATACGGTAGCCAAGGTAATTTACCAAAAAGGATCATTTTACATTAAATAAAGTGCCTTGCTGGGTTCTTCGTACTTGCTCTTGGCCTGAAATGGCGGTTTGAAAATAGCAATTTTCAAATTTATTTTGTCAGAGGTCTTACCACTTCAATAAACTAAAAAAAATCTATGCCGTGATGCTCTGTCATTTTTTTTAAGTCAAAACGTCATAATCTTGGCAATCCGACCAATAGAACTAAAAATATAAGCTTTTTAAGAGGACCTTATCGTCTTTTTCTTGGAGAATTATAAAACACAAAAAATTAACAAAACAAAGTCTCCAAAAAAATCGATTAATTATCGTTTAAAAACCTACAGCCGAATCTATAAAGAAATTTTAAAGGCTTCTTAACTCTAAACTACCTCTAAACATCACTTAAGTGTGAAATCGATATCTATAATCAAATTCCACATTTAAGCAACGTAACTTAAACACCTCTTAACTTAAACGTCATCCACCGCGTTTAAGGGATACTTACAGCCAATTTAAATATATTTTGACACAGAATTGTTTTTTTTTTTTTATTAAAAAAAAAATTGCGTTCGTTCAGTAAGGAGATATTTTATGTATGCATTGTGCGTGCAGGCTGACTTGTTTGTTTTTTAATGGAAATAATATTAAAAATAATCTGCATTCTTTTAAATAAAATAAGTAGCTGAAATTCATTGGATTATGTCCAATCACCATCAATTTACATAATAGGAAAGAGATTTGTGAACACACAACAACAACAAAAAAACCCAAAATGTAGTCTTTATCTGGTTTCATTTTTTCTGTCTCCTGTGATTGACTATGCATACAGCATAGCTGCATACTTACACCCAGATGCTTCTCTTTCTGTTTGATTATGTATGCGCTCTTTCGTGTATGCTTTTTTTTTTTTGTTGCAACGTGACAGATATAGCCTGAGAGTAAAAAATGTACTAGAAATTTGTAGAAGATTTGTCAATTTTCTTGCGTTACGTTACATTACGCTTGTTTAGTTAAGTATGCATAGAATATTGATTATAGATACAAATTTAAGTAACGTCGTTTAAAGGCAACTTTAATATTTAAGCAAGCTTAACTAAATAACTTCTAAAAGGCATTTTAAGATAAACTTATAGATACGGCTGCTAATATCTTGAGTTATTGTGGTCGGATTGCTAAGATTATAACGTTTGGACTTAAAGAAAATGACAGAGCATCACGGCATATATTTTTTAAATGTATTGAAGTGGTAATACCTATGTCAAAATTCACTGGAAAATCGCTATTTCCAAACCCCCACCCCCGCCAAAGGCTGAAAAAGAAACCTGCCAGACGGTTGTTTTTGATACCGCGATATATGCACCAACAAACCTTCATACTCATATTTTGGTTATCAATCCACTCCCAAAATTTGCTGCCGGCTCTTAGACTAATAGATTTCTGAGAGGTTAAGAGCTAGATATTCAACTGATATGAACAATATTTTTTCTGTCATCAATTAAGTAACTGCTAGGAAAAAATGTTAAATTTAATTTTCTACTTTCAGCTTCTTGCAGGATTAAATCAAAAAAATAAATTGATGGTGATGATGATGATAATGTGATGTTTTTTCGTAATATGAAATATTTAATGCAGTATTCATGGGACTTGTAGCTGTAGGAGTGACTGAGAGTGAGCTCGCCCTTTTTTGAATTTGTAGTTTTTAAAAGGTTTTCCAGGTTCTTTCTAGTTTTCTGCCGGATTGTTCCAAATTTATTTTGAAAAATATTCAAAATGGGTTTTAGACCTAAAAAACCGCTTTTGACCCAGCCATTCTTTAAAATCGAAACTTCGGGAGTTATTGGTAGGGGTTGTTCTAATTGTTCTGTTCATTGTTCTAGGTTTTTGGACTTCTTTGTTCAAAATTTTAAAAGTTATTTGTAAAGTTGGAATAAAATAAAAAAGAAGGCAAAGTTTAAGGATTTGATTCTCTCAACATAAAAAAAAAATGCAACATAAGGGTCCCCATTTTGTCGTCTTTTTCTTAAAATGTATTATTAAAAATATTTGACAATACATACATGTGTTGCAAAAACATTTTGTCCTTGAATACACTATTTAAGTCTAAAAATTAACTTTAAAAAACATCTTCGAGTTTTTAAAACTTAAAACCAATTTATTGGCTCCCCTTTTTTAAAAATCAAAAATCCAAGAGTTGTTCGAAGTCGAACCTCGTTTTGGCTAATACCTACCAAAATTTCGTCGAAAAATATAAAAAAAGGAAAGATTAATACAATAAAAAAGCATAGCTATAACACCCTGAGCCCTACTCTTTCAAAATTTGAAAAAATAAACATGGTTCATTTAGCAAGAATCAAGATGCACTAAAAAATATCATTCAAATATCAAAAAAGCATCCTCACGGCCCCATACCAAAAACCCGAAATATAAAAATGGATCCAAATGGGTGATTCTACAAAAATGGTATGGAATTTTCTATGGCCATGCTGATATTTTGAAACGGTTCAATCAATCAGTCTGATTTTTTTACAATAGTCAATCTAGTCGATATATCAAGATCTTATAAATTTGCATTACTCTAAAAATTCTTCAAAGTGCCTAATTCTCAGTCTCCTTGTTTAACAAGCGAAAAAATAACTGTTCTTCTACTTTTGGTTTCACACCAAAATGAACACCAAGTTAATAAACTTGAGTAATAGGTCTTTATTATGAAGTTAACAAATTTTTCATATAAAATTATTTTACTAACAAAACAAATCATTAAACTTTGTCCCCACGCTTTCTTATCAGTCAGCCTCCTGGCAGATTGAAACAGTCAACAATTTCGATAACTAATGTAGTTTCAGATATGGTATATTGAAGTTCAAATCTCGCTAACACATAATAGTAAAAGATCATTGCGTCCGTTATGTATGTCAGTTGTGAAGAAGGCATTTGTGATAGAAAACCTGGAATATCCAATCAGTTTCTCAGTCCCCTGGCAAGGATTTACGAACAAATCGTCGGCTTACCAGCAAAACTGACTATCTGAAAAAATGCAGTTTGCAAGAAATCGCAAAACAAGTTTTTTGTTTTCTTTAAATTCTTGTATATTTATGAAGAAAACTGCAACTCTATTATATTTTTTTATACTATTATTAAAAATATACACAATATGATGGATTAGCTGAAATATAAAAAAATAACTTCCAATGGGAAGTTAAAAATATTTAAACCTATTGTTTTGTTAAAAACAGCAAATACTCAATTTTTCCTGAATTAAGCTTGAAACATGAAAAACAGCTTAATTTATATCCTTTATTAAGGAATTAAACAAAAACTATTCGGAATATTTGTTTGATAACAAGGTTAATAATGCTTAAAAAAGAAGATCGTCAAAGAAAAAAATTGTTACTCATCGAAATCGGATTCTCTCCCAGAACCTTCTGCTGCTCCTTGGTGGGTGATCTGTCCTTGCAGAGGAAGGTAAACTGTTGTACCAAGAATGGTAAATTTCTTTAAAAATTGAAACAATAGTTATATACCTTTGTATAGTTAAGTTCCGAAGTCAACTGTCTACCATAGTGTGCATCGGTGCAAAAAAATAAGGTACATAATACGGTATCTAGGTACTAAAAAAGCTGATTTTTGTTCTGGAAATATTGACTATACCTGAAGTTGGTCAGTTCTTCCTGAAAAAGGCTGATTTTTTTTTGGAAATATTGAATATCTGAAATTGGTCAGTTCTTCCTGAAGTGTTTGTACATGAAGATAGTCAACCAACAAATGAAACTAGTTTGCATATTTGTAGTCAAAATATCAGATAGGCAGTTTCAACAGAATTTTCCCCTCGATTTTTTATTGAACTTGACATTAATAATACAAAATACAATTTTTGCAGTTGGTCAGTTTTGCTTGTAGGCCGACGAAATTGTGTATGAAAGCATGCATATTTTTTAAGGGCTATTGTTAACCCCTAGTGAACCCCCACAATTTTTTTTTCTTATATAAAATAAAAGGTTACTATGTTTTTGCCGCAAAAACTATGAAAACACTCATCCCTTGGAAATTTAAAAAGAAATGTTCTTAATTGCTGCTATTTTTTTAAATTCATTACTTTTTTATTTTACCTTCCTAAAAATAAATTATTTAACACAAAAATAATTTATTGCCCGCGGTTTTTAGTTACTTTTTATTAGAAACAACAGAGACAAAACTGAAGTCTAAAATATTTTGGCTTTTCGAAATGTACATAGCGTCCATGGACATAATGTCTTGTTAAAACGGACATTTTATTGCACGGAAAGAATTCTTAGATCAGATCAAGAAAAATAAGCTACAAATCACGAAAAATGAATCCAGTTTTGAACCTTGGATTGGAAATTACTAAATTAAGACTTTTTGTTTGCAATATTAAAAAAAGAGCGAAATGAAGATATTGACACTCAAAAATTATATTTCAACACTAGTATCATTAATTCGACCGAGGAAAACATATATTGCCATTAGCGAATCGCAATTTGATATAAATCTGTATCAATTTGGATATAGTGATTGATGGCTAAGATGGAGTCGCGGGCTCGATCCCTGCTCTAGGTAGCATTTTTTTTTAAATTTATTTTTATTACAGGCATACAAATTGAATTATTATAATTATTATTTCGTAGTCAAAATGAAAAAAATGAAAATTTTCAAATCTACGAATTGTGGTCGAAATGTTGATTTACGTGTATTTTTATTTTGTTATTTTCCACAACAGAGGTGTTTGCAGCCGCTTTTTATTATTTTTCATTTTTCTTATAACTATCTTAAAGCTATACAAAAATTCATGAAAAACTAGCCTACTTATCAATATCTTAAAAATAACTTACTGGCCCTAAGCGGGTGCTCTAAATTAAACAATAACTTAATGCTAATGCCTTTCGGCCTATGAACTACTTAAAATAATATCTTATCCTGGTTTTATTTTCCCCAAGAAAGATTTAAAAAAAACTTGGAAACTGTATCATTTTTTTTTTTTAGTTTTTATTTAAACCTAATTAAAACTACTTAAAACTACTATAATACTACTTACAACTACCTTAAAACTAGAACAGCCACAGCAAGCATTTTTCATTTTTGTTATTTTTTTGTTTGATTTTGTTGTTTTATAATTTTTTTTTTTTTTTTTTTTTGTTGGTGCCACCCTGACTGTCCCTACTTAATACTTAAACACCTAAAAACTATGTAAGTCGGCCAAGACGAGAAGGCTAAGTCCACTAAATTATCATGTATCATTGTAATTCAACCACCAAAACTGGTTCTCCTGTTTTACTCTCTCTCTCCGGTCCCGATCGGACACAGTCCTACTGAACCGAAGGCGCTCTGCTCCGTCCTGTGCGAGGACGTCTCGACCATAAAGGAGTCGCCTATCTACATTTCTACGGCCGACGTGGTAGATTAGCGGAACCGCCGCTCTATCCTGTATCAGCCCTCGACTGTCTAAACAGAGGAAAGCATCGGGTGGGATAAATCCACTTAAACGCACATTCTCGTAGTAATCAGTGTTGGGGTAGTAAGCCCCAAAAATTAAGCTGTTGGCCGATGACATCGCTCTTGCAATGTGACCCCGAATCAGCTTGATTATAAAATTATCGATTCTGTTAATGTTGGCTCCATTGTATAGAACCTCGTTGGAATAATAATTTTTGTACTCCGACTCTGGTGTTCTGTGTAATCCAAGGCAGCGTCGAAGACATTGCCTCTCAAACACCCAAATCTTTTCCATTTGAGATGGGGCAACGTTGAACCACACCGGGCATCCGAAGGCAATCATTGTCCGGATAAGGGCCATGTAGCAAATCACCTTAACCCTGCTGTCAAGACGGCTGCTATAAAACAACCGTTTTGTCAGGGCAAAAGCTCCTCTGGCTCTGGTCAGAGCAGCATTTATATGTCTGTCGAAATACAAATACTGATCCATCCAGATGCCAAGGTACTTTACTACACTTTTATTCGCCAGTGGATGTCCATGTGGCCCTACGATCACCAGCTTGCGCCAGTTCTTTCTTGTATCCCTAGAGGCTCCAAGCAATGGAGTCCTGAACAGAATAGTTTCGGATTTCTGAGAGTTGATTTTCAACTTCCAGTCATCGCAATATCGCTGAATCTTGTCGAAGTCACGCTGCAAGAGAATTCTGATGACCTCAACTGTTGGAGCTGTTCTGTACGCAATTAGATCGTCGGCATACGCTATGGCATGGGCAAGACTACCTATCAGATCGCTGGTGTAAATACTGAAGAGAATCGGTGAGTTCACCGCTCCCTGCTGAAGACCATTTTTAATTTCGAAGGTTGCGGTAGAAGTTACATTGCCAATTTTGACAACAAACTTTCTACCATTGAGCATATCATAAAGCATATATAAAAGTGGGTTACTTATGCTCAGTCTGACTAGCTTTAGATACAGACCTTCTAACCAAACGTTGTCGAAAGCTTTCTCCAAGTCAACCAGACAAGCACACGTACACTGTCTTTTAGATTTGTTCCATTGGACATCAGAAACGAGCTTAGACGCGGCATTAATGGTGTCATGCCCCGCCTTAAAACCGAACTGATTGTCTGGTATGATATTGTTGTCCTCCGCCCACTTGGACAGAGCTCTATTTATAACTTTCTCAAATACCTTACAGATACTCGGAAGAAGACTTATCGACCGGAGATTCGCCGGATTGGAGTTGTCCTTTCCCTTTTTCGGGAGAGGATGAACCACAGCTGTTTTCCACCGCCCCGGATAATATGCATTATTCAGAGCGTTGTTAAACAGTGTGGCATAAATGTCAACTGCTTCCTGAGGCAGATGTCGCAGTACAACGTTGGATATACCATCGATTCCCGTTGACTTCTTTTTCTTTAATGAAGCGAAGATGAGCTGGAGCTCAACTTTCGAAATTAACAGGGAACAATCCAATACGATATAAAGGGACTATGTTGAAGCTTAATCACTTTAAAAACTTATTTACTTGTTCGTTGGTTCAAATCACCATATAAATATTTAAATTATTCCCCTCGAAGTGTTAGATTAAAATAAATAACTATTTTCGTAAATTGCGATAGTTTGGGGTCAGTATTTATATCGTAGCTACTTACATTTTGTTAGTTTGATCATTGAGAAAATGAAAATCACCATTTAAAATTCGCAAAACAAGATCAATAAGTTGTTAATTTAAATTATTCCCCTGAAGTAGTAGATTGCGATTCAAAAACTTGTAATTTACTTTCAAGTCAACAAGCTCGAATTATAACTTTTGATACGATGATTTGAGTAGTAAATCACAAAGTTTTCAGTTATTTTTTAATAAAAGCGCCTTGATTTAGAAAAAAAAGAGTTTCGTAAATTACAACCTAAAATTTTGCAATTGGTGATTTTTCAATTCTTTCCGTTTGGCCATGGACATTATGTCTGCTGGAAACAGTCATAAGGTTCATGGACATTATGTCTGAAGAATTTTTCTTCGAATTATATTCTCTTTAAAGAGGCATTAAGTCCATGGATAATATGACAAAGATATAATGTCCATGGACCTTATGTCCGTTTGTACAGACTTAAGGTCCATGAACATTATGTCTTTGGACATTATGTCATCCCACCTAGGTATCTACATACACAATACCCTAGATACTTTTGTGTATTTTTTCTTAAGGATTTACTATGTATTTTGTGTATATAATTATTTGTTTAATCTTCTTAGGAAAACACTGTAGTTAAATTTGTTTTATTTGTACTTTTTATTTAGTTTATAAGTTAAAGATAATTATATTTGATAATCAATAACTTAGTTTTAATTTTACATTTAGGTTTAACATTTATAAGTATGATCTTGACTGGGCGTTAGTTGTTTCAGAAGTGAATGGTTAACGAAAAAGGAACATAAGTATAGCATAAACCAAGCTAGTGATAAACTGTATCAAAAGCTTAGTTTAATCCTCTGGCGTCGCTTGGTTGCTAGGTCGTTAATGATCATTATTAATTGTTCTCCAGCTCCATCTTCGCAGAAGATGGAATTGGAAAACAATTAATGATAGTTTAATTTATGAACACATTGTGGTATCTACTGTGCAGAAACTAAGTGTGGTAAAGTTTATTGTGATAAGTGTATTAGAGGTAATGTGGAGCACATTTTTATATAACACCTCCCCACCAATTTTTTTTTTGGTCCCCTAAAACATATTTTTTATACAAATATTTTAAATATAATACATTTTATTTTATTTATTGTTTTAAGTTAATCGATACTTTTAAATTTTTTCGATATTTTTACATACATATTTCATTAAGTCGACTTGAAAATAATTTTTTTTTTTTTGCTTGAACTTTCAATATTTTAAGATAATTTTACATATTTTTTTTTTTTATTTAAATTGTTAACATTTTATTTCATTGAAAAACATGAAAAATGTCTATAATACGCTTATTTACCCTATTTTACCTGAATATCCTGGCCAGGGTATAATTTGTTTATGACTTATTACCTACAATCCACAACATTAATTACTAAATGGTTTCATTTCCAAATTCAGCGAGCTATGAGCCGCTGTGCCCGTTTGCGAAACAACAATTTGAAGAAATGCATTCATCGGCAAAAGCGCAGTGGAATGCACTCATTGTGTGACAGATGAGAATGCATACCCTTCAAGCAAAATCACGGACCCAAATTTCTCGGTTCACTTGGGACTCCAAAAAAAATGAGTGTCTCACACACAATAACAAATTTTCTGTGTACGCATGTAAAAAGAACGAGAATCGAGAGTATTTTTTTCAAGCATCGAGTAATAGAGAGAGTATAGGCGAAGTATACAATCATTTTGCCTTAATTTCCACCACTTTTTTTTTTAGTTCAGTTTTGTAGGTAGCGTGGCGAAGACGGTTGCTTTTGTATCTCTTTTTTCTTGTTAACACTTTTAACCATTTCCAATCAGAAATGCAAGTTTCTATTTATTAAATGTAAATTTATATTTGTGGAATGATGTCATGTGCGAAATAGTATTTAGAAAATCTTTTATGAATGATAAATAAAAAAAAACTCTTGAAATGAAAAAATTCAGTTTGTTTTATTTTTGTAGTCAATGGAGAAACTGGACTAGATGGGAAGTTTTTTTTAATGCTTTTGGGTTGGGTATGCCTCAATTCATTCATTTTTTTTTGAACCGTTTTAGATTCCATTTGGTTTCGGTTCTCCGAGTATGGTGAATTCAAAAACTCTCTCTCTCACAATACATTCACATAATGGCTCCGTGGTGATTCTAATTTCCATACTAATTTGAGCCACAAAACGCAGTTTTTCGATCCGTATTTGGATCCGAATGCGAAGTCGTCCATACGTTGTTTGATACGTTTGCGGACCGAAAACGAGCTCGCTTGCTTGAAGGGTACCCTTCAAGCAAAATCACGGACCCAAATTTCTCGGTTCACTTGGGACTCCAAAAAAAATGAGTGTCTCACACACAATAACAAATTTTCTGTGTACGCTTGTAAAAAGAACGAGAATCGAGAGTATTTTTTTCAAGCATCGAGAAATAGAGAGAGTATAGGCGAAGTATACAATCATTTTGCCTTAATTTCCACCACTTTTTTTTTTTAGTTCAGTTTTGTAGGTAGCGTGGCGAAGACGGTTGCTTTTTTATCTCTTTTTTCTTGTTAACACTTTTAACCATTTCCAATCAGAAATGCAAGTTTCTATTTATTAAATGTAAATTTATATTTGTGGAATGATGTCATGTGCGAAATAGTATTTAGAAAATCTTTTATGAATGATAAATAAAAAAAAACTCTTGAAATGAAAAAATTCAGTTTGTTTTATTTTTGTAGTCAATGGAGAAACTGGACTAGATGGGAAGTTTTTTTTAATGCTTTTGGGTTGGGTATGCCTCAATTCATTCATTTTTTTTGGAACCGTTTTAGATTCCATTTGGTTTCGGTTCTCCGAGTATGGTGAATTCAAAAACTCTCTCTCTCACAATACATTCACATAATGGCTCCGTGGTGATTCTAATTTCCATACTAATTTGAGCCACAAAACGCAGTTTTTCGATCCGTATTTGGATCCGAATGCGAAGTCGTCCATACGTTGTTTGATACGTTTGCGGACCGAAAACGAGCTCGCTTGCTTGAAGGGTAGGAAGGAAGTGTTTTATGTTTCTTCTCTGTTTGTTATTTTTATTTAACTGTTGTGATTTAAAACGGCTTTGAATTGCGAATTGAAATTGTTTAATATTTTTGTATCTGAGTATTTAATAATGCTTATTTATAGTTTGATTTCGAACAACAAGGATCAATGATCAAAAGAAGACGCACACAATGGGTATTTGTGTGTTTAATAATAATGTGTAGATGGAATACCTATAGAAGACGCAGTTTTAGAAACAAGAAACAAAAAAAAAATGGAAGAACGGAAAAAAAAAAAATTGAACCTATGCTCACATAGATATTGAACCCTGTAAATGGAACTGGATATGAAGTTGACTATGTGAGCTATTGAATTTAAAGTGTTGAATTAATTTTGTGTGTCTTGATACTTATACCTTCGTTTGAGTTTTTTTTTATAATATTTGGTATTTCTTTTGGTAGATGTATCTATAACGTAGTTCCCGTCGCTTCTAAATTTCTTTAACTTTTTATATCTAGGCATTGTATTTACTTTACCGACCAGACGACCGCAAGAAGCTCTTTCTCAATGGTTGAGTGATGAAGCTCATGCTTGTTTAGAGTGCGAGAAGCATAACAAATGGGATGGTTGCTTTGGCTAAGCACTGCTCCCAGAGCATAGTTCGATGCATCGGTGGTAAGAACAAACGGTTTGCTAAAATCAGGACTCCTGAGGATAGGTTCGGAAGTTAATAAAGTTTTTAAATTGTTGAATGCTTTCACATACTGAGAATCGGATAAGTTAATCTTTTCTGACTTTTTTAAATACCTGATCATTGGGTGAGCTACCTTGGCATAATCCTTTATGAACTTCCGATAGTACCCAGTTATTCCTAAAAATTGTCGTATACCTTTGATGTTAGTTGGTAATTGCATTTCTGTTATTGACTTCACTTTATCTGGGTCCGGTTTAATACCATTGCTTACAACAATGTGGCCCAAATAAGGTGTTGATAGTTCTGCAAAACGACACTTATTTACCTGAATCTTTAGATTACATTGTTTCAAGACTTGTAAAATTTTTTTCAGTGATTGCAAATGTTCATCAAAACTTGTCGAGTATACAAGGATGTCGTCCAAATAGACAACACAAATAACATTAATAAAATCTTTAAGGATGTGGTTCATTAGTCTTTGAAACGTTTTTGGTGCATTTTTTAGACCAAAAGGCATCCTTAAAAATTCATAATGCCCTCTTTTGGTTGAAATCGCTGTTTTTGCTCGATCACGTGGGTCAACTTCTATTTGGTGGAAGCCTTTGACGAGATCTATGACTGAAAAGTAATTGCATTTACCAAGCTTATCGAACATTTCATCTGAACCATTTATAGGAAAGCCATCATCGATAGTATTTTCGTTAAGCTTCCTATAATCTATTACAATTCGCCACTGTTTCATTCCATTTGGGTCGTCTTTTTTAGGAACAACCCAGAGAGGCGAATTGTAAGGGCTGTTACTTGGTGCAATTATGTTCTGCCGCAGCATCTCATCAATTTGCCGATCGACTTCTTGCGTATGGATTTCAGGATACCTATACATTTTGCAATAAATCGGTAGTTCGTTTTTAGTAATAATTTGGTGTCGTAATTCATTTGTAAAGGTTAAATCATCACCTTCTCTATAAAAAATTGACTTGTAAGAACGAAGAAGAGATTTTAGTTTTGAAGTATCATCAGGACTAAGGTGCTTTGCAAATATCTTATCGTCAATTTCAGCTTGAAAACCCTCATTAGAAAAAATTTTAAAAGAATCATCTTCATAACACTGTCCAGCATAAATTTCTTCTTCCTTATTAAAAAATATTTGAATTCTCGTCGTGTCTGTTTTAAGAAAACGGTTTTTGAAATCTAAAACTGGATTTAGATTCATCAGAATATTATTACCTATCAGTCCGTCGAAATAGTTGTGAAATTGATACTCTATAAAATTTACAAAATGGTTGGGTTTATTAAATTCTTTGAAAATGGGTATTCGGTATTCAGTATTTGTGTCTATATTGCGGTCAAGAACTCTTAGCGTATATTGTTTTGAGTCAATCTTCCATTTTGGATCGCATAAATTTTTGTTAATAATGCTATATTCAGCACCGAAGTCTATAATAAACCGGAGTGTTTTAAAAGGAGTTTGGAAAACTATATAGGGTAAGTATTTCTTTGACCCCTTTGAAAATTCGAATTATAATTAGGTTGTTCATTTTCAAATTGTCCCTGTTCATTCAGTGAAATATCCATAAATTCGTTGTCATTGGACTGGCGGTACCTATTTGTATTTCGTGACTGACTACTATTATTTGGATTGTTATTGTTTTGACGTGATTTGTTGCTGCTATTTGCATTGTTGTTGTTTTGACGTAATTGGTTGCTACTACCTTCATTGTTGTTGTTTTGACGTGGTTGACTATTGGGGTTATTATTGTAGTTTCGACGTGATTGTCCACTGTGATTGAAAATATTATTTTGGTTATTAAAAGAGCGATTATTAAATTGTCTATTATGATTTCGAGACAAATTATTATTAAATCAACTATAGTTCGGGATAGAATTACCATAGTTCCTGCCTACTTCATTAAAACTAGTGTTAGGATTAGGGCCAAGCCGTTGGTGGTTAATCTCCTGTATAATTTTAAATGCATCACGCAATGACTTTGGATTTCTACTAAGAGTTATTGACTTTGTAGGCTCTGGCAAATTGTGTTTGAATGCTTCAAGCGCAATTCTTTGATTGGACTCAATCATCTGAGTCATGTCATTTAAATTATTCTTTAATAAGTAAACGCTATTTATCCTGCTAAGCAAAATATTGATTTTATTATAAAAATCTTCGATTGATGTCATAACCCTTGCTGATCGAATACTATCTATAAGTTTTTCAACTGACATTCGCTCGCCAAAGTTGTATTTTAAAACTTCTTTAATTTCATCCCAAGTTGTCAATCTACCATGTCTTTGCAATATACATCTAGCCCTGCCTGTAATTTTATCTTTAACGTTCCCAAGAAGAATTAATTTTGCGGATGTTTCAAAATCGTTAATGGTATGAATAATACAATCTACCCTGTCCAGGAAATCTACTAAATTTTTACAATTTCCATCAAACTCGGGAATCTTAGTGATTAAATCTAATAATAACTTAAACTTTTCAGCCGGGCTTAAAACTTCCATTTTGATGATCCAAGGTAAATAAAGATGTGGACAGGATGATAGGGTACTCACTTAGCAGAAATGTCTTCACTTCTTCTTCAGATTTTGGTTCAGTTAATTGATGATAATGATTTGATTAATTAACAAATAGTTTGTTTGTTTTATTTGTGTAGTGTTTTTTTTTTTTCTACATAACTGTTTTCCTTTAAAGGAAGATTTTTTTTTGTTTGTTTAAGCTGGATTTTTTTTCCCAGTTTTTTAAATTTATTTATTGATTGATTTTTTTTTTTTTTTTTTTTTTAAGGTTTTATTATGCAATACCTTCTATTATTTTCCCAAAGCGGAAAGGAGCGTTTTTAGTGCAATGGTGGAGACTGAACTCAAGATTTATCATTTTATTAGAACAATTAATAACTTTTTTTTTTGTTTTATGATTTAACTTTAAGAGATTAGTTATTAAGTACGATGAGGTCAATTGTTTTCAGTATTTTTATTTTTTATAATAAAGGCACTGATGCACATGTTTTTTTTTTTTCCACGCACACACTTTTTTTTCGACTGCGCCAATTATTTGTTTAATCTTCTTAGGAAAACACTGTAGTTAAATTTGTTTTATTTGTACTTTTTATTTAGTTTATAAGTTAAAGATAATTATATTTGATAATCAATAACTTAGTTTTAATTTTACATTTAGGTTTAACATTTATAAGTATGATCTTGACTGGGCGTTAGTTGTTTCAGAAGTGAATGGTTAACGAAAAAGGAACATAAGTATAGCATAAACCAAGCTAGTGATAAACTGTATCAAAAGCTTAGTTTAATCCTCTGGCGTCGCTTGGTTGCTAGGTCGTTAATGATCATTATTAATTGTTCTCCAGCTCCATCTTCGCAGAAGATGGAATTGGAAAACAATTAATGATAGTTTAATTTATGAACACATTGTGGTATCTACTGTGCAGAAACTAAGTGTGGTAAAGTTTATTGTGATAAGTGTATTAGAGGTAATGTGGAGCACATTTTAATATAACAATATATTATATAAGTCACAATTTTAAAAAGAAAACATATTGATTTATAAGTTATTTTGTGTTTTATATTAGTCTCCATAAAAAAAAACTAATTTCCCTTTCCATCATGAACCACTTTTCTATGCAGCAATAGATTCAATAGATTCAATCGATTTAAAAGATTCAGTAGATTTAAAAGATTCAATTGATTTAAAGGGTTTAATGTAGATTCAATGTTATTATTAGATTTAATTTTTGATTTAATTCATATTTTTGAATTTTCACGTATTCTGAAATAATTCCTATTGAACAATGTGTTTGTAGTTTATCACATCTTAATCACAAAATTTTGTTTGCTTATATCTAAGTTAGCTTTTCATATCATACTGTATTCATTTAAAATGTTTGTACTATAAAAGAACTTGTTCTTAATGTACAATTCTTATTAAGCCTAAATAAAAGATTGGTTTCTGGAATGTGAAGACGCTTCTTGACAATGGAAAAGAAGGTCCTCAGAATGCCAGATTCCTGCAACTAGAGAAGGAATTCATGCGGTATAGGATGGACATCTTACTTACTTACTTACTTTTGATGGCGCTCACAGCCCAGGATGGGCTTCGGCCTCAACTAACAAGCCCCTTCAGCCAGCTCTGTCCCTAGCTAGCCGCTTCCAGTTGCGCACACCGAGTGCTTTGATGTCGTCACTCACTTGATTGCGCCACCTGTTACGGGTTCTTCCTCTGCTGCGTACCCCATCGGGGTTGGATTCGAAGACTCGTCGGGCAGGTGCGTTGCTGTCCATACGCTCCACGTGCCCCAGCCATCTCAGCCGCTGTATTTTCAGCTTTTTGACCAGGTCAACGTCGCTGTATAGCCCGTATAGCTCGTCGTTGAATCTTATCCTCCATACTCCTTCGATACACACCGGACCGAAAATCACACGAAGAATCTTCCTCTCAAAGCACCCTAGCAGATTTTTGTCCGAATCTTTCAGTGTCCATGCTTCTGACCCATAAAGCAGGACCGGGATGATTAGGGTTTTGTATAAAGTCTCCTTGGTTCTCTGAGAGAGGGCCTTACTACTTAAATTCCTTCTTAGACCGAAGAAACAGCGGTTGGCAAGAGTAATTCTTCGCTTGATCTCTGCACTGATGTCATTCTGCGATGTAATAGTGGAGCCCAGGTAGACAAAGTCCTTGACAACTTCGAAGTTATATCTGTCCATCGTGATATTTTGCCCGAGTCGACGATGTTGAGATTCCTCTCTCGATGACAGCATATACTTCGTCTTGTCCTCATTAACCGCCAATCCCATTCTAGCCGCCTCAGATTCAATGCTCGCAAATGCCGCTGCCACAGCTCGCTTTGTTCTGCCGACAATGTCTATGTCATCCACATATGCAAGCAATTGAACGGACAAAAGGTTTTAAGCGGTCACTCAGGATGGCCGACAAGATTTTATAAGCGACGTTTAGGAGACTAATTCCTCTGTAGTTGGTACATTTCAGAACATCTCCCTTTTTATGGATGGGGCACACTATCCCGAGGTTCCATTTATCGGGCATACTTTCCTCCGACCAAATTTTGCAGACGAGCTGGTGTATGCTCCTAGCCAATTCATCTGCCGCTGATTTAAATAGTTCGGCTTGTAAGCCATCCGCACCAGCAGCCTTGTACGACTTAAGTTTGGATATCGCCAGCCGCACTTCGGTTAGGTCTGGTGGACGGAAATCTTGGCCATCATCGTCCAAGTTGAATGGAGCGTTCTGCCTATTAGCGGCATCTTGGCTGTCTTCGCCATTAAGCAGTCTAGAGAAGTGTTCTTTCCAGATCCTCAGCGGCACTGACTGTGTGTCTACTACCATATTCCCACTCTCATCTCGGCAGGCTTCCGTTCTAGCCTTGAATCCTTGGGTGGATCGCTTCACCCTCTGATAAAATTTTCGAACATCTCCCCTACCGCTACAACCCTCAATAGACTCTACCGCCCGCTTCTCGTGCTCTCTCTTTTTCCTCCTGAGAAGTCGGCGTTCCTCTTTTCGTTTCAGCCCGTAGAGCTCACGGGCCACTCTCTCAGCAGCTCTTGTTGGAGTCTGCAGCATTGCCTGGTAGGCCTCGTCCTTAGCTGCATGCGCTAGCCGGCACTCTTCATCGAACCAGGGGTTTCGTTGTATTCGCCTAGTGAAACCCAGAGGCGGCACTTCTGATGGCTTGTTGACAGTGTTCCTACTGGTCCTCTGCACTTGATGCTGGTGGCGGACCTCCTGAGAGATTAAGAGTTACGTGGTCTGCAAAAGTTCTGGCGGTCTCTTGCAATTTAAGCTTCTCGACATCGAATCTTTTCACAGCATCTGCTCTGCGTTGTCGCGTCATGGATATCCGCATACGTAGTCTAGCTACCACCAGGTAGTGATCCGAGTCAATGTTGGCCCCTCGGAACGTTCGGACGTCCAAGATACTGGAAGAATGTCTCGCGTCTATCGCAACGTGGTCGATTTGGTTGACAGTTACTTGATCACGCGACCGCCAAGTCCCCTTGTGTATATTGAGGTGTGGGAAGTAGGTGCTTGAGATGATGACATTTCGCCCCGCCGCAAAGTCTGCCAGCCTGTGTCCGTTGCCGGAAGTTTCGTCGTGTAGGCTGTGTCCTCCGACTATCGAACCAAAGATGCCCTCCTTTCCGAATCTTGCGTTGAAGTCACCAAGAATGATCTTCACGTCGTACTTCAGGCACATATCATACGTTGTCTCCAAGAGATCGTAGAATGCTTCTTTGGTTGAGTCTTCTCTCCTTTCATGGGGGGCGTGAACACAAATCAGCGAAATGTTCTTAAATTTCCCTTTGATGCGGATTGTGACCAGGCGCTCGCTTACACTCCGGAAGCCCAAAACTTCTTGCCTAAGTCTTCCCCATATCACAAAACCACAACCAAAGAGCCGCTGACCCTGTTCCTTCTAGCACCCGCCGTAGTAGATGTCACACGTTTTCAGTCTCCGTATGCCCTCTCCATCCCATCGCACTTCCTGGATGGCTGTTACGTCAGCCTTTAGCCTGTCCAGGTTCTCCACTAATTGTTCGGCTGCACGTGTTCTGTATATGGACAGGACGTTCCACGTGCAGATCCGAAATTCATTGTTCATTGTTTCGTTTGCTGGGGTCGTCAACTTTAAAATCATCCATATCCGAGGCTTGTTGTTGTTTCGGAACAACTTTTTTTTACGTGGTAGGGAAGTTACCCTGACGCACAACCCCCGACCCGGAGGACCAGACCCTTCGTATAACTCCAAGGGTAGGGAGCCGGATAAACCGCTCCTTATAGGCCTGAGCTAAAAATATGTCGTAGTAGCCCATATAAGGTGTTCACTAAGTAGTTCAACCTAACTGGAACTGTAGACGCCACCGTTGATTCCATCTAGAGAATTCGTCCGCTGCCGCCTCGATGAAAGGAGAATTGCCTTAGTGGAAACACTCCTCCCCCCCTCTCTCGTTGGCTGTCCCCAACAGCTTTCCACGGGGATTTAAACCCCGTCTCCAGCTGAGGTACTAGACACCCGATGTTCACCACGTGGAGGTGAGAGTAGGAGTTGGTAGACAGAGGTGGGTTTTGAGAAAAACCTGTGGACGCTTGTGTCCTCTTGAATGCACATAACTACCCTTTTGAACATCGATGGACATCTTAGGGATAAGTGAAGTTAGATGGCTGGGCTCGGGGAAATTTAAGTCACCAACCCGTAACACTGTACTATTCTATTCCGGAAAAACACCTGGAAGCGCTCGGGAATGTGGCGTTGGATTGCTGCTTTCCAAAACAGCTCTCAAAAGCTTAATTTCCTGGGAGCCTTTAGGTGACAGGATCCAGAAAGCCAGGTTCCGGACTAGAGTACGTCGCGTCACTATCATACAGTGTTACGCCCAACTTTGCTCTCTTCTGACGAGGAGAAGGAGGCCTTTTATAACCGACTGAGTGCTGCTTATGATAGCGTTCTACGAGGTGATATAATTATCGTCGCCCTAATATTGGGTTGCCGTAAACGCCAAAATTCACTTTTTGAGTTTGCTATGCAGTTCTATGTTTTCGGGGTAGCTCTTTCCAAATATTGTATCCGTTTTGCTCTATCTCTTTCCATTGCAAAGATATACAGAATGGTTTTGACGTATTTCCACCCAATTCAATAAGTTCACGTATTGTTTTGACGTAAGCGCCAAAATCTGGCATTTACGTCAAATTTTCCATACAATTTAAGCAGATTTGTTTTTAAGAATTGTTTTGACGTACGTCTTATTGTCCTGCAACGTACGCCATCAAAATTTGTAATGCCTGTTCAGTATTGTTTTGACTTATTTGCCTACAATATGCAAGGTTACGCTATTTAATCGTATGCACGTACGTCATTGTTGTGAAAAATATTTTTGTTTGGTTTTGCCGTACGTGCATACAATTTTACAGTGCCCGTAAAAAGTATAAATAAGGTTCTCTTTGAAAAAAATATCAGTTGCTTTACATCTCTTGTCGTGAAAGGTCCTCATTAAAAGATCATAAAAATTAATTCTCCAGTACCCATTATGGATGAATCCCTTCTTTCGTAAGAACTTATATTCTATAAGTACACATAGGTATTAGTTTTAATTTATTGTTTCTAATCTTTTAAGTTTATTGGGTGAGCTAGTCCCAAATGAGATAGAGTTCAGGGAAAAAACAAATAGTGCTTCCTCAAGTTCATCGGGAGAAGACTTTGGTAAAGAAAATGAATTCACTCTGACTTTCTTTTTCTTAAATAATGTCGTTGTTTCATGTTTGTAGGGTCAGATGATAGCGTAAATGACCCTGATTATGTTGATGAACCGAATTTGCCACAACCTTTAACAGAGAGTTTAAGAAGTATACCATCAGAGTGTGATACTTCTGGTAAATAAGATCTTATAAAAACATAGGAACTACATATACTTACATGAAATATTTTTTAATAGGAAGTGATTTGACTCCAAAAAGCTCTACCCGAAAAATACAAAAGAATCCTGAAATGTGGAAACAGCACCTTAGAAAACGTTTGCGAGAATCTGGAAGGGAGTACATGAATATTAAAGGAACAAATATTAAGGAAAGGAAAGTGCTGGAACCGTGTAAGCATACCTGTTTTCATTAGTGTACAAAAATCTTTTCTCCTGAAGTGAGACAAAGCATATTCAATTCATTTTGGAGCTTATCTGACATAGAAAAGCCAACTTTCTACTGCAAATTTGTAAAGCAGGTTCCAATTAAGCGTAGAAGAAAAATTGAATCTTCAAAAAAAAAACACAAACTTTTCACTTCTATTTGGAAACAGATAACATAATTCATCAAGTCTGCAAAAATTTTTTTTTAAATACTCTCTCAATAAACGAAAAGAGAATATACTATTTTTTTAACCTCAATAAAAACGGAAGCCATAAGTCCTACAATAAAGGAAAAAACACTAAAAAAGTGACCCTACCCGGCAAAATAAAAGAGATTCATGATCACATTAAGAAATTCCCTACAGTAGATTCCCATTATTGTAGGGAGAGCTCAGATAGAAAATATTTTGAGCCTCACTTAAATATCACAATGACTCCTTGTATAAGTAGTCTACGAATGACCCTGTCAAAGATTGCATATACGGCAAGGAGTTCAACAATGCATTTAACTTGTCTTTTTACAAGCCAAAAGCTGTGATTAAAATATTACAGAACGTCTTGGCAGATCATCCTCATGTGGAAATTTTGACATTATGGAGTGATTCTTGTGTCCCACAAAATAAAAACAAGATAATGTCAACAGCTTTAAATACGTTTCTTCACAAGTCACCTAACCTGAAAATGATATTACAAAAATTTTCTGTGCCTGGATACTCACTCATACAGGAAGTTGACTCTGTTCACAGTGCGATAGATAAGCATCTTAAGAACATTGTAAGAACATTGATATACATAGTACATTAGCACTTCTCAGGCAACTTAAGAACATACGCTACGAAAAAGTAAACCTGAAATTAATTCAGATGCAACCATCAGATTTCAAAGCGTACTCTGCCAAAGCAAATCTCTTAAATTTTGCAATTATCCACACTTGTTTCAACAATCTTTTAGAACAAATGCTAGAGATGTGCATTATAAATCGATTTCATTAATTAAAAAACCTACTAAAACTACTCTAGGAAAACCGAAGAACTTATATAATCAAAATTTTAATACCATTCAGAGAACAAAAACTATATCAAAGGAAAAAATTAATGATATAAAAAGTTTGTATACTTTTATATCATCAGAGGACAAGAAGTATTTTGAAGCTCTTTTCAAGCAACTGAAATAATAGTAATATTCTATTGTACTTTGTAGAATCTAATGTGAATTTTTGTGTTTAAGTTATTTATTTTACTACTTAGTTATTTTTGTTGTAAGCAAAAATGTATAAAATGTTTGAAGTCATTTATTTTATTTTTTTTTTATTATTTATATTCCTTTTTATTGTTTATTATAATAACGCAAGACTGTGTGCAAAACAATAACTGTGATTTTGCTGTATAAAAACAAATTAATAGTTAAAAACTATGTAGTTTTCTACTTTATGAATTACTAAATAAATATATTTTTTGTTCTCAAAAACTTTGTCTTTTTTTTTTGAAACAAAAAAACGTGTGTTATATTTCATGATTTTAAATAAATAAATTTTTAATAATTTATAATTGGAATGCCGTAAGTGCACAATTTTTGACGTACGTGTATAAGTAAAAGAAAATATTGATTTAAGTGGCGTATACGGCAAACTCATTTTGTAATAAATTTTAAATATTTTGAAAACTAAAAGCATTGTAGAATAATTCATTACATTTTCTGAAAGAAGATTTCCGTATTAATATCGTGACAAAAAATGAAAAAATCCCAGCGGTTGGTTTTCGAGCAATAGGCTGTCAAAACTTCAAATGCGATTTCCCAGAAACATTAAAATGGCGCTTACGGCAACCCAATATTAGGGCGACGTTATGGTGATGGGAGACTTAAATGCCAAGGTTGGCAATGATAACACTGGGCTAAGGCATGTCATGGGAAAACATGGTGTTGGTAAACGAAACGACAATGGCGAACGATTTGACGATTTCTGCAACGCCAACGGCCTTGTTATTGGAGGGACCATGTTCGAGCATAAGACGTGCCACAAAGTCAGTTGGGTGTCGACTGACAGACAAGCAACTTCCAACCAAATTGACCACTTCGCGATCAGCCGGAGTTTTAGAAGTAGTCTCCAGGACGTCCGTAACAGAAGTGGTGCTGACATGGGAATGGCCCGGGACTACCATCTGATGGTTGCTACCGTAAGATTGCGTACAGCTGCAGTTCGGAGATCCCAAGGAAACACTCGAATGCCCAAGTTTAATACAGATAGACTAAAGGATCCCGCAGGGGACCACCTTTCAGAAGGATTGAACGCAATCAGCAGCACGGAAACCACTTCCATCGAAAATCATTGGTGTACTGTGAAAAATGTGTTCATATCCGGTGCTGAAAGTATAGTCGTCCGGGCGCAAGGGAGAAATAGTGCTTGGCTTTCCGACGAAACTTGGGCAAGGATCGAAGAAAGGAAACACCTTAAAGCTCGCATCGCAGCTACCCCAGCAGCAGGGAGAAACGAGCTTGAGTCTACGTACCGCATGAAGATGAGGGAAGTTCACCGTAGTGTGCGACGTGATAAGCGTAACTACATCAACGCATTGGCTACAGAAGCAGAAGAAGCCGCTAGTAGGTGTGACAGTAGGACCGTCTACAGAATTACCAAAGATCTCACTGGTGTCCAGAGCTCTAAACAACACCTGGTTAAAGACACAAACGGATCCCTGCTAATTTCGGATGAGGACCAGCTCATAAGGTGGAGGGAACACTTCTCTGCGGTTTTAAACCGCGTTTTCGCCAGTGAAGTGAACCCTATTCCCACTGAGCTACCCGAAGTAACAATTTCCCGAATACGCACCGTACCCCCCAGTAAATAAGAAATTATCACCGCCATCAAAGCACTGAAGAACAACAAAGCGGTTGGACTTGACGGTATTCATGCAGAGCTCTTAGGAGCAGCCCCAACAACATCGAGCGAGCTACTGCACCCACTTATTAAGAGAACTTGGGAAACAGAGAGCTTTCCTGAAGAGTGGAAAAAAGGAATGATTGTCAAGCTCCAAAAGAAAGCAGATCTCACACAGTGCGAAAACTGGAGAGGAATATGCGTTTTGCCTGCAGTAGCCAAGATAATAGCAAGGATAGTATTGGACCGAATTAAAGACCACCTCGAAGACACACTCGACGCCGAACAAGCAGGGGTGGAATCGGCTAAGGTGATAGTTGACTGTCGCTGATTTGATAATCAATTTTGATTATCAACTTTTCTTTGTTCTGCGTAAAGTGATCGTTAAAAAAAGCAGAACATTTGTAGGGTTTGAATTTGATGAACACAATTATTGTTTTTATGCGTTGTAAATTAATTATATGTTGCTGGAAACCCATCATAATCTTTAAATAAATACGCGATATTTATATTTTTATCATTTTAACTTCATTATTTACAAAAAAAAAGAAAAAAAGAAAAAAAAGTTGGGAACCAGCAGGACTCGAACCTGGAACCTTCGGGTCCATCCTATACCTAGAGTAAATTTCTCAAAATTTCTCATATGGATTAAGTACGATACTAAAAAGATAAAATAAAGAGTTGGTGATTTTAACTTAAATAAATTGTAAGGGGATAAGTACGATGCTAAACTTGTTAAAAATTTGCAGAACACAAATTTTAACCCATCTGGAGAAATACTATGTACAATGCCTTGTCAAGCTCTAGGCGAACATCCCAAAACCATCAAGGGGACCGCTGGAAATTTAATGTAAATGGATTGCCAATAAAATTATTTTCTTTTTAAAAACTTTATTTGTTCGTATGGTATTCGAATAAAATGCTTTAGAAAAGCAAACGTTTTTTGTGAGTTTCTTTTATTTTACTTAACAAATATTATTTGAGGTATCATAGGTAGGTACATTGGGTAAGGATGTTCCAGAATAGTTCTTTTATTCCTTGGTTTCTTTCTGAGCAATTGAAATTTTGGCATAGAAACTTTCCTTTGGAGTACCTATATATATTATACAAACAATACTGTTCACTTATATTTTATTTTAACTTTTTTTAACACTTTATAACACTTTTTTTCATTTTACTATCGATTTATGGCGGAGCTTAGCTAACACAACTTATCTTTCTCAAAAATATTAAGCAAAATGTATGAAAACGACACCTAAATAGCTGTCACCCACAAACTATAACAAAAAAGTGATAGTCAAAGTGATAATCACCTTACGTGGAGCAAAAGTATTTATTTCGATGATCAACAATCAACTATCGCCTTAGCCGATTCCACCCCAGGTTTCCGCACTGGATCTTCCTGTGTGGATCACATCAACACCTTGCGGATCATCATCGAACAGTGCGTTGAATATCGATCACCACTTCACCTGCTGTTCATCGATTTTGAAAAGGCGTTCGACAGTGTCAATAGAGAATTTATTTGGCTTGCTTTGCGCAGGATGGGCATCCCAGATAAATTGATTGCTATTATCAAGGCTACATATTATAGATCCAAGTGTCACGTTTTGCACAAAGGTAGGCTGTCGGAGGAGTTTGAAATCCAAAGTGGAGTTAGGAAAGGCTGTATACTGTCACCAATACTGTTCCTGTTGGTGATAAGTGACGTACTGCACGCAGCTTTGTCAAATGGAAATGGAGGAATTCAGTGGACTCTGCAATCTCACCTCAAACATCTGGACTACGCGGACGACGTATGCTTACTCTCTCATAGGATCATGGATCTCCATCAAATGACAACAAGGGTGGAGAGGGAAGCAGAAATCGTAGGGCTTAAGATCAACTCGGCAAAAACTAAAAGGATCAGCCTTGGAACTTCCTCATCAATCCAAGTAAATATTTCTGGACAACCGGTAGAGATGGTAGAGGATTTCCAATATCTTGGGAGTATTGTCTCTACGGGTGGCGGAACTGAACTGGACGTAAACAGCCGAATCAGAAAAGCATAGGCTGCGTTCGGAATGCTGTCCAAAATATGGAGAAACAACTCTTTTAGCTTAAAGACCAAGCTACGACTGTTCCGCTCCAATGTTGAATCCGTTCTGCTTTACAGCTGCAGCACTTCGAAAGTCACTGAGACTGACACTAGAAAGCTGCAAACCTTCGTTAATAGATGTCTACGAAACATCTTGAGGATTTTCTGGCCCAACCGTATCTCCAATGCCGAACTTCATGCGAGAACGGGTCAGGAGCACATAGACTCCATTATACGAAGAAGAAAGTGGCAGTGGATTGGCCATAAGCTTCGAAAAGGCGATCGGTGCATTGCATCTCAAGCAATGCAGTGGAACCCGCTCACACAGGAGGGAAGACAAGTGGGCCGGCCTAGAAGTACATGGCGAAGAACGGTCGAATAGGAATCGGCATGACTGGGGAAAAGTTGGAGAGAGCTGAAATATATTTCAAGAAATCGTACACGATGGCGCGTAGGTGTAGTGGAGGCCCTATGTCCCGTAAGGGAAACATCACGGACGTAATAGGTCCGAGGACCTAAGTAAGTAAGTTAAATAAACTGAACTGAACTGACTGAAACTGAACGTAATTTTTTAAAAAATGCTCATAAAACTGATAATTTCAAATGTTTTGACTGGCTGTTTTGTTGTATGTGAAAGGACTTTCTAATGTTTGACTAGAGTTAGTTTTTACCACTATTTGCTTCAAAAATTGTCCAGTCGAAATTATCATCATTTTATTCCATAGTTTGTAGTGTAGAATCACGAAAATAAACGTATACAACCAAATATGAATTGTTCGATGTAGAAATAACTGTCATCAAAGCTCTTTCAACTTAAATACAATTTTCATTAAATAATTTTTTTATTCTGCTCCCCGCCCCCCTTTTCGAAATCCTAAAATAGCTTAACTTATTGTATAAGAAGTGTAAAATTTATTTAAAAAAAAACACAATTTAATCATAAACAGAAATTGACCCAATTTAGTAACCAACTCCGTTTATTGTTATAATTCAATTCCGAGAACTCGTAATTAAGAACACGTCTTTACTCTTTGGCTTCCAAAATACAACTGACTGCTGACTCCTTTATTATATATCTTTATTCCTAAGTCCAATCCCATTACCAATGTGATGCATATTTTAAGAAAGGGAAAAGAGAATAGTATATACAACAGAAATAACGATCGGTTGGAGAAATTCTATAATGCAAGAACAACGATCGGTTTATGGTATTTTTTATTCGATATACAATGACAATGTTTGCGTTTTAAAGATTGATAGTAGATGAATAACAATAGGCGTGTTTTTTTGTGCCCTCTGTGTTAGCTTAAGAAATAATGGCACAAGAAAACGCTCATCGGTGCTTAAGAAAAGAATTTGGCACCACTGATATAACAATGACATTGGCCGCGATGAAAAACCTATGTAGAGCTATCCGTATAGGTTCGTGTTGTTGTAATCCCGTGTGATAGCTATCCATAAAAAAAATAAATCGGGTGGCACAACGGCTCATGAAGAACCAGGGCCTAGTGACTAACAACTCGCAACCATTCCTGTGTGTGTCTATCGACAGGAATGGAAGGGACCTACAATTTTATGCCGAATCCGAACGGCAGTAGCCCTGAAAAAAACTTTTTAGGTGGACGAGGGCGGGAAGCGAACCCAGACCTCCAGCGTGACAGTTGAACGCACTAAGCATTACGCTACGGGCTACTATATATATAGATAGCTATCAATGCTATCCGAAAAATTTTGGTATACGTTTCTATACCAAGCGAAATGTCAAAAACCGCTGACTGCAAAATTGATATTTGTTTGCCGTCGTCGAGTTGTGTTTTTGATTTTTTTAGAAAAATAATTGCAATAACATAATACAATAAAATGCAAATTACTGTATTACAGCGAAGAATTTTGCCAAAAAAATACTTTCAGGTAACCTATCTGGTTTTGGTTGTTCAGAAACCTATATGTATACGAAACTATCTTAGATAGGCTATCGCATCGATTCTTGATCGCGTAGGTTAGGTTGATGGACTGCCGGTAGATCTTGTTCCCATCACACTTAGATCAATGTTGATCCCTTGTGATACCCCGATGGTTTGGACCATCCCTATAAAATATATAACCTATGAAATCTTATGGAGTATCGAGTCATTTGGAGGCGTTGATGAAGTTCATTAAGTTTAAGATGTTCTTATCTGTTGACTTCGAGATTTCTGCTAAATCGTTGAAGAAATAGCTACCCAAAAATGTTTTCCTTATGTTGCAGAGTGCCGGACAGTGACCTAGCTAGTGAAGAGTGTCTTCCTCTACTTCTTCGTCTCCGCAGCCTCTGCATAGGTCTACAGTATTAATTCCCATTTTGTTTTTATGATACACGGAAAAAATTCTTAGATCAGATCAAGAAAAATAAGCTACAAATCACGAAAAATGAATCCAGTTTTGAACCTTGGATTGGAAATTACTAAATTAAGACTTTTTGTTTGCAATATTAAAAATGAGCGAAATGAAGATATTGACACTCAAAAATTATATTTCAACACTAGTATCAATAATTCGACCGAGGAAAAAAAATATTGCCATTAGCGAATCGCAATTTGATATAAATGTGTATCAATTTGGATATAGTGATTGATGGCTAAGCTGGAGTCGCGGGTTCGATCCCTGCTCTAGGTAGCATTTTTTTTAAATTTATTTTTATTACAGGCATAAAAATTGAATTATTATAAGAGAAAATGAAAATCACCATTTAAATTTCGCAAAACAAGATCAATAAGATGTAAATTTAAATTATTCCCCCGAAGTAGTAGATTGCGATTCAAAAAGTTGTAATTTACTTTCAAGTCAACAAGCTCGAATTATAACTTTTGATAATAAATATCGAATTATAAAATTTTGATTTTTACGATGATTTGAGTAGTAAATTACAAAGTTTTCAGTAATTTTTAATAAAAGCGCCTTGATTTACAAAAAAAAAGAGTTTCGTAAATTACAACCTAAAATTTTGCAATTGGTGATTTTTCAATTCTTTCCGTGTACCCTAAGAGATTATGTCCTGTGAGAATTCCTATCAGAAGATGCAGGGATCTCTTTTTCAGGTTCACGATTTTGTCTGTTTTTTTCTTATCGTAGCTGGGCCACAGATTCTTTGTATTGGTACAAGTTACAAGTGAGTTCCACCTGTCATTGGTAAATTCCACTATTTTCTTACTAATCGTCTGTTTAATGGCACAGGGTGGAATTTTAACACTGGAGTCTGTTAGGCTTGGGTCTAACGATGAACCAGTCCTTGCCAGTTTATCTGCTTTTTCATTACCTTCAATTCCACAGTGTCCAGGGACCCAACAGAGTCTTATGTTGTGCTGTGTGGCAAGAACTTTAAGCTCTTCACGACAGCAAGAAACCAGTTTGGATTTCTGACTGATATCAGCCCGTGGTATCGCCATCATTAGTATTTGTTCTGCACCCTTAATCACTGCCAGAACCTCCGCTTGGAAGACACTGCTGTAATCGGGGAGTCTATAAGATTTGACTAAATTGAGGGTTTCTGAGAAGAATCCCGCACCTACACCCGTATCCATCTTCGATCCATCGGTGTATATTTCTACCACCGGTTCATCTGATTGTTGTTAACCAGCATCCCATTCCTCTCTTGTGGGTATAGAGACAGAAAACGGTTTTTTAAAATCTGTACGGGGTGTTGTGTAGTCTGTGCATACATACCCCTCCGTAAATTTATTGATAATTTGTGCGTGACCTACAGAATTCCTTTTCCAGCTATTGGTTTGGCTTAGTCTTGTGGCACTGTGGGCCGCATTTTCTTGTACAATTAGATCTATGGGCTTTAGGTTGAGTATCGTTTCCATTCCCGCAGTGGGTTTGGATCTCATTGCCCCTGCTAGTCTTTGAACTTTATTAAGCGTTTTGCAATCAGTTTCCTTGTCCATCGCGCTCCACCAAACCAGCCTACCATATGTAAGGATCGGTCTTATAATGGCCGTGTACATCCACATTATGATCTTAGGGTTTGGACCCCAGGTCTTACCAAAGATCCTGTTGCAGGAGTAAAAAGCGATCATGGCCTTCTTGGCTCTTTCTTTGATGTTCATACCCCAGTTTAGCTTTTTGTCAAGAATTACGCCCAGATACCAACTTAGTCCTAATTCTTTTTGTAACCGGGAGTTTCTAAGCGAATGTGAAGTTGGGTAGCAATCTTGGAATCCCATAGCGGATAATGCTATAGATTGCAAGTATCCGCGTGTACTCTTCTTAGCGTTGTTTTTTGATTAACTAACACTTCATTACCGGTACGCATTTCCGTCGCTACAAACTTTTGTTCATAGTGAACCACATTTTAAAGACATTTATTTAACCAATACATACACTTTTAAACGTTGGTTCCTTCGCGCAATAGTGGTTCTGCATTAAGAAATTATTATACGACGCGACGTACTTAAACTTTGCCCATTTACTTATAGAATCAACCACGTATTTACAATATTTAATACGAATTATCAAATTAAAATGACAACAGTTTTAATTTCTGACAATAAAAATTCAAAAAAGTATGTTTTTTGATGTTTGAGTTATTCTCAAACTGTAAACAATCGAAACGATAAACTACACGATTGAACGATACGACTGTGATTTTGTACGAAGAAAACTTTTGACGACGTCGTTCACTACAATCGTTTAAACGACGATCGTCTTCAAAATTACGCGATGAGAGTCCTGGTATTTTCCTTTTGTTAGTAAAAAGTACCAGTTCGGTTTTTTGCGGGTTGACCGAGAGTCCACATTGCCTCGATAGCGTAGTTAATCTGTTCGCTGGTTGTGGAAAGAAATTTACTAGTCGCTAACAGCGCCAAGTCGTCGGCGTATGCGACTACTTTGACACCGCTGTGTTCCAGTTCGATCAGGATTTCGTTCATAACCAATATCCAAAAAAGTGGTGAGAGAACTCCTCCTTGTGGAGTCCCCCTAGATGTGGATACTTTGATCTGTGCATCCCCTAGTTCTCCTAGTGGTGAAGATTTATTTGATAAAATTTCATGATTAGTTTTTAACTACCGACCCCCCATTTACCTTCTTTTTGTTCTGATTGGCTACTAGTCTAAGTTTGCATCGGTTTGTACCGATGCGTACCTTGAAACCAATTTTTCGTAGAAGTGGCAACGATTTTTGGCTAAGTAGCACCGACACTTCTGTCCCTTCGGCGGTCTGTTCTCCCACATCGACAACATCCCAGTTCTGGCTGAGTTGTTCGGTGTTTAGGGATCTGAGATATCTTTCGATACGGTCCCTCAGGATTACAGGTCATTACATCATCAATTTCGCCTTAGGCCTAGTAATGTGTCTGATCTCATCCTTATTAATAAGGCGGAGCTCAGCATTTTGCCAGGGAACATTTGTTTTCTTCACGAAGTCTTGGAGCCATGCATAGGTATATTTATCCTCGCATTCGTAGTCGCGTCATGTACGCGCTGATACGATCTGTCCAGGGCTTGCTTTTCCTTTGTCGTAAATGACTCCGGATTCCTTCTGCTGAGCCGCCGAATGATTTTCTCAGCGTTTCGTTTTTGTCTTTGCTGTATTTCCCTGTCACTTAGGGAACCCTTTGCCTTACGTCCCACTTGTGTTAAAGATACAGCTTTGTCTCCTCTGGCCTCATCATCGATTGTCTTCTCACCTTCCAGACAAGTTGGAGCAAGAGGCTCCATGAGGAGGCTTTGTCTGGTCCTTGAGAGAGACGAATCACTGATGCGCAATTGTGTAGTGTCGATACTACCTACGGGTTTTGGGGGATTTAAAACCTTTTGGTTACGTGAGGGGCTATGGCATATTCTCTTTTCTTTCGTTTTCTTTTGAAATAATTCTAACTAAGCTTAAATGAATCATTTTTAATCATTGTCAATTCAACCGCCAACGATATCGGTTGGTGCAAATAAATCATACCCACATAATTCACATTAAGTACAGTCAATTCACATTTATATACAATCATACATTCAATCACATTACACTAAGTTAAATTAAAATAAGTTTATAACGTTTGTTAAAAAAAGGCGTTTTTATTTATTTAAACAACAACACACATATTAGAGGCACACAACACACAATTAGATACATTAAATTTGGACAGTGGTAAAAGTATAAAAAATCACTAACATATTAAAATCACAATTACACTTACTAACTAAATTATTTACAAATTATACAAAATTTACAAATTACATATAATCTTAATCTATATACATACATTCATCAAAACTAAAACATGGTCCTTCGTAAGCCAAATATAAAAACCAGTGCCATTATTGTTTTTTTTAATCGATCAAATTAATCGAAAAATACAAACATACATATAGTGCTGTGCTATAATAATATTTTTTTTTTTTTTAAACTGTACTGTATCTGAATAGAGGTCCCGTAGAAGAAAAGTTTACGCCGTTATTAAGTCATATTGCATGATAACTTAGACAGTTATGCAAACGGTGCAAACATCAGTTCATAAAACTGTACCGTATTAATTTATTTCATCGAACATTAACTGACATTTTTTGGGAACTTTGTTTTATTCGGTTTGTTGTGCCAATTCTTGATAGAGATATTTATTGAATTAAATAAATTTATTGACTCATACATAGCCATACACAAATAGAGAAAATTATTCTACAGTGCGGTCGCGAAATATAGAACATTTTTAATTTTTTTTTCTTTCTCTATTCACAATGAATAAAATAATTGCTAAGCGTGGTCGTGCAAAAGGCTGTATAACTCTCACAGCTGCATATGCTTCGTCGATTCCTATTGATACAACAGTTAATAATTTAGAATTTAGACTTGAAAGATTAAATGAAGCATGGAAAGATTTTGTAACTTTTTAAGACGAACTTTTAGGGTATTCCGGAAAAGAACATTACGTTGACCGCGAACCTGAGTATGCCGAACATGAGGCAAAATATTTTGAAACTCATGCGTTACTTTCTGATTCAATTCGTTGCAAATCAAAAGCATTAGAATAAGATAAAATCGTACCTCAAGGTTATCATACAACATCGGAAGATTCAGATTTGGCAATCGCTCACAAATCTATAAAGTTACCCCGAATTACGATTGAACCTTTCTCAGGCGAATATAAAAATCGGCCGACTTTTCGAGATATGTCAAAAAAAAAACTCAAAAGATTCAGTTTTTAAAATCGTTTCTTCACGGAGAAGCCGCGATTCTTCTTACGCATATACGATGTTTTGAAAGCAACTATGTGGAGGCTTGGGCAAAACTTGAACAACGCTACGATCAGAAATATCTCATTGTCCGTTCGTTTATTCAATCGTTTCTTTCGCTACCATCGGCGTCGTGCAATGTCACAAATCTTCAATCTCTTCGTAAGATAACCAATGGGGCTGATGAAGCCATACGAGGACATAAGGCTTTAGATTCTAGTTCACGAGATCCATGGCTCATTTATCTGCTTCTTCAAAAGATGGATCAAGACACTAAGAAGGCTTGGGCTGAAGAAGTTGGATCGAAAGATGATTCAACTATGGATGAGCTTCTTGAATTGCTTCAAATACGTTGCCAATGTCTTGAATCTTGATGTTCAAAAGGGTAGTTATGTGCATTCAAGAGGACACAAGCGTCCACAGGTTTTTCTCAAAACCCACCTCTGTCTACCAACTCCTACGCTCACCTCCTAGTGGTGAACATCGGGTGTCTAGTACCTCAGCTGGAGACGGGGTTTAAATCCCCGTGGAAAGCTGTTGTGAACAGCCAACGAGAGAGGGGGGGAGGAGTTTCCCCACTAAGGCCCTTCTCCTTTCATCGAGGCGGCAGCGGACGAATTCTCTAGATGGAATCAACGGTGGCGTCTATAGTTCCAGTTAGGTTTAACTACTTAGTGAACACCTTATATGGGCTACTACGACATATTTGTAGCTCAGGCCTATAAGGAGCGGTTTATCCGGCTCCCTACCCTTGGAGTTATTCGAAGGGTCTGGTCCTCCGGGTCGGGGGTTGTGCGTCGGGGTAACTACCACGTAAAAAAAAGTTGTTCCGAAACAACAACAAGCCTCGGATATGGATGATTTTAAAGTTGACGACCCCAGAAAACGAAACAAGGACAATGAACTTCGGATCTGCACGTGGAACGTCCTGTCCTTATACAGAACACGTGCAGGCGAACAATTAGTGGAGAACGTGGACAGGCGAAAGGCTGACGTAACAGCCATCCAGGAAGTGCGATGGGATGGAGAGGGCATACGGAGACTGAAAACGTGTGACATCTACTACGGCGGGTGCTTGAAGGAACAGGTTCAGCGGCTTTTTGGTTGTGGTTTTGTGGTAAGGGGAAGTGTAAGCGAGCGCCTGGTCACAATCCACATCAAAGGCAAATTTAAGAACATTTCGCTGATCTGTGTTCACGCCCCATATGAAAGGAGAGAGGACTCAACCAAAGAAGCATTCTACGATCTCCTGGGGACAACGTATGATATGTGCCCGAAGTACGACGTGAAGATCATTCTTGGTGACTTCAACGCAAGATTCGGAAAGGAGGGCATCTTTGGTTCGATAGTCGGAGGACACAGCCTACACGACGTAACTTCCAGCAACGAACACAGGCTGGCAGACTTTGCGGCGGGGCGAAATGTCATCATCTCAAGCACCTACTTCCCACACCTCAATATACACAAGGGGACTTGGCGGTCGCGTGATCAAATAACCGTCAACCAAATCGACCACGTTGCGATAGACGCGAGACATGCTTCCAGTATCTTGGACGTCCGAACGTTCCGAGGGGCCAACATTGACTCGGATCACTACCTGGTGGTAGCTAGACTACGTATGCGGATATCCATGACGCGACAACGTAGAGCAGATGCAGTGAAAAGATTCGATGTCGAGAAGCTTAAATTGCAAGAGACCGCCAGAACTTTTGCAGACCACGTAACTCTTAATCTCTCAGGAGGTCCGCCACCAGCATCAAGTGCTGAGGACCAGTAGGAACACTTAAGTCGTACAAGGCTGCTGGTGCGGATGGCTTACAAGCCGAACTATTTAAATCAGCGGGAGATGAATTGGCTAGGAGCATACACCAGCTCATCTGCAAAATTTGGTCGGAGGAAAGTATTCCCGATGAATGGAACCTCGGTATAGTGTGCCCCATCCATAAAAAGGGAGATGTTCTGAAATGTACCAACTACAGAGGAATTAGTCTCCTAAACATCGCTTATAAAACCTTTTGTCAACGATCTGATCGGCCCCTATCAGTGCGGTTTTAGGCCAGGCAAGTCAACCGTCGATCAAATGTTCACACTCCGACAGATTTTAGAAAAATCTATCAAAAGTCCGTTCAATTGCTAGCATATGCGGATGACATAGACATTGTCGGCAGAACGAAGCGAGCTGTGGCAAGGGCATTTGCGAGCATTGAATCGGAGGCGGCTAGAATGGGATTGGCGGTTAATGAGGACAAGACGAAGTATATGCTGTCATCGAGAGAGGAATCTCAACATCGTCGACTCGGGCAAAATATCACGATGGACAGATATAACTTCGAAGTTGTCAAGGACTTTGTCTACCTGGGCTCCACTATTACATCGCAGAATGATATCAGTGCAGAGATCAAGCGAAGAATTACTCTTGCCAACCGCTGTTTCTTCGGTCTTAGAAGGCATTTAAGTAGTAAGGCCCTCTCTCAGAGAACCAAGGAGGCTTTATACAAAATCCTAATCATCCCGGTCCTGCTTTATGGGTCAGAAGCATGGACACTGAAAGATTCGGATAAAAATCTGCTAGGGTGGTTTGAGAGGAAGATTCTTCTTGTGATTTTCGGTCCGGTGTGTATCGAAGGAGTATGGAGGATAAGATTCAACGACGAGCTATACGGGCTATACAGCGACGTTGACCTGGTCAAAAAGCTGAAAATACAGCGGCTGAATTGGCTGGGGCACGTGGAGCGTATGGACAGCAACGCACCTGCCTGACGAGTCTTCGAATCCAACCCCGATGGGGTACGCAGCAGAGGAAGAACCCGTAACAGGTGGCGCAATCAAGTGAATGACGACATCAAAGCACTCGGTGTGCGCAACTGGAAGCGGCTAGCTAGGGACAGAGCTGGCTGAAGGGGCTTGTTAGTTGAGGCCGAAGCCCATCCTGGGCTGTGAGCGCCATCAAAAGTAAAGTAAGTAAGTAAATATGTCGTGAATCATGCAGTTCTTTTTCAACTCCCAGCAGCACTCGGGCCGTTCGTACGCATTTAGTAAAATCTTCACCAAGTGCCAAGATAATCATTTGCTTTCAAGTTGTGCGAACTTTAAATCATTAAGCATAGATTCTCGTCGGAAATTCGTTAGGAAAAATTCACTCTGTTTCAATTGTTTGCGTTTGCGACATGCATCTAATAACTGTCGCCTCACGGTTCGATGTCACCAGTGTCACTCTCGTCACCATTCCCTTCTCCATTCCCCTCAGTCTCAGAATTCTACTCAATCAACAATTCAAACCCCAAATCAAAATTCAAACGCAGTTTCTAATTTTAATTCTAATTCAAATCTTTGTTCCAATTCTGTTGAAAATTCGATTCCACATTCTTCGAATTCACTCATCGCAAATCATTCAATCTCATTCAAACCTAAACATCAAGTCTCTACTATTCTACCAACAGCTATAGCTAGGATTCAGGACAAGCAAGGAATTTACCAAATCATGCGCATTCTTCTCGACTCAGGTTCTCAGGTGTCATTTATTACTGAGCAAGCTGCTCAACGCCTAGGACTTCCTCGCAAACGTGTGAGGATTCCAATAGAAGGAATCGCGTCTAAGTCTGCTGGCATAACCAACGGGTTAGTTAGCCTTAATATTGTTTTTTGCTACAGCTCTGAATCAATTGATATCAACTGCTTCGTACTGCCAAACATTACTTCACCGCTTCCACCATCACCAATTAACCAAATTCTACCAAATCTTATCGACTCAAATCTTGCTGATCCTAAGTATCATCAACCTGGTCCAATCGATATCCTGATAGGGGCTGATAGAGTTTTAATGTCATTACGGGAGCTGCTAAAATTGAAGAAGGAGGATTCCTTACTTCAATCCCTAACATTTTTGGCTCGGTTATCGCTGGTTGTAATTCTCAGCCCTCAGGAATTCAGACTCTACACACTCGTTTAGATCAGGATCTTGAATTTGATTTAGAAAGGTTTTGGCGGCTGGAGGAAGTATCCAACGAGCAACCAATGTCTGTCGAGGAGCAATTATCGGAAGAAATTTTCGTCAAAAATCACACTCGTTGTCAAGATGGCAAATATGAAGTAGAACTTCCATTCAAATCTTCGACAAATTTCGACTTCGGAGATTCCTTGGGCACAGCTTTAGCGCGTTTTCATTTCATTGAACGGAAATTCAATTGGAATCAAAATCTTAAATCGGAATATTCAAAATTCATAAATGAATATATTTCTCTTCGAGATATGGAAGAAATCCCACCCAACGAAATTCAAAAATCAAAGTCTTCAACCTATTTTTTACAGCATCACGCAATCTTCAAAGAAGACAGTAGCACTACGAAGATCCGAGTCGTATTCGATGCGTCTGCAAAAACTCTTTCTTCACAATCTCTAAACGAAACTCTTCTTGTCGGTCCAACTATTCAGCGTGATATATTTTCAATCTGCTTAAGATCTCGTCAACATGCCTACCTAATAACAGGAGATATTGAGAAAATGTACAGGCAAATTTAGGTTCCTCGGATTTTCAACGAATTGTCTGGCGTGAAAGCCCTAATGAACCATTAAAACATTTTCGTCTTCTCATCGTTACGTACGGAACAGCTGCCGCTCCCTTTTTGGCTATCCGAGTCTTAAAACAATTAGCTGCTGATTCATCATTAAATCATCCTCGAGCATCAAAAATTGCCCTGGGAGATTTTTATGTTGACGATGTCATCACCGGCTCAGATACCATTGATAATATCATAACTCTTCGGATGGAGCTAGTCGAACTCTTAAAAACAGCTTGGCTTAATCTACGAAAGTGGACTACGAACTGTTGGCCACTCCTGATCTCCTTGCCAGAGGATCAGCGAGAACTTTCACCAGTAGACTTTGAAGAATCGAACTCTGTCAAAGTCTTGGGTATGCAGTGGTGTCCATCAAAAGATGTCTTTTCATTCAAAGTCAAATTTAATCCTTCGAATATATGCACAAAACGTCACATATTATCAGAAGCGTCAAAAATCTTCGATCCGTTGGGATTTCTCGCACCGGTTATCATAGGAGTCAAAATCTTGCTTCAGGAGCTTTGGAGTAAACAAATCAATTGGGATGAAGAAGTTCCAGACTCCTAATCGCAACAATGGAATGCTAAACGAGCTACCCATCGCCGAATCTTTTGCTAAACCGCGAATCATGTTACAAAAACAACGTTATTGGGAACTGCACGGCTTCTGCGATGCTTCTTTGGATGCATACGCAGCAGTGGTCTATTGTCGAAACGTCAATTCTTATAATTCAATCTCTGTGACTCTCGTCGCAGCAAAATCTAAAGTCGCTCCATTAAAGGTCTTACCTCTTCCGAGGCTTGAGTTGTGTGGAGCATTATTACTTGTCCGATTGGTAAACAAAATCAAGCTCTCTTTACAGGTACCCGATGTGAATGTATTTGGTTGGACTGACTCTTCGATAGTTCTGCATTGGTTGGCCGCTGCCCCAAAGAAATGGTCGTTATTTATTGGAAATAGAACATCCCAATAGAACATCCAAAATCCTCACATCTATGCCTTTTAAATCGTGGAATCATGTTCGATCGGCCTCTAATCCCGCAGATACCGCTACAAGAGGATTATTGCCATCAATCTTGGAAAGAACTAGTATCTGGTGGGAAGGTCCCGGATGGCTAAGTAAAGATCGAGACCAATGGCCTTTGTCAAGGTACTGCCCAGATGACATCAAAACTCAGCACTTGGAAAAGCGTAAGACAAACACAATCGCCAAGGTATTTCTCTTAAATCATCAAATCATCCAATAGAAACTATTATAAATAACTCTTCAAGTTGGTTGAAGACAGTTCGAGTAACAGCTTACGTAGTTCGTTTTACCAAAACCTACTTCTTATCTAATGAACTTCAGAATCTAGAGCCACTGTCTACAAACGAATTATCTTTTGCTAAAACTCAAGTCATAAAATATGTTCAGTCGTCTTTGTTTAACTCAGAAATTCAATGCTTAAAATCTAAGAAAGAGTTACCCTCGAAAAGCAGACTTAAAAATTTAAATCCATTTATCAATTCATCAGGTGTTCTTCGTGTCGGCGGTCGTTTAGAACATTCGAACCTGACCTATTCTGAAAAACACCCCATAATCTTGTGCAAATCCCACAGAATCGCCAAATTAATTGCGGACTTAACACATAAACATCATTTACATGCCGGTGCCTCACTTCTATTTGCTCTAATCAAACTAAATTTTTATATTCTCGGTTGCAGAAATCTTACTCGAAAGGTGGTAAGAAAATGCATTGACTGTATTCGTCAACAAAAAGCAACAACGAAACAACTTATGGGAAATCTTCCGTCCGATCGCGTTCGGTATGCTCGACCTTTCAGCAGAGTTGGCTGCGATAACACAGGCCCAATAACGCTTCGTCTGAAGTGAGGTCGAAACCCTAGGTTTGTAAAGGCCTATATAGCACTCTTCGTTTGCTTTGTAACAAAAGCAATCCACATCGAGTTAGTCGGAGACTTAACTTCAACTGCCTTTTTATCAGCTCTAGATCGCTTCGTTGCCCGCCGCGGCAAACCGTCTGAGATTTGGAACGACAACGGTACCAACTTTGTTGGTACTACACGTCTACTCAACGAAATGTACAATCTTCTCAGCAGTCAGCAACACAACAACATCATCATCGATCACCTGGCCAAGGACAACGTCGAATGGAAATTTTTCCCACCATCTTCCCCACATTTCGGAGGATTATGGGAGTCAGGTGTTCGTTCCAATAAATTGCGTCTTAAACAAGTGATAGGGGATACAAAACATACATACGAAGAGATGTATACCTTACTAGTAAAAATCGAAGCTCTTCTTAATTCTCGCCCAATGTGGCAAACTTCCGATATTGACCCTGTTGCCCTTACACCCGCTCATTTTCTAATCGAGGAAGCCTACACTGCTGTTCCTCAACCTGATTTATCTAAAAATGCTATTTCAATCAAAACTAACTGGTCTTTTTTACAGGCAATGGTTCAAGGTTTTTGGAAACAGTGGCATTCAGAATTCCTTACTTTATTACAACATTGTTCAAAATGGCAAACACCACAGCCAAATCTGGAAGTCGACGATGTTGTCCTACTAAAGGAGCCCCATCTGCCACCGTCCAAATGGATATTGGGACGAATCATCAAAGCACACCCAGGCACAGATGACAAGTGTCGAGTTGTAACCATTCGGACCAAATACGGAGACTACGTTCGTCCTACAATTGAAGTGGCTCGCTTACCATGTTCAGAAAACCCATAAGCTTTCAGGAGGAGGCTGGATGTTTAAGAATGCCAAACGTCAGACAACTCACCCAAATCTATAAAATGAAGAAATTATGAGCATAACATCAGAACATCATATTTTGCATTATAATTAATTTTCTATTGATATATTGTACATACTTACATTTATGTATACCTACTTGCATTTGCAACTAAGTCCCGGTCTACATTGAATGATTTTTCCAGTGTCGATCTTTTGTTCGTTGATGAAGGGAGTGAAAAGTGAGGGGTAGGGATCAAATCGTTTGTACCACAAAACTCGAACGATTTTTCCAGTCTGTTTATGTTCTCTCTCGTCTTCTTTCCATTTTTTTGTGTGTGTTCGGTGTCAGTGTGCCGTTCGTTTGATGGTGTGAGTGCATCTCAATGAAACATGAAGAGCACAGCAATACAAATATGAAGAAGACAAGGTAAAAATCTTATGGAAAAAATCGTTCTGTGTGTACATTTCACTCGATTTCTGGAAAAATCTTCGTGGAAAAATCGGGCAATGTAGATCGGGACTAACCAAACCAGTTCTGCTTTTAAAAACCAAAATACTGGTTTTTTGCATATTCTCTTTTCTTTCGCTTTCTTTTGAAATAATTCTAACTAAGCTTAAATGAATCATTTTTAATCATTGTCAATTCAACCGCCAACGATATCGGTTGGTGCAAATAAATCATACATACATAATTCACATGTAGTACAGTCAATTCACATTTATATACAATCATGCATTCAATCACATTACACTAAGTTAAATTAAAATAAGTTTATAACGTTTGTTAAAAAAAGGCGTTTTTATTTATTAAAACAACAACACACATATAAGAGGCACACAACACACAATTAGATACATTAAATTTGGACAGTGGTAAAAGTATAAAAAATTACTAACAAATTAAAATCACAATTACACTTACTAACTAAATTATTTACAAATTATACAAGATTTACAAATTACACATAATCTTAATTTATATACATACATTCATCAAAACTAAAACATCCATTGTTCTGACACTAGTTCCATCTCTCACTCCGAGGTTCGCAAAGGGGTCGAGAAGAAGGTCTTCTTCCTCCTCTGTCAATGTCTTGTCAGTTTCGTTTATGTTCATGTGTTCGTCGTCGATGTTACGTGTGGAAAGTTTTGTCACTGGTGACTTATCTCCTTCGGTTAACGAAGGAGCCAAGCCCGCGCCGGCAGCCGTGACTTCTGCCGACGTTTTGGAACATATCCGTACCAATGGTTTATTCGTTTTGGTCGTACTTTCCATAATTTCATAGTTTTGAGTTTGTTAGTTAGTTTGGTTCCGCAGCTGGATTGCTGGAGTACCCCACATAAGTTCTCCCCCCCCAACGTCACGATCAAACTCTCGGGGGAGATTTTAAAACCACATTTTTGCAATAAAAAACCCTCTGCGTCGTCCGCCATTTTGAAAAGGTGTTTAAACGCCTTTACTCAATTTTCTCAATCGCTATTAGTCGCAGAGTAGTTATTTTTGTTCATTTTTGTAGGTTGACATGCTCTCTGCAATTTTTGTCTTAACATAAACTTCCTATAAAAAGTTATTGTTGAAAACCCAGCAAATTTTCGATTTTAAAAATGGGTTTTCAAGTTTATCTCATCCAATATCCAACCGAACCAAAAATCACTGAAGATCCTTTTTATAGAACATTAAATTTCGTACATTTCTGTGTATTTAGATTTCATGTACGTCCAAAAACTTTCAAGATATAGCACGATAAAATATCTAATATTATATAATTAAATGTCGATTGATTTTATTAAACTGCCCCCCTTCTTGTTCCCCGTTAGATTAACAAATATAAAATAACTTATACATATATCTCTAGAGAAATGTTATACCTCAAATTGTGTTTAATTTGTTTCTTAAAAATTTAAAATTTTTCAACATATTTTGAATTTAAAATAGTATATATAAAGTTGACGGGACATTTACACACCCATTTAGCACGAAACTTTTTGCCTCCCAAATAATTTTTATTTAAAAATTTTGAGATATTAAATTTAAAAATCTGACCAGTAGAAATGAAGTTAGGATTTTTAAAAGGAAAAAAATCCGATTAAAATAAATTATTTTTAAAAATAAAATAAAAAAAAAAAAAAAAAATATAAAATTAAATTTGTTCTAAGCGGCTTTTTTTCCTTTTAAAATTCCTAACTTCATTTTTACTCGTCAGATTTTTAAGTATTAGATCTCAAAATTTAGCGTACAAATGTTACTAAATTATTTAATAAATATTTTTGGGGAGGGGCAAAAATGTTCGTGCTAAAAGGGTGTGTAAATATCCCGTCAACTTTATATATACTATTTTAAATTCAAAATATTATGAACAATTTTAAATTTTCAAAAATCAAATTGAACACAATTATAGGTATAACCTTTCTCTGCAAATATGTTAGTTATTTTACATTTGTGAATCTAACGGGGAACAAGTAGGGGCAATTTAATAAAGTCAATCGACGCTTTATTATATATTATTAGATATTTTGTCGTAAATAAACGGAAATGTAGGAAATGTTCTATAAAAAAGATCAAAAGTGATTTTTGGTTCGGATGGATATTGGATAAGATAAACTTGAAAAACCATTTTTAAAATCAAAAATTTGCTGGTTTTTAACAATAACTTTTAAACACCTTTTTTTTCAAAATGGCGGACGACGCAGAGGGGTTTTTTATTGGAAAAATGTGGTTTAAGTACCCAAGGGGTACTTTTTAAAATAAAACAATAAAATCCACCTATTACTTGAGCACGCGGAATTCTGTCAGCGAACAGCTGAGATACTTTGGCTAAAAGATCGGAAATGGGACGACATGTTGAAAAAGAGCTCCACCATGTCTTGTATTAAATTTCGATCATTCTTTTCCATCCGAGACCGAGTCGTGTGCTGAACTTAATTTCCCATATCAACGTCACTCACTATATAGGATATCGATTAATTACAAACTTCAAATAATATTTTATTTGAACACAAGGTAAATTTTAGTAAAAGCATACCTACATACAAGAAAATAACTTAACGTGATTAAACAACAATAATAACGTAAATAAATTTGTTAGGACACCTACTCGAGCGGCATAGGCAGAAAGTGTCCGTCTGAGCACGTGCTCCGTGCTGAAAAAGCCTTCTCAAGCACTCGGTCCAGACTCTTTTGGGATCTGTAGATGGGTGACAAGATCTTTAACCCTCAAAAAGAGGACGTCAAGAAAAATTAAATTTTTCGCTTATAAAACTGGGCAAGTTTTATTATTTTTGTTTTAAGTTACCTTACGAAATATTTCTTTGTAGAAATTTACTTTTTTGGTAACCCGGAGTTTAGACAAGCGAGTAGAACTAGTAGCGTTTATGTGCGTTAGTGTATCTGAACTCGAGAGAGCCAACTAGTAGCCCAAATAGTATAATATTTTTGCCTGCGAGTAGCCTGCCAGTTATCCTGCTAGTGTAGTGTATTGTTTTCATATATTTGTTTTGTTTCCATAGTTTCCATAATTTGTATATTTTTCTGTATGAAATATTAAAAAAAAAAAAAACATACCAGTTGACAAAACGCGCAGAGAGCTTCTAGTCACACATACATCCATAGAACTAACACTATGATATAAATGCTACTAGTTCTACTCCCTTATCTAAAACCCGGTAAGATATACAAAAATCGCAATATTGTGTACAATTTTCAAAATAGGAGTACCATTCATGGGATACCTACATAATGGAAATAACACAAGCATAAGGCAAGGTTTTCAAAAAAGATCAACACCCTTTTTCCGTAATATGAACTTTTCGGGAATAATATTATACGCCGTTTTTTACAGTCAGTCTGCTTATTAGTGGTATGAAGTTTAATATATGTAAATCGTCAAGACCGCATTCAAAATAAATTTTCCTACGTTACTGTAATCTAAAACGAAAATTCGAATTTAAAGATAATGACACACTCTTTTCGATTTCTCTATCATCGCAAAGGTGACGGAGTAAAAAAAAAAACGTACCAGTTTACGATATGATAGCTTCGTTAAGTCAACCAACTTGAACAAATTTAACCATAATTTTTCATTGATTTATATACTACTTTAAACAGTCTTATAAAAGCTAAAAGAAAACATTTCGCAGATTTTCATAATACATAGATTGCACAAAGAAATGTGGATCTTATAAAATCCAAGAATAAACTGTACAGCTTATGTTTATTTCGCATAGAACTTTAAGATTGTAAAAAAAAACATACGTTTAAAAACAAATTCGAAAAGAGGACAAAATGCTTAATTTTCCAAAAAGAAAGAGGACGGGTATTTTTTGCTCAAAAACAGGATTTGTCCTCCTAAAAGAGGACGTCCGGTAAGCCTATCTGTAGATCAATATAATTAGTTGATTAATCTTGTCCAAAATTCATCGAGAGTGCTGAGCACTGTTGAACTCCCCACTCGGCTCCTCGAACGCAGAATTAATCGAAAAACCACAAACACGCATCTGTACAGAGTCCAAAGGTCTCCTCGACACTTCGAAGTGTTAAGAAGTGAGTTAAGTGAGCATCTAGAATAAAAAACCCTGCCTGGCTAAGCAAAAAAAAAAAATCATCCACTTACACTGTACCTACTGGTGAACACGTAAGTCTCTGAATCCCATAGCACATGATTCCTTCATCTGAAGAGGGAAATGAGATTTAAAACTGCAGTCTAAATTAAATCTGTCACATCAACATGAGCAGTGATTACTATTCGACTAGTTTGACTATAATTATATGTTGAACTTCAAAATTATCCCAACAACCTTACACGTGTAGCCTGCCAGAACGGAATTGAGCATCGCCCAGCATTCGCACCGAGATGTTTTTACCCGATCTGTGACTATCATTTGATTGAATGCTCATTCAGTCGCAGGCGTATCGACTACTCGGTATTAAAAAGCTTCTAGTCCAGCTCTATACGTAGAACTTGACAAAATTCAGTAGAAGCCATCATCAGCGACAACATACAACTAGCCTTAATCATAGCGTAGATTGTAGGATTCTATTACTTTAATAATTAATTTTTTTTGCCTCTATCCTCACCTCATTTTACTATTACGCAGTTAAGTATTAATCAAATTTTAATCATGATGTAAATTCGTTCAACTTCTGTTGTATCTATTTTATTATGACACCACCTTTAAATGTATCTTATTGTAACATGGTCTTGAATATACATTCAGCTATGGCCTTAATAGTCTCGACTAATATAATGTATGAAATGTCACTTATATATTCGATTCTAGACTGTTCTGTTCGCCACATGTTTTCCTTCTTGGAGATATCTTCAACTTTTTTAAATTAAAGAAATATAGAATAGTTATTAGATTCACTTAATAAAGATATATATGTAGTATTCATAAACAACATACTCTTCTATTTTCCAAGGATCAATTCGAAAGAACCACAATAACTTCTAAAAGGTGTTTTTTTTTTGTATTCCCAAGTGTTTAGCTTAGCTCAATAAGATCGAGCCCCTTAGACGAATGCTATGCACACCATCCACCGGGGGAAGAGCCATCTCATATTAAAGTAAAGTCAAGAAAAAAACAAAACAACGACATCTGTAACATAATACCATAGTCTAAATCGGTAAGTTTCGTTTTGGTACATATCTTTTGAAATTTGAACGAATCACAAATAGCCTAGACAAATTTTTGTACTTTTTCTGTCAAAAAAATCCAAGTGAAGGTTCTTAAACGCAATTGTCTTTATTTTGCCAAAAAAAAATCCAAGTGAAGGTTTTTAAACGCAATTGTCTTTATTTTGGCATAAGAAATGTCGCGAAAATCTATTGCCAAATCGCAAATAGCACAAGTTGTCGACAAAAATCGTAAGCTCAGTTAAAGATCATAATATTTTCTTTAAAAAAACACGAGTCATAAGTCGCAAGATATGGACTTAATCTACGAAAGTGGACTACGAACTGTTGGCCACTCCTGATCTCCTTGCCAGAGGATCAGTGAGAATTTTCACCAGTAGACTTTGAAGAATCGAACTCTGTCAAAGTCTTGGGTATGCAGTGGTGTCCATCAAAAGATGTCTTTTCATTCAAAGTCAAATTTAATCCTTCGAATATATGCACAAAACGTCACATATTATCAGAAGCGCCAAAAATCTTCGATCCATTGGGATGTCTCGCACCGGTTATCATAGGAGTCAAAGTCTTGCTTCAAGAGCTTTGGAGAAAACAAATCAATTGGGATGAAGAAGTTCCAGACTCCTTATCGCAACAATGGAGTGCTATAAGGAACGAGCTACCCATCGTCGAATCTTTTGCTAAACCGCGAATCATGTTACAAAAACAACGTTATTGGGAACTGCACGGCTTCTGCGATGCTTCTTTGGATGCATACGCAGCAGTGGTCTATTGTCGAAACGTCAATTCTGATAATTCAATCTCTGTGACTCTCGTCGCAGCAAAATCTAAAGTCGCTCCATTAAAGGTCTTACCTCTTCCGAGGCTTGAGTTGTGTGGAGCATTATTACTTGTCCGATTGGTAAACAAAATCAAGCTCTCTTTACAGGTACCCGATGTGAATGTATTTGGTTGGACTGACTCTTCGATAGTTCTGCATTGGTTGGCCGCTGCCCCAAAGAAATGGTCGGTATTTATTGGAAATAGAACATCCGAAATCCTCACATCTATACCTTTTAAATCGTGGAATCATGTTCGATCGGCCTCTATCCCGCAGATGCCGCTACAAGAGGATTATTGCCATCAATCTTGGAAAGAACTAGTTTCTGGTGGGAAGGTCCCGGATGGCTAAGTAAAGATCGAGACCAATGGCCTTTGTCAAGGTACTGCCCAGATGACATCAAAACCCAGCACTTGGAAGAGCGTAAGACAAACACAATCGCCAAGGTATTTCTCTTAAATCATAACTTAAATCATCCAATAGAAACTATTATAAAAAACTTTTCAAGTTGATTGAAGATAGTTCGAGTAACAGCTTACGTAGTTCGTTTTACCAAAAACTACATTTTATCTAATGAACTTCAGAATCTAGAGCCACTGTCTACAAACGAATTATCTTTTGCTAAAACTCAAGTCATAAAATATGTTCAGTCGTCTTTGTTTAACTCAGAAATTCAATGCTTAAAATCTAAGAAAGAGTTACCCTCGAAAAGCAGACTTAAAAGTTTAAATCCATTTATCAATTCATCAGGTGTTCTTCGTGTCGGCGGTCGTTTAGAACATTCGAACCTGACCTATTCTGAAAAACACCCCATAATCTTGTGCAAATCCCACAGAATCGCCAAATTAATTGCGGACTTAACACATAAAAATCATTTACATGCCGGTGCCTCACTTCTATTTGCTCTAATCAAACTAAATTTTTATATTCTCGGTTGCAGAAATCTTACTCGAAAGGTGGTAAGAAAATGCATTGTCTGTATTCGTCAACAAAAAGCAACAACGAAACAACTTATGGGAAATCTTCCGTCCGATCGCGTTCGGTATGCTCGACCCTTCAGCAGAGTTGGCTGCGATTACACAGGCCCAATAACGCTTCGTCTGAAGTGAGGTCGAAACCCTAGGTTTGTAAAGGCCTATATAGCACTCTTCGTTTGCTTTGTAACAAAAGCAATCCACATCGAGTTAGTCGGAGACTTAACTTCAACCGCCTTTTTATCAGCTCTAGATCGCTTCG